>CM026580.1:5720092-6117656 GCA_000180635.4 Pristionchus pacificus
GACATGGACATGGACGACAGTATTAGAATAAATATAGACGAGTCCTTTTCCGAGACGGAGAAGAATAGTGGTTGAAAGTCTTTACCAAGTTCAACTTTGAACAACTATCAATCAATCAGGACCTTTTTATTTCGTTGGAAACCCTTGATAAACGGGATAACTGAACATAACTTATTCAGGGTTAATGGAGTGTACATCGTCGAACACTGTCAGAAGGCCCATCGCATGCTCATTTCCAATATTGTCACGTGGAGTCCGAATTTCGCTCTCGCACCCATTATTGCCTACTATGCTGAAGACTGGAGAACACTATCGTACTATTCGACAATTATCAATATTGTGGCGATTCTCGTTCTTGCGTGAGTTTATGAAGCACTTGTGATAAACAAAAATTCATTGGATCAAATACTAACGTAAAAGAGAGAAATTTTCAGTGTATGCTATGAGAGCCCGCGCTTTTTGATCCAGAAGAGGAAATATGCGGAAGCTCGCAAGTATTTATACATTGTGCGATATAACAAAACTCAGTGATTTCTAGAACTCTAGCTCGTATTGGGTGGATCAATGGTACGGAAGAGGAAAGCATGGTAGATGTGGATAAGATGCTTGCGGCTGAGCAAGAGGTGAGAACAACTCCGCTTAACACACAATCTTTTACTTCCTTCGATCCAGACAGAAAACAGTATGCGCTCTCCTTGGTACTTTAGTACTGAGAAATGTCTGAATATCCAACATATCATCGAACATCAGAGGCACCATTCAATAATAATTTTTTTTCAGAAAATGTCGATGGGAACGAAGCAGAAGAAAAAGTATCACTACTTTGATTTATTCAAGGACGCGGCTCTTCGTAAATACACTCTGATAATTGGTTTCGGCCTGTGAGTTCATTGATTCGAAGAATAATTCTCGCCTGACAAAGGGGCGAAATATATAGAGTTGAGAGTTCTGCATCTAAGCTCATTTTGTTTTCTCACTGGATAGGAGAAGATAGACTGCAAATGAGATGAGCGTTTGTTCATCACAAAATAACTCTCTAATAATAAGCCCTATTCTGAAAGAAATAGATCAATAAACAGTGCAAACCATGTCGTTCAGAACGGTGACATCACTGCAATCGTACGGCCTGATGTTCAACCAGGAGAGTCTTTCTGGTTCCATGTACGTCAATGGAGTATTCTTTGGAGTAAGTCCTTTTGAGTAGAATAAAAGTGATGAAAGAACAAGAAGCAAGCGGAGTTCTGCACGCTCAGTACTACAGTAACACTCCTTTCGGAACGCTCTCTTGTCTGACACACAACATGCCCAAACCAAAAGAGCGATTGGTTAACACTAATCATAGTCGTATCTTTCCAGGCTTTCCGCTGGGTGGTCAATCTCATCGTGGGAGTGCTGGACATCAAATGGAGTGGGTGTACTAGGAAGAGAGTCGCACTCGTGATGAAGACGATCAACTTCATCTGTCTCTCACTTATCGCCACCATCTTCGTACTCGGTTAGTGATTAAGATTAATTTATAATGCGGAGTGCACGCGGCAGTCCGCAATAAGAAACCGCAACGCCATAGGAAGGTCACTTTAGAGCGATAGATCAAGGCAACGCGAGAGATACAACTCTCCGTGATTATTTTTTATCTCTTTGCAGCGCTGAATTTTACATTTCTGCAGATTGAGCAGGAAAGAGGATAAAAACAATTGTTCCCTGCAGGTCTCGATCAGGAGTACAGTACCGTTATCAGAATCGCGTCGATAATCGTTCTCGTCGGAGTCGGCCCGGTATGTTTGCTATTGCCAGTCTCTGAAGTCGACCAACCATCATTCCCCATTCTGAGCGCTCTCCGTGAAAAAATCCGTCGAAAATAGTACGGAAATTCCGAAGTCACGATAATCCTCTGTCACGTCTCACTACTGAGCTGATACTAAGTACTACCCAAGACTCTTCTGAGCTGATACGTGTGAAGGTGCCGGATCCTATCGCGAATTGATTAGAACTGTACAGTAGGGTGCACCCAAAACAATAATAGCGAATGAGTGAGCGAATGAGTTGAATACCGTTCTGACAAAAAGGAGCGATTGTCCCTGAATGAATAATGTACAGGTTTTCTGCACCAAGTTCCTCACAGCAAGTGAGATCTACCCGACCGGAGTGAGGAATATCGGTACTTCCTTCCAATCGATGAGCTCCCGACTCGGAACAATCTTCGGCACCACAGTCTTTCTGCTGGTTAGTTTCTCGCCCTTAGATGATCCATCGATGAAGATTAGGTTCTGACAAAGAGGAAAAGATAAATGCACGTAGGAGTAAGGAAAATCACAAACGGAAACAACCGACTCACCACTTGTAATCTAACTCAAGTATTGGACGACGATTCGGTAGTCCTTTGTCTCTACATCCTGTTTCGCCTTCTTTCCCGTTCTGATTTCCTCCCATTCCGAATGCAATCACTTACCTTTTCAGAATGTCGTCCACTATTCCCTCCCCTATGCGATTCTCGCTACTCTTCTATTCGTCGATATCTTCCTCTTCCAGAAGATCGTTCCCGAGACAAAAGGAGTGGAACTGAAGGATCATTTCCCTGTTAAGGAAGAGGAAGATGATCAAGCTTGAACAGTGTGTTATCATACCGATTACCTTTTTCGTTTCGTTTCCTCAATCGTTGTTCGACCCCTTATCCAGTTCGTCTCCTCCCTCTTTTACTCTTACTCGCTCTCCCCCTCCCTTCTCCTCTCTCTCATCAATCGTTCCTCCCTCACTTTCCTCTGATTTATCGGTCAATCATGACCGTTCTCAAAGAATCGGAGGAGCTAATCCTTCCTCTCAGTCCCATCAGTACCGATGAGCCCAAAAAGTGTCTTGAGGAATTTATTGGCATGCGATGGTTAGTTTTATTCCGTAACTTGTAAGTTTCCCAACGTGTTTTCATTGTTCAAGTGCAGATAAACTAATATTGTTCAGTCTTGGGTTATGGTGCTTTTCGAAGAGTATTAAGGCGAACGGGTGTTCCTTGATTCGCTATAACCAATAGTTCAGGTATGCACTCAGAGTCTACACTGCTTCCTCCCTAATCATCCTATCCACTGTTATGGTCATTGTCTTCATGGTATATGCAGGTTCGGAAATATCTTTTCGTGCAGCGACTATTTATCTACACACGTGCACTATGAATGAAACACCACGGTGCATGTAGTTTGGTGTTTTCGTAGTATCTCGCACATTCGTCGTAATCAAGAAAAAAACACGCAAGTACAGGTGCAACTCCCGTTGTTCTGGGATGCGGAACTCGGATGTTTTCCCAACCCGAAGACCAGAAACTCGCTTGCAAATGGCTTCACGAACTCCGCTCGAATGGTTCCGATTGCAAGCCCATTCTCGATTACCAATTCGAGTCAGTGAACATACAGGTAATTGTCGACATACTTCTTCAACTCGAGAATGGGTGCATTGGCAATTTTGTCAAGTGGACTCGTGAACTATACGAGACATGAGTGTACTCGGGCGTATGATACAAAGTGGATGAAGAAGGCCAATGGTCTCACTCTCTCCATTTCACACATTCTCTCGCTTCAACTAACAAACTAGAGGGCATAATGGTAGTTTCTGTGCATGATCATTGGTGCCAACCAGTGGAACTTTCATTCTCGGGGATCGAACACAGTTAGCGTGCGCAAAATGTGCGCGCTATCTGATCGAAAGAGAGAGAGAGAGAGAGAGCTGCCGCGCTAATTTAGAGAGACAATTGGAGACTATTGAAGGACGCAGGCAATATGAACATTCCTAGAGCTTGTAGATTGGTAATCTAGTCGAGTAGAGGTTTCTAATGTGAAGTAGCGTTCTCGATTGCCAAACAAGGAGCGGAAACGTGTGAGTTAAAGTGAGACCATTGCAGTTTGACCTGATCTGTAATGATGCCATCACTGTCAAGACCAGCACTTCATGGCAGATGTTTGCTATTCTCATCGGAGCTTTCGTCTTCGGACAACTATCCGACTTCTATGGAAGAAGAAAAGTGAGATTGATGAAAAGTTACTGTGGAACATGTAAATTACTGTTAAGGTCATGTTGGTTGCCCTCTCCGGAATGATGTTAGGCTCTCTTGCCGTTCCCTGCTCAAAATCCTTCCACGTTTTCTTCCTTCTCCGTCTCGTTGTCGGTTTCTTCGCAGGAGGAACGAGCGCGTTAGTTTTAGAGATATCAGCGATTGGTCTTTTCATCTCTCTCAGCTTTATCTACTCTCTTATCTTTCTCACCGACGAGAGAGTATGAAATATGAAGAGACCATTTCACCGATCCCTTAATATCTCCCTTCTCCCTTTCTCTTCCTCACCTCTGCAAAGGAACGAAAGAGAAAAAGAGAGCAGCAGAGCAGTTTTGTGCCCACACCGATGATGACTATCACTGCACACGTTTTCCTTTTTCGATGGGGCGAAGAATAGTGGTTGAATGATTTCAAGCAAGTTGAAGCAATAAGTTGACCTATGAAACCTCTAAAATATTCACTTGAACTATCAGCATCCCACAAGTCTCAAGTTTTCAACGAGCTTTACCAAACCTTCTCGGCGCTTCTGCTGTTGGGGGGGGTCTCACCCTATTCCACTTTCCCCTCCCTCTCATTTCGCCTCATTCGTCGCATTCCGCACGGTCGTCTAGCTCATTTTGAGTTTTCGACATTCTCTCCGATACGCTACACACATCTAAGAATCACTGACAAAAGACTAAGCATGCTAAGCACTAAGCACTAAGCACTAAGCACTAAGCACAAGCACTAAGCCCAAGCCTCAAGACGTCATCCTTAGGTTTAGAGCTTGGGCTTAGTGCTTAGGCTAATGCTTAGTGCTTAGGATTAGTGCTCAGTGTCTAGTGTCAGTGTCTAGTGTCAGTGTCTAGTCAGTGTCTAGTGTGTATCTAGTTTTGGAGAAAACCAAAACCTCCAAGAATGGGATTGAAGACCATTCGTCAACAAATCAATTAGTCCGGAATGAGATTATGTCTCTTGTTTCTCTCTTGTCTCTCGTCTAATACATCCGCCCATTTGCATCCAATCTCACCCTATATAAGCTATAGATTTCACTTCTCTGGTTTAGTCCATCGCTCTCCTCTCTGAGGAGAGGGAGGGGAGCATTCGCCCCCGCGGACTTTGTCTCTTAAAATAAAAAAAAACCAACTTAAAATTTGGCTATTATCATTCAGTGTTCATGGAGTATACATTATCGAGCACAGCAAGAAAGACCATCGGATGCTCATCTCCAATGTCGTCACATGGTCGCCCAACTTCGCCATCGCCCCGATAATCGCTTATTTCGCCGGCGATTGGAGAATGCTTTCCTTCTTCTCGGCCGTGGTCAATCTCATCGCATTCACGTTCCTTATGTAAGCATGAACAGTTATTGTTGTTGAAAAATTAAGAAAATCCTCTACCCTATATGCATTGGTATCACAACAATAATAGCGCTATGGAAAGGATAAAGTTCAAGTGTTCATTAGCACCTATCACTCCTCCGTTTTTCTCATTGGTTGCAGAGAAATCATCGAGCACTGCCAATTGAAAATAATTCCCTTGCAGATTTAGTTTCGAGAGTCCTCGCTTCCTCATTCAAAAGGGACGCATCGAAGAGGCTCGAAGGTACCCCACCCTTCTCCTCTTTCGGCCAAACTGAACCATTTCTCGAACTGGTAATTGACCGCAACTCATCTAATTTGTTGCAGAGTTCTCGCGGCAGTTCGATGGATCAATGGGGATAAATGCCCAATTCGAGGCACTCAAGTGGATGAAATGCTCCAAATCGAGAAAGAGGTTGGAGAGTAGAGAACATCAGTGGGAACCCATAATCGAGTGAGAGATGAACAGGAACTTTGCTCATAAGAGCATGTTTGAGAGTAAATGATTAGATTTTACGAGGGATTGATCCAAATATATGCGTTATCTTGTTATCTAGTTAGGAATGAAGTGAAAACTAAGTGCTCTTTTCAGAAATATGCTGGTCAGACGAGCAAGAGAAAGTACACATATTTGGACCTCTTCCGCTCTTCAGATCTACTCAAATACACGCTAGTTATCGGATTCGGAGTGTGAGTTTATATAAACACGGCGTTCAATAGGGTTTGAGCGAACGATGGGCAGATACACAGAGAAAAGCGAGAGATAAGGCGAAATTGAGAGAGTTTTGTACTGGTCTCGCAACGAACTTGTCCACTGGAACTTTCCCAAGAATGCGTGATAAAAAATGGTAGCATAATCTCTAGTGCGAGATAGAAGAGACCACTTTGAAGGCCAATCTGACCTATTCAACGAGTTGTTTTCAGAACAGTGACATCCCTCCAGAACTATGGAATCATGTTCAACACTGAGAAGATCTCAGGATCCATCTATGTTAATGGATTCTTCTTTGGGGTAAGAATTAACTTATTATTCACAATGTGACGATGTATTTCCAGGCAATTCGATGGATGGTCAATCTAGTAATTGGCTATCTCGATGTGAAATATCCTGGATGCACGAGAAAACGAGTCGCTAGTTTCTCAAAGACATTCAACCTCATTTGCCTCTCGACTATTATAGTGATCTTTGCGCTTGGTACGTTTATCCCGTTATAAAAGGTAGAAAGATCTCTTCCACTTGTCATCCAAGGAGTAGGATTAGCTAAGATAAGATGAGTTATTGATGTTCACCTCAGCCAGAGGGTAATTGATGTGTGCCTTCTAAAGGAGATTGTCCGGTGATCGAGATTGATCGTGAGAACGAGGGACTAATTGCCCAGTGGGGTTCCATTGACCTGGAGAGTGAGTGACCAGCGAGAGCTCACCTATTACGTTTTTTTTACAAAACTTGACAAATAAATCATCGGCTCGTATGACTATTATCGGAAAAGGCGCCCGACCACACCAAATGCTTATAAATACGTTCAAATAGATTTCTCTGGCTCCAAAATGGAATTTAATGCTTCCTAACAGTTGTTTTTAGCCGGCTACAATGAAAAACATTGAAAAGTATTGACTAAAGGCATAGAAATCTAACCTAAACGATTTGAGTACGCTTAATTTGGTAATATCCGGACTAATAAAAACGTATTATCACAGCTTACCATCTGTGCCTTCCCTAAGAAGCTCGATATTAATCATCGGGTAGTTGACCGATGCTTGTAGAAAATAGAAGAAGCAATACAATAATTTATTAAAACATATTGATTGTAATATTTCAGGTGTCCAGCAGTCATTCGCACTCGTAATTCGAATCGCATCTATCATTATCTTTGTCTTCTGTGGACCGGTAAGGAAGTGAATGGCTCATTCACAGAAGAACTTCATCTTGGCCTTCAGAGGAAAAACACAAAATACGTGAAGGAAATGAGAATCATTACAAGCGCGTCAAATCATGAAGATTTGAGAATAAATCTATTCATTCCAGATCTTCACGAGTATGTTCCTTGCTTGCACTGAACTCTACCCGACGAGTGTGAGAAACGTTGGATCTTCGTTCCAGTCAATGAGTGCAAGAGTGGGAACCATCTTCGGAACCACTGTCTTCATCCTGGTAAGGATGGTCGATAAACTCTCCGCACTAATGATTGTCAACTATGGTTTTTTTTGTTATGAGCCCCAGAGGAGATATTTTATGTAGAATATATTTAATTTCAGGGGGAGATTCACATGACCATTCCCTACACTATTCTGGCTGTTCTCCTCGTAGTCGATCTCTTCCTCTTCCAATGTAATATCCCCGAAACGAAGGGTGTCGAATTGAAGGACCATATCGTCAAAAAACCATCGAAATGTCAAGAAAAATGCACAGAAGAATCAACGGCTTAGTGGGGCCGTTACTGTCCTGTTTTCACTTTGTTGTATACTGCTTGTTTCAAATGCATCATTTTCCGCTCGAATATCTTCACATTTGATGCATTTCGTGCATTAGTGTGTATGTAACCGATGACGTGATGACGACGTGGCTGTATGTAACCGATGACGTGATAAAAATTAATCAAAACAGGGTAAAGGCACAAGAAATATAGAAATATTCGGAAAAAATAAATTAAACAAATTCTGACCTGAACCACATTGCATCTCACCACGACTTCCCTGACAGAGCTGGTCAAGATTACGGTAGGCGTGCCCTCTCCCTCGCGTTCGTTTGGCGATCAAACATCTTCCGTGAGGCTGAATCGCCTTTCCGTTGTGTTTTCTTGTTTATTTCATTATTAATCTTGTTAATATTGTTATTTAAGTTGCAAACTGGATAGTCAGACCCGAATGCATCACAATGGCTCTCCCTCTGGACAAATTGAATCGAGCATTGAGGTCACTACAGCAAGTTATCACGAGTAATCCACCAACCGGCACACTTACGTGAGTATTTAACCGTTTTTGCTCACTTTTTAAACTCATTCACGATGTGATCTCATCGAAAAACACGATTATCAGTTCCAGGAGGAAGCCAACCGATCAAAATGCGCGGATCAAGGCTGAAATTCAACGAGTCAAGGCAACTTTCCTGTCCACAGACCTCTCCAGCTCGGTTAGTTGATCTATAATTACTTGATACTACTTGATATTGCAAAAAAAAAACAACCATGTATTGAGTCAGTTTTACGCTAAAAAAAAACACCGGAGCCATGCTCAACAAAAAGCTTGTTTTCTCAGGAATCGCGTGGAATCGTCAGTAAGATCATGCAAATATTCATCGGGTTTCTTCATCATACTGACGAGAATCTTCGCTCGCTTGCCTACGAAACGTTCTTATCACTGTGCCGAGTGAGTCCGCTCTTTCCAACTTGTTGTTATCTTCGTTTCGGTGTTTAGAGCGCCAATGATCATGCAAATCTCTCGTGTTGATGTGCTCAGTCAAATGGTCTGCACTGCTCAATCAACCACAATTGATTTTACCTGCAAACACTGCAATTGAGCCATTGTGATTGATTCCACAGTGCATACGCTAAGAAACTTCATTTTTTTATTTAAATTTGATTAATCTTTTCAGCACTTGATCCTCATTGGTCATGATACTCGTCTTCTTCTCATCATCATATCTGAATTGGGAGAGCAACCACAAGCTAGACCCGCGGCCGGACTTCTCACTACTCTCACAAAGATTGTGCGACTTACCAAGCCGAAGAGACTCGAGTAAGTTAACACTTTATTTATCGATTTCGTTCAATTTCGGGCTACTGCCATTTAATCGCAAGTTATTATTACTCTGTGGGGATTTCACGGTCTGTCATTCTTGCACCTTTGATGACCATGACAATAAATAGAGCTAGTTGATCGCTAAGGGCGAGATATTACGAGATAGTTCGTGCGATCCCAGTCAATGAGCAAAATAAACGGATGTGATGATGCGAGTGATGAACTGCTGTGTGACTGTAGTCATTTTTCATCACCAATCCCTTTGCGCAATGATCCTCTGGCTAATAAATAACCGTTCAATACTAATTTTCGTGTACTCTTCCAGACTCTTCTCAACGCATATCCTCAATGCAGTGGAAGAGTTACTCAATCGACCGGAAGAAGCAGTTCATCTCGCTCTCATTTCCAATATTCCCACTCTATTCAAGTGAGATTCCGCTCTTTGATCAGCTAGACTGAGATTGAAGGGCGAAAGGATGATGTCTCTGTAATCGAATATTCCAGAACGATAGGCCCCGTGGTAAAGAATCTCGCTCTTACTCGGAAAGACCTCTCACTTCCCTTTGAGCAGAGAAGTCACGCATTGGTTTGTGATCCTCTATTTTATTTTACTACAATTCCTCTCCTCAAATCTCTTCGCCACACTTTCACTTCTCGTTCTCTTATGGACCAATCGAATTAATTTTAGAATAAAAAGTTTTTATTTATATTAATTGAATCATTAAAATATGTTAATTTTATTTATTTTCAGAAGATGCTCAACTCACTTCTCTCCAAGTGTCTCGACGTAAGAGGCAGTGCTAATCGTTCGTCGGTCCTTACCATCCTCCAACTCTCTACTTACTCTCCTCTTTGCCTACAACGAGTAAGAGAGCTCTTCTCTAATCTGTTCTCTGTATCTCTTGTCCGCTCACTGATGCCTTCCTTCCACCCATTCGAAAACACCCTTCTGATTGGCCGAAGGGGAAGGGTGTTGCTATAGGAACTGAAGGGACTGGAGATGAATACTGCAGATACTCCTACATAAATATATTGACATGAGATCCCTCCATCACAGCCCGCCTTCTTCCCCCCTTCTTCATCCTTCCATCCTGAGGGGATACGGGTCTTAATCCATGGGGTGATCCTCCTATTCTATAGTCCCCCTTACATCCAGATAATCTTCCTGACTTCATTTATAGTGTATAATCAAATGCTAGTAAGAGTGTGAACACTGTATAGTCCCGTTCTCTAGTGATCGGCTAGAGAGAAATCAACTAGAGTCAGGTTGAAAATGAAGGGAGACGAACAAAGGATAGGAGTGTTCGACTGTTCCCCTCACTAGAATCTTCCTGATTTCTCGACCTAGATAATAGACCATGAACATTTCCCACTCTTCTCTCACCTTCATAACTGATTCCATTCCAGGCTCTATCCTTCTGTACTTCCACTCTCTCTTCTCTCGATGATCAATCCAATCCGATTCGTCTCACGGCCTCCATCAACATTCTTAAGGGACTATTCGATATTATTATGAAGGATGAGAAATTGAGAGATGGAATTGACGTCAGGAAGGTGAATCAATTCAATTATTCATCGTACATCATCCTTACCTTTATAGTGGAGGATCATTGTCTCAATAGTGAAATGGGAAATGATGTGAAACATCACCGATTATTCAAGCAAAAGGGCAAATAATCGGAGCACTAATACGAATTCCCCATTCAGTTGGTATGTCTCCTCCTCTGCTTCACTCATTCCTCAGTCAACGAAGTGCTCATTGCCTCATTCGAATGTCTTGCAGTCGTCTTTCCGCTACTGACGAGAGGTGAGAACTCCCGGAAATTGAGGGGAAAAGAGAAGGAACATCATTCTGTTCATTTTTTTCAAAACCTTGAAACCAATCAAGCGATTGATATTGAGCCTTTCCATTACCATCATTCGATTTCGTTTTCTATATGTGCGAAGCTTCCATGCATTTCGTAGTTCCTCTAAAATCTTGATGTCCTTCCTGACTTCAACTGTGTTGTTTACTCAAATGCATCTATTAGTTCATTTGCAGACCAGCTCTCCTTCTATCCTCCGGATGTCATCCTCTCACAGGAAGGACCATCAACGGAGATCGCCTCTCTATCAATCAACAACTCGCCATTCTTACGTAAGTAACCCAGAGAGCTATTTTGAGTTAGAAGGATAGTCTGGATGCACACCTTTGCACAATAATAACACCTTTGCCAGGGGATGGGAAATTACCTCGTCGCGGGGATCTACTAGATTTTGCCATAAACTCAAGAGATGAGAACCAATGCCAGATAGGAAAAGTGATAAAATAATAAGTTTCATGGCAAATGATGAGGCCAGATGAAAATGGGAGATACGATAGGCAGAAAGATCGGTATAACTGGAAAATCAGACCTTTAATTATTCAAAGTGGGAATACATGACTCCATTTATACTTAGAAGCACTCAAGGGCGCTATCATTGGTTCTGTTAGTGATCATAGATGGGGAGATCTCTCACAAGCTCTACGATACGCATACATTCGGCCGGCTGGATGTTTACGGGCCTAAAATGTCACTGAGCGCGTGTTATTCGAAGTAATACATGGGGGATAGAATCTACGCGTCATTGAAATGTATTAATATTCCAGCTCGTCGATTACTACAACAGAAAGAGAGCATCCAGTCCGATCCATCTTCGCTCAATTCGGTAGGCTTCACAAGATAAATATTTGAATGGCTACTTCATTACGTCGTCTGATGATTGATCGTGATTTGCTCAATGAATATTATTTGGCTTATTCCAGTCACTGGTCGACATTCCTTCTCGAGTCGGTCCTCCATCAGAGTTCGATCAACTTTCCATCATCACCACAGACTCGTCTATGAATGGAAATGAGGGAGCAGCTTCTCCCTCTAATAGTTGGGATTCGAGAGAAACGAATGAGGAAGATAATTCAGAGATTATCGATCCACTAATGCACTCGGAATTATACGAAGAGGAGTTGAGTAGGAGAGTTGAGGTGAGAGAAAGATGTGTTCGAGGAAGTATTGAAATATTGCAATAGCGGCGAAAATACATAGTGAAATCAGAACTCATGCTCGTAGATACATGGTTTAGATTAAGATAAATTTAAACAAAGATATAAATAATTGATTTTGTAGGAAGAGATCCCTCCTATGTCTCCAAAGTCATCCTCGAATGTGCTCCAAGTGCTCCCAGACATCTTCAGAACAGGTGAATACACTTCAACAATTCCAGAAATGAAAATACAACTATTACAATACAATTATAATTTAAAAATATAAAAATCATAGATATTCGTACAGATTTAAATGGTCCAGTTCATGGACATCAATATTGCTCGCTTATTTTAAAAGAAATATGTAATTGTATTTATTGTAGATCCCCGGAAATCGGTGATTGGTCTTTCCGAGTACACCCTCTTCTTCATCTCCTATCGTTTTCTGCTGCAAGAAGAGTCGCAAGGACTAATATCCGACCAGAAAGTGAGTCTAACCACTCTGAGTCAAACTAAATCCGGCTTTTGGACTGCTATTTCTGTACGGGTTCTGTAAAAATATATGCAATTGATTCAGATAGAACCACTGCACGTGCTCATTCATGATAAGTTGAAAAATATTGAAAATTCAATCCTTTACACCTTTTTTCGCACATAAAGTCAGTATAATTAGATTGGGCAAAAATGGATAATGTTCGTGCTCAGTCATTTATGTATGAATCAATCCAAACCAATATGTAATCAGTTCGGATGGAGGTGTAGCACGTGTACATCCAGAATAATATTCAGATTCTTTAATAATGAGCCCAGGAAATGTTGAAAACCCAGCGAAACTCCGGGCAAATCTGCTCGAAAGTTAGAGGAAAGCACTTACAGTATGACAAATGCCTATCGTGAACTGACTTTTTCTTCGCATCTCCTCGCAATTGCTCTAGAATTCGAGACTAACCAATATTTGTTGGTTTCCAAATCGCATATTAGGATCAAAGAATCCCAAATAACAATAATTATTTTATTTTAGTAAAAAAATATATCGATTTTTTCAGGTACGTGTCTCTCACAAAATGCTTGCATTCTCCCTGATAACACTCTGCGCTGCTAAGACTTCCAAAGTACTGACCATCGGAGCACCTTCAGGTGAGATTACTTATTTCGTAACATTTCTATATTTAAATTGATGCATTATCAGGAGGGAAGCATCAGAATTTGCACTCACTGACTGGATTTATCTACCATTCCGACGACAAATTAGCAGCTGCTGCCATCAACTTCATCGCCACAGCTCAATCGAGTGCCGGTGACACTGCAGTGGAGAAAGATTGCAGAGGTGCGATTGAGAGATCCTTCTGTTTCATCGCTAACATATCGTATGTGAATCTGGTGTCGCTAATGCAAAGTAATTTCGTCGACGACATCAGGATCCTCGATATTGATGAGTACTATCCGTTCTTTCTACTATCATGTATAAGAATGCCATCAAATGTGACTATGATATTCCTCTCTTTCGTGTTAATCGGAGTCCGATTATGTTCAGACTGGTTCGGTTTCGTTTGGTCTCGTCTCGCTGGGAAGAATCTCGCCCCGACTCGACGCGCTCTTCTCCAATCGATCACTGGAAGACAGAGAATGATGGAGAGAATTGACTTGGTCGGAAAGGCCATTACACTGGCCACGACCAGCAAAAACATCAACTTTGGCCATCTCAAGGTACATATTGTTAGACGAACACGTGCTCACAATAAAATTATATGTATGCAAAATATGTATCGTACCAGTGCTAACATTGCAAATTATATACACAAAAACACACACGTGATAACAAATCATATACGTGATAATATAAATTGTGTTGTTGTGTCATATAGAATTACTCTCCATTACAGACTGCAATGGCATCGTTCCTCTGTTCTCTCGATTGGTCTCGTCTCTCTTCCCCTCTTCGTTCCTCTCATCAGATGTCTTCACTCGATTGTCTAATCGACCTACTCGCAGAGAAAGATCCCAACGTAGTCGCTACTGTAGCTCACCAACTTCCATTGTGAGTTATCTGTGACCGAAGAGTGGTGAAAACTACGAACGTTACCGTTCTAGCGAGAGACTTAGTTGACAAACTGTTCTTCATATTCTAGTGGCAGGATTGTTCGCAGATTGCACGAGTTGACTCATGCAATTGCAGATTCGTTGAACGAGCGGACTTCGGGTGTCGTACAGATCACTTCATGCTCGGCCTCCCTGACTCACCGCTCACTGCCTTTCCCGATGTGCCCATGGTAAATCGTGAAACATCCTTGTTGTACCCATGGATATAGAGATGTCCGCCTATGAATTGGCCAACACCAGAAATCGGTTTTCCCTTTTGCAGGTAGTCTCCCTCCCTGACACAATCTGTCTTTCGTCTCGATCTAATACGAAAAGTGTCACGAACACTCTATTGATAGTCATCAGACGATTACTGGAGCGATTGTCGAGTTATCGAGATGCTGGACTGAGTGAACCGTACACGCTAGATCAACTGGTATGTGTAAAGTATCTCCCCCCTAACAAGTGCAAATGCTTAAATTCGCAGCCTGGATTGATATCAGCCCTCTCTTCACTGTCCATCGCTTTCCCTCCTTCGCTGTATCACAATCCGTGGTCATCAGTCTCCGTTCACTCTCATGGTCTCATCTCTCTTCTCGTTGACATTGCTGATGCCTCCGCTCATTCGCCTGCTTTTCTGGCGAAGATTCTCAGATTACAAGCGGCGATTATGGGAGGTGAGAAACACCAAGACCACTCTTGTTCAGGAGTAGTGTATCGATCACTCCATCTTATCCAGAAGAAAGTTGATCTCTCTCTCTCCTTTTATTTTGTTGAAGTATAATACCGGAAAGATTGGAAATTATTTCAGGTCACTTCTCCAATCTCATAAGTGATATCGTCAATGACAAGAAGTCAGCTAAAGAGAGAGAAGCGAATCCTCCCATGGGCGATACCGTACTATTCGAGAAGATGTTCCTTATGCCAATGAGGTGAGAAGGGTTTACAGATCCAACCTTAGGGAACAGAACCGAAGCCTCTACAAAAACAGGGATTCATCCCCTGAGTGGTCAAAATGTGATGGTGTGTGTCAATGCGTTTTTACGGACAATCCCGACACTGTTCTCACAACAATAGTCTATTGTAATTGTACTCCAGATAACAACCATATTAATTTGGGAAGTTATTGATACTATCAGAGTGCTGAATCTGTACTACTGCATTGCTGAGGATCGTCGACTTGAATTGAGTGGTCGTCTCGCTCTTACGATGGGATCGAAACCAGTGAAGGAATTGAGAGGAACGGAGAGAATATCATCATATTCGAGACTCATTAACAGCGGATTGTTACCGACTAAGGTAAATCTCATTCCGAGAGCAATTTCAACAATAATCATGATAATTTTGCAGAGTACGGCCTTCAACGATTGTCCTTCTCTCCTTGCCATAGTTCCCCAATTGAGAGGATCATTCAGGAACTACCTGGTACGGTAAAAAGGATCATTTGGGTGTGAAAAAGGTCGATGTGGCTAATAAATATTATAGTAGAGCAAACAAGGCTTAGGCTACTCGAATAGGTAACGAGTAACTGGAAAGGAAGGTTCATAAGTAAACAGGGATCATCAGCCAGAGTGACTACTGATTATTATTCAATAAAATCAGCACTTGTGTCCTATCTTCCATCAGACACCTTGAATATCCATGAACCTTACAGTACGTTATATTGTAGCCAACTATTGTATTGAAACGGGACACTTGAGACCGGAGTATTGAAATCACATTTGTGCACGAATAAGTTCAGCAAAAGTTCAAGATCAAGACCTTGAGATCCTAGCTGCTTAAGAGCACAGAAAAGAAATACTTCGCTACTCTCGACCCTGCTGCTGTTCTGTGTAGTTTGTGCTCAGATTTGAGAGAAAGTTGCATCCCAATTCTTCCCCCCTCCTCCTCTCCTCCCTCTCAATCTCTCTCCCCTTCCTCCTCTCTTTCGTCAATAGCACAGAAAGGCCAAGCTGCAATTTGAGCTCTCTCAACTTTCCATGGCCTCTCCTTCTCTGACTTCCTTGAAACACTGCATTATTATGCACAGCTCACAAAGTAGGCACAAACACATGCGAGATGCACAACATCAACAGAGTAACTGCTAAATTGCCCGAAGGAACAAACACTTGCATAATTAGCTATTCCAAACAAAGTGCATTTAGGAAAGGACAAGCAAACTTGTGTATACAAAGTTAAGAAACAGATGTAATTGGAAGAGTCTACAAGAAATTTTGATTTCTGAAGATGTATGGTTTACGAATGGCAAAAAACATATATGAGAAACTGCTTGAAGTGGACAAAATGGAAAATCGTTAGGATAACGCCTTTTGACAGTGAAAAAAGGGAATAAAAATAGAAACGGTTCAAAGGATGGTGAGAAAAGACAGATATATGCAGGATTCGGTAGACGAAGAGCATGAAGCGAAGATGGTCGAACTACTAGATGGAGCTGTTTGCCTTCTCTCGACTCTCTTCGAGATGATGACACTATCTGCTGTTAGACCACTAGTACCAGAGTTGACTGTATATATCGAAGTGAGTTCCAAGTCAATACCAGTTTTGACCCAGAGAATACCGTAAAGAAAAAGGAACAACATGAAATCGCAAAAAGAGAACAGTACAGGACTGATTTTATGGTTACTGATAAATGCTTCTGAAGTATTTTTTTCAGTCCCTGACGCCCTTCTCCCCTCTCTCGATGACTCGTCTCTCTACGCAAATCCTCAAGGCGATCTTCGGAAGGAACACACAGACAGTAAATCTCGGCCATCTCAAATCGATCAGAGTGTACAAAAGAGAAGAAGTCAAGTGTAAGTTAATTTAGCATTTGATATTCGGAAAATGATAGCTCGTAATGATTAGAGGAGGCGAGAAATGTGTCGTCTATAGTTGACTGAGTGGTAGGTGACGAAAGAACTAATGTAGATGAAAAGGGAGACGCTATTCAATTTTTTAAATTTTCCGCGCGCAACGGATTCCAAAAAAATTAACCGCGCGGCAAAAGTGGGCAGAGCTTACCATTGTTTTGCGTTTTCGCATATTTTCACTTATTTTTCTTAATTTTTAATGATAAAACTCGATTACTGGCATGGTTTTACGTTGATTAAGCACAAATTATACAATTAAAGCTCAATTTTGAACGCCACGGTTATTTTTTGGAATTCGTTAACGAGAAACAACTTCATGTAAAAATGTGATACCATCGGTATTACCCCAAATTGTAAAAAATATATTGGAAATTTCATTTTGGAAACGTTTTATTGTAAATAACCATTGGGAAATGACTTTTTAGAAACTGCCGTTTTGTAAATTTCTATTTGGAAACGCTAGATGGGAAAGGGCGCGGAGGAAGAGGGGTCAAAGCGTAGGGAGAGGGATCGATAATTGTTGGGAAGGTAGATCAAGAGCGCCTCTCCCCTCTCTCCTCCCTGTCTCTCTCCATTATCGATCCCTCTCCATACGCTTTGACCCCTCTTCCTCCGCGCCCCTTCCCATCTACCGTTTCCAACAAGAAATTTACAAAACGGCAGTTTCTAAAAAGTCATTTCTCAATGGTTATTTACAATAAAACATTTCCAAAATGAAATTTCCAATATATTTTTTACAATATGGGGTACCATCTGCCCGGAGTTCAAGATTTATGAAAATACTTTTCAGCTGAGTGCGAGGTGGCGGAGTATCTCTTCTGCACGGAACTTCAATCTTTTCGAAGTCGAGTCACAACGAGATCGGCAGTGGATAACTCATACTTGGAACACTTCGGATGGCTGGCATCAGCGAGTACCGTTGTCTCCCCTCCAGTCACTATCGAGGTTGGTTCAACCTGTTATCTATGTCAAACTGAAGACCTTCATTTATCAGCATTAACAATAGTTTCTACATCTGCGCAACTAGAGATCCTTCTTAATCTATACCCTTTTCAAAATGGTTCACTCTAGGTAAACACTGCAATCCGCTATTTCGAATCGTTCATCACGAAGATCGTTGCAATGTACGGAAGCACAACGGATGTGGAAACGAAGAAAGCGGTAAGAATAAAATACACCTGTAGCAGTTGTTGGTTCAGTGGTTCACATAACTAAGCTTTTTTTGAGGATGTGAGCTGGGTTTATAACATACGGTGCGATACGAGATAAGCGGGGGAAATAAGAGGATTATCAGTGATGAATCGGTGAATATTAGGAGAACAGCTAGACAAATTATCTTCGATCAGTGATCGGAGAGAATCCTATAATGACCGTCGTTGGGCTTAATATATTGAAAATTACTTCTCACTTCAGATGCTGAACCTCTTCATTCAACTTCGCTTGTCTGGTATTGAATTCGATCTGGTCGATCCTACGAAAACAGTCGTCGGATCAGTAGAGGAACAATTGGGCCATCTCGTATATCCGGAGATGATCAGAGAGGTATGTTACGGAACATTAATAGTTGAGGGATCACTATCACCACTCCATTCAGAAAATCCACACAGCAATGAGAACAACTCAGAAAATACAGTGTCCAGAACCACAACAATCAATGATGATATATTGATACATTGAATAGATGCTAAATTTATATAAAAACTATTTAATTAATGTATCTACAGGTGATCTCCTTCCTGACCGTCCTCGCTCGTTATGGTTCCCTCAAGTGGTCCGTACTCAAACTGCATGCACTGGCACTGTGCAATGCACTGGAAGAAAGCAAGTGGAAGGACCAAAGTGAGTCTCATACTTACATCCATATATATTGCGGATCATCAGTGGCCTGTTGCGAGACCGGTTAGTCTCACAGCAGGCTACTGTTCTAAGGTTAGGCCTCAGTTCATGTGCAGATGTGGGGTTGTGTTACGCGTTCGTTACCGACTCTACTTTACTTTACTTCACTTTCATGAAATACACTAAACGACAGCTAAACGATGCATTTAAGTCCTGGACGGTCTCGAGGTGTTCCTTCACGAGTTTCTCCTCTATCGTAAGGAAACTCCCTTCGAAGTGACTTCCCTCCTCTTCTCTCCTCCGTTCGCTTCCTTCCTTCTCGTTCACTGTCCGGCAAAGTATCTTCAACTCTACCACATGTATCTCTACACGAAGGAGAATAATGAAGAGAGGTAAGATAACGGGAGGCAAAAAGAGTTGCCCAAGGAACCAGCGTCGCCACGGCCACAACGTGGAGTACTAACCACTATACTACGTGGGCCGAGAGCTGAGATGATTGGACGTGCTGAAGTACGAAAAACGATGGGAGTGATAGGGAGAGGGTCACAATAGTTATTTCTTTATGCTCCAGCGACCACGGGTGCGTACTGAAGCGATACAAGAAAGAGGCCACCAATATTAGGGAAACAAAAAAAACATTATAAAACACATCATATTCTTTCCAATTTCAGCTTCCGAGCGACGTCCTGTAACATATTCAAGCAGCTCGCTACGAATTTCAATCGATCGAGGCTCTCCATCGATTGGACGGATCAGAAAGGTTTCTACACTAATCTCACCCTTTCAGTTAATTCCCTCCTTGCAGATGCCTCTCTCCTATCTTCCCTTTTCCTCGTGGTGGGGACAATTCCTCCATCTTCCCTTCTTCCTGTGGATGATTTCGTCACTCTTCTCAAGTCAATAGTCCTCCATTCGACGAGCGGCACGGATAAAGAAGATGTACGTGTAGAATGATTGGAGAACATCGAAAATGAGCTAATTATGATGTTTCCTTAATTCACACAAAAGTGGCTGCTGAAATATATCCAGTGAATTCTGTTATACCTGTGTGTGTTGTTAATCGAATTATTTTTTTCAGAATCGAGCTTCGGACCTAGTCATCGCTATATGTCCTCTTCTCTTCATGATCTGTTCCGATATCATCGAAGAGGATCGAATAATCCATCGAACGGAGAGTTACTTCGAGAAGGACACAGTCACTAAGGCGGGATTCATATTCAGGTTTGTAATATACGGTTGACTTTCTGAGGTAACATATACAAAGTCCGGCAAACGCGTTTGCTGGATCAACTGTTTTACTATTTCGTGCATAAGAATCTTTGAAAAACAGGAGATTAATATCACCAATAACTCATATTCCAGACCACTTGCTCGAGCTCTCAAGTTCACACTCGAATCCATGAGAGATGATCGTCCTGAGGATTTGGCTAATGAAAATCTTGCTGTCATCCGAGCTGCATCCATAATCCTTCGACTCCTTGCTGTATCAAGTAACTTTTTCCAATTAGCTTATCTAAGCCGCGGAGTTCGCACAGTAGAAATGACTGGTTTATGCAGCCTGGTTGGGTGTACGCTTGTATCAGAAATAATTCTCTCCCCATTCAGATCATCCTATCTTCCTCGAGAACTTCATCATCTCCTCACACGAAGAAGGCCTCCTCGATCCCTCTCTCATCACTCTCTGTGATCGTCTTACTCCCGAGTGGATGGAATTGCTCTCTCGATTCAAGGACAACGATCGAGTCGCAAATCTCTTCGTCGACACTCTTCTCCACACTCAAAACAGGGTCAATCACAGGTAGGGGCGATTTTCCAGAATTACAAGTGATTTAGTTTAGAATGAATCCTGTGACTCTGTTTTCTCGCTTTTTCATAAGTGAGATCAAGAGAGAGGCGACAGAGTGGAACTAACGATTAACTGATAAGAGCAGATAAGAGAGTTTATGATTGGCATGCGCAAAGGGCTAGTCTGTGCCTAACACTGGCAATCACAAGTGTGACAGCAGACATCATGACCAAAGTAGTGGAGCACGATAAGCTAAGCTCAATCTTCACATCGATGGACTGACATGAATGACAGATAGATAGACAAAGAAATGAATAGAATCTCCTCACTATAGATGAACGTCTGATTCAATAGAGGTTATAGATAGACGAATTTCAGTTGATCAATTTCAGATATTTGCATGGCATCTCCCTTCAAATCTTCGTTCGTTTCGTTGCTCGTCATCGATATCCCGGATCTTCCACCCTCACTGAACTGAAGGAGAAAGTGCTTCTGAGCGAGGAATCGAACATCCAGATCGAAGTGATGAAAGCGATGAAGCAAACGGTTGAAGTGGAGGAAGAGTTCGTGAAGTGAGTGGTATGAATAAAGTAGGGGTTCCACGAAAATATGGTTGACACAACAGGCAACAGTAGAGTTTTGAATTATTAGCAGTTGTATCTTATATCTGAATCGAGCGTGCATTGCTACCTGTTCCCTATGATGATCTTAAAATTTGGGCGAAACTGAGTGCAGTTCTTGAAAGAAAAAGAAATGCCTATGAGGTGCATGAAAAGTCTGCAGAGCGATTCCACCGGAGATGGGTGAACGGTTCATCAATCTCGCACTCAAGTCGATAGACAAGAGCCATCTAAGATCTCAGGTTCGTTGAGATATATGAACGAGGAAGATTCTTCTCAATGTGGTCTTCACTCATTGAGAAAATTTTCCAACCTCTTCACTAATTCAGAAGAGCGCTTTGGTCGGAGAATTCGTGCAATCGTACGAGAGAAACCACGGGAAAGGCTCTATTTCGATAGCAAGACCGAAGATGAGAAGGAGACATACGAGACTGGCTGAGTGAGTGTATGGCAATTTATCAGACATACGAATGATAGCATACTTGATGTGAACAAAGAAACCATGCAAAAAGTTTGATAGCTTTGATAGCCCAATAGACTCGTTCATTGTGTTTAAATTTGAAAACACACAAATACCATTCTTGTAGTAACCCATCGGATCTGCTGAAGGCTGATACACCCTACGAAGTTCTTATCTGTACACTCTCAAAGTGTTCTCGATTCCCATCCATCTTGGTCCCTTCAATTCTCGAGATGGAAGAAAAGGAGATGAGCAAGCTCTGTCTTCATATGGTAATGATGTTCGAAGAGTACAGTTCATTATAATCCCAATTTTTAGTTCCGCAAGGGTGACTTCTCTTTATTCATCGCTACTGTTCTGGGTACGACGAGACGATTGATAACGAGTGCGGGAGGTGAGAATGAGCTAATGACGCAATGACCTATATATTCGACGAAGGTACTATGTGCATGACTTATAGTGAATTGATAACTATTTGAGTGACTGCTTCGATAGTTTCGATTGTTTTCATTAACTAAAACATTATGAATAATTTAAAAAGTGAATTTGATGAATTTCAGCCGATCGATCAGCCATTTCTCGTCTTCAACTAGCCACTTCGACTTTTCTCAAGTGTGTGATCAACGTTGAGGAGTTAACGTCAGACCAACTCTTGACACTATTTGCTAATGTGAATCCACTGGTAAGATTTCACTTCAATCGTGATGAAAATTAACTTTTATAAAAAAAACAATACAATGAATACAATTTTTGAACCAATTTCATTTCAACTCTTCCATGAATTCCTGGTGATAAAGCAAATGTAAGTGTATTTTGAGATCGTCCTACGCGTCGAGACCTCCATCCTCGACGAATATGTCGAACAATCAGAGAAGATGGTCGAAATAGCGACAGGAAGATTGGTGAGTTCCAATATTTGATTGTGTTATATTTCACCTTTACTCCGAACAATATGAACATTGGGTACGTTTGGTACAAGGACAACTGTAAGAGGATCTGAATAATACTATTTTTCGAGAGGTGTTTGTTCGCTGTGAATGAAAATAAGCTTCCTCGTGGGATTTCGTTATTATTGCAACTCCGATTTATTACTTCCTGAGTAAATTCTAGCTGTTTGTAAGACAATGTGAACAGCTTGTCGAGGGTAGCTCACTGCAAATAAATAAACCTTTGCAGAAACGTAAATATCTGGTAGATGAGACTTGCTCGGCTCTTCATTTCTTCCTGCAGCATCCAACAACAACGCACACATTCGCACAGGTACCGTGCAGGAAAATAAGCGACATGTGAAAGCAATCAGTAGCTTAGTAGCACTGATTTCCCACGGGAGCCAGATGTGATTGATGAGCGAACCTCCGTACTCATACAGCATGCATCTCCATCATATCAACCGACTGACGTCACCTTTCAGAATCCGATGGCTAATCTGAATCTCATTCACTCTCTGTTGAATCATATGCTGGAACTGGTCGAAGCGAGAAGCGGAATAGAGTATCCATCGAGGGAAAGATCAGAGATATTCTCAGTTTTTGGAGTGGATATTGAGAGCAAAGAGAATGGTACTGCTCCAACAACATTATTTTTTTACAATTTTTTGCAATTTCAGATCAACTCTTCGATCTATTCCATATGTCTCAATTCATTCTTTCTCTCTTCTCTCGTAATCTCCTTCCCTCTTCCGATCCTCTTGGTCTCTCCCTTCGATCTCTTCTCCGTCTTCCCATTATCAATTCCTTCGCTCTCATTCCGAAGACTGCACTGGACGGAGGATGGCATCCAAGTTTGGAGGTAAGAGATGACATTTCACCGAGGAAATCGGAGTCGAGAAGGCTAAATATCTGGTGTTATTCGAGCGGAAGAGAGAATCTCTTCCATTGTATCCCTCATCCAATATTCTGAGCGGGAGAGAATGAGAAAAAAGAGAAAACACACAAAAGGCTCGTGCGTCAAACTCTTGCAGACAAGTGAAATGTCAAAGAATAACAAATAGATCATCACTAATTTCAGTTGGTGAACAAATCGATATCCGTGCCACTTCCGCCAATTCACAAATTGAATGACTTGGATGTACTCGACGATTTCACGTGGAGATGCCTCTTCCTCGGGTCAGTAATTGCATTCAACACCAGTACACTGCAATTGACTATATTGGCTCTTTGAATGATTATCAAATATCATGCAATGGAAAAGCACATCACCAGGGACCAAACAATATATAAACCACGGATTTTCATGATATTTCTCATTGCAGATGGACCTCCCGTCAACAGTTCGAGTCCGTTTGGGTATCACTCGTCGGCGTGCTATCCTCAACTCCAAGTGGAGACGAACTGAACAGTGAAATGGTGAGAAAAGGGATCATTTTTTTATGATTGAAATACTCATATCAAGAGGTCGGAATAGTAAGGGTTCTGATGGATTTTTTTATATGCATCAGAGGGACTACTAGTACAGATTTATCAAGTGGTGTAGTGAGAACGCTGATGTGCATGGGATCAGATGGTAAATAGAGGAGAGGTAAAGCGACCACTCTGATTGCTGGGCTGTGATCTCGTGTGTCCGTCGTAACGAGAATGTGCTCAACTTAATGGATCACACAATTATTATAGGCACTCGATGCAGTGCTCGTCTCCTCTCTCGCTATTCGACGACTGACTTCGTTCCTGCTCCTCACTCAACTCGAACCACAACCGGGCAATCCGATAGGAGGACGATTCAGACTTCCATCGAGGGACATCTCAACGACGTTCAGTGATAGCGAGTACGACTTTCCCTTTTGTTAAAGAAATAGCGTCCTTGCGCTCTGAAAAGAATGACTCGGCAAATTCGATCAAATGCGCTCTATTCAGTAGCTGAAGAAAATCAAAAATCGTTCCAGGCGATACAACTTATTTTGCAGATACTACAGCCGTCTCTGTCAGTTGCTTGGAGACCTCACAAACGATGCTCAACCAGAGACAATACTGAAGAGATCGATCGAGTGGAGTATTGGGTCGAAACGAAAGTACGTTAATTCAAAGCACTCCCGGAAGTTTTCACAAGCATATTTCAGTCGCCAAGTGTTCCATCTCGATCAGTTCGGTATCTCCGACCTGTGGGCACACGTTGGATTGGTGAATGACAAGTCACCCAATCTTCCGGTAAGTTTTCTTGTTTGTTTCTCATGTTTCTCATCACAGTTATCATCAAATTTCCGAATGAATCCGATAATCACAATTCAGGCTCCCCTTCGTGCCACGACCACCTATTTCCTCGATCAACTTCGCATCGAATTGGACGCTGCATCGGCCGTTCGTTCCCTCTATGAGAATTTCTCCCATTGGTTCTCACGAGGGATCGATGTCATGCCAATGGAACTCCTTTCGGAAACACTCAGAGCGGTTAGATCTCTGTCCCTTTGTCCTGTCTACCTATCAACAGGCGAGAGAAGTGAACATCACCCGCGGGCAGACTAGGGACACACCCTCAACTCTAAGGACTCAAAAACCAACTCGCTAGTGATGTTCGAAATTCGTCCCTGAAGGCTGAAGTCGCCTGCCTTTGCCGCAGTTGCATTGAGGATGACGGGGCACTCGTGAGAAGTTGATTGTTGAGACGTTAGAAGGGCCGAGGCGATGCTTAGTTACCCCTTGGGGGGTGAGAAGAATGGAGGGAAGAGAGAGGGAGAGGTGTCAATGGATGATGGCACAAACCATGGGAAGATCAACGACAGAATTGCACAAAGTTGCAGGAGTTGAAGGGTTCTTAGCCACGAGGGCGATCGAGTATTAGGGTATCAGTGCAAAAACCAAAGGGGCTAGGATATTGCCCTTTCTCACGTTGACAAAGCACGTATGAATAAAAAACCATGGCTTGGTTTGGTGGCGTGAAACAAAATAAACAGAGATAAACCTTGTTTTAATGGTAATTTTCCATATTTCAGATGTGTCTTCTATGCGATTTGTTCGAAGACCCGGCTTCATTCGAGTCTCTCGATCTGGATATGAGGATGTTATCCAACTGTTCTTATCTCACGCAAGGAGATGAACTTGGTCTTGTTCTCCTCACTCATTCGAAGGCAGTGGCAGTGATTGGACAGGTGAGAATAGGAAAGTATCCATTCTAAGAGGGGGAAGGGGGGGGGGACTGGAGTAAGCAGGAGTAGGACAATAACACGTCCGATTCATAGACGCCCTTTAGACGGTCGTCCGATCGTTGAGATTCGTCCATTCGAATTTCAGCTGCATTGAACGTTCGCTCGAGCGAGATTCGATTATTTGGCTCGAGATACACACACTCACGCTGAATTGGAGTGAAGAGGGGGGAGGAATAGTGAAAAACACGAGCATAATTGAAGAGAGAAGAGCCAAAATATAGATGTTTTTGGAAGAAAAGCTTAAATATATTTAGTGAAAGTGACGAAATAACTTGATCATACTGTTCCAGGAGGAATTCTCGGATGATCAATGGCGTAAGATGCAGTCTCTGATCTCTGCTGGTCTCGATCATCGAAGAAGCGGAGTTCGATGTAGTACCATAAGAGGAGTTCTCTTTCTCCTTCAATCGTCTACTGCCGAAATCTTGATTGATCTAGTCAAGGTGACGATTTCGAAAACAATTCATCGTGTTTTTACACCCAGACACTCGGGTTGTTTTGTCGATTCGAATCAAGATTGATCCGATTGCAGTCTCTGGTTGATTGGACGATTCGTGAACTCGATAAGGGCACATCACAAATGACCGATCTCGTTTTCAATAATGGGTTTGTCTTGCTGTTGTTTTCGCACTACATCTCGTACATTTGGTAGCCATGGCGGCTAATTCTTAGAGTTGTGCTGTTGTGTCCCTTTCGTAACCCTCCATCACATCCAGAGATCACACCTCCATCGAATACCGTAGTCTCCTCTGGTCCCTAGCCTTCCGTTTGATCGAACATCCATCGAGAATTCAGGCAAAGTCGAGACTTTTCCAGGTGAGCATCTGCTGTTTGTCGCTACAGTAATGTTTTCCGTTTCATACAGTCGAGGGGCTTCGCTCCCTCACTTCTCGTTTCCATTAGCTAATTTCCCTCTCTGCCTTTTTTCTCACTCTTCGCAATTCGCAGATCGTAATCGATGTTTTCCTCTCCTCATCACCCTCTACGATGTGGCAGATGGAGGTAAGAAGGAGGGAGGGAGGGAAGGAGGAGGGGAGGAGGGAGGGAGAGAGGAGAGGAGGAGACGGAGCGGATGGTGAAAACAGGAAAATATGACACAGACAATCGATTACAGAAGAAGTCGTACCGACAGACAGAGAAATGTTCAAAATAAGGATGGAAATGGAGAGAGGAAGGACGAGGGACTGAGTGAATTGGCGAGTAAGAGGGAGAGAACTTGTGAACTTGTGTGTTCCTGGAGAGGGTCGACCACAACAAGGATGACGTCAATAGAAGAGATGAGAGAGAAAGAGAAAGGGAGGGAGGGAGGGAGGAGGGAGGGGTGAATGCATACGGTAGTTGGGCGGCTGTATGTTCCAGGACTGACGATGGCATCCAGGGGAAAACAAAATTCTTGTCGAGATGACTGTTGTATCTATCGCAGTTCTTTAGCTTGAGAAGAGGGAAGGAAGAAGGGAAGGAAAGACCGTATCCCTCCAATCAAAGCAAATAATTTTTTACAGTATATAAGTGAGTAGGACTGGGATGTTAGGGGTTATTCTTCTCATTCACGTTAAACGGGAACAGAAAAGGTGATCCTACCGTAATCAAAGATTCTCTCAGGCTCTCACGATTGGAATGCAAGAGTTGGTAGTGCACTCGCAGACCTTTGCTGCTCCAGTGATCAGAACTGCTATCAGTAAGTGTATATTTCTCACTCATTTCAAACCCTGAGAAACTGAGTAATTGAGTATCGTTAAATTTCCGGTAAATTACACCCTTTTGTATTCTTGTAGTGGGAAAATTGTCGGCGTTCTGTTGATGCTGATGACGTATGGTCTCTGATTCCGAGAGGTACACGTCTTGTACTGATAGTAAGTATAGGCATTACCAGACAAAAATGTGGCGTATTTGAGTCTGAATTAGGATGGGGTATTCGATATCACCACACCATCATGTATGTTTCTCGACGAACAAATATTCGAGAATTGCTTTGGCTCAGGGGAAACTTCCTCGATAAGAGAGAGGTGTTTTCATCTATTCGTATTTTGATCCTTCGCTCATCTCTCCCTCTTTTCAGACTGTCTTGACAAGTTTTCGTCCCATCCGACCCGCCTTCCGTTCGCCCTTCGTCTCCTCTCTATTGCCGTTCATCGAGGTAAACAACCAAGGACACTCCTGGAACAGCGATCACTCGGAGTAGGGGGAGGGGTGGAGCGGAAGGGGGACAGGGGAGAGGGGGAGAGGGGACAGCGCCTGGGGGAGGGAGGGAGGAGTGACGAGTGAGGAGGAGAAAGACAGTGGAGAGTGGGGAGGAAATGAACGAGAAGCGAACAGACCGACCAAATAACAAAACACGCGCTAGGGGGAAACCGTTTGAGGGGAGACGAAGGCAAAAATAAGACGAGAAGAAGGGGGAAAGAAGGGATAGAGAACGGGAGTGAGAAGAAAGAGGAAATGGATGTATTCTCAGAATCAGCTCTGATCGGAGACTTCACGAATCTTCTTCCATCACTGATGGAAACGAGTCGAATGTGTGAAACGAATGAATTGTCGATGATTGTGAGGACAGCGATTGCATTGAAGAACATCGGAGAGAATCCACTAGAGGTAATTAAAATGAACTACAGTAACTCCAGAGATGCCTATCAGTGTCGATGTTGAGAATACTCTTGAACAAGGGTCATAAAGAGCCCTCACTAGAAGTGATCCCTGTTTGACCAACCAAAGTACAGTAGGTGGAGATATGGGAACCCCTAGTGATCAGCATACAAAACATGGGAAGATCACAACACTTTTCTTATCAATGATTGTAATGATTCGTCCAATACATTGAGATAGTAAAGGGAAGGAGGAGATCCCTCTTGTGTCCTTTGGGTAGACATTTGATTTGGCAGGCGGCAGACAAGTGATTAATTGATTACTAATCGCAGATTCTTCGATGGCTTTCGTCCCTGATCTTCACTCCATCCTCTCGTCCTCATCCTCAACCTCAACCGATGATCTCAGCCCTTCATTCCCTCACTCAATCCATTCGAGATACTCGAATCGAGGCTGGTCTACTCGATCTTTCGAGGGATCTTCTCGCTAGTTCACAGGTCAGACTTCCAGTTGTTTTGAGTACGCCACTTAATCTTACACCTACTAATCCAATGGAATCAAGCGTAATCCTCTTATTCTTTCTCTCTTCGCTTCGATGATTCTTTTCCCGCTCATTCCACTCATTGTTTCAGTCACGACAAAGAGCGGTCGTCCTCTCATTGACACTCGCAGCGTCTTCTCCTTTCACACAATTCGTGCATCTGTGAGTGTCTTCTTCCCATACTCGTCTCTCTTCTTTCGTCCTTGTCACTTATCGTCGAGAGTATCGTGGGGAACGTATTCGACAGCGAGAGCGATGCAGATTTCTCTATCCCATTCATCATCCTCTCCTTTCCAGGTATGAGTCCCTCCGCCTATTTCACTCTTCAACTTCACAATCTTCATGGGAGCTCTTTCTTCAGCACTACCGAGATATTATCTCCACCTAAAGTTCCTTCTTTCCCTCTACTCAAACCCCTCTACTTGTGCCATCGACCTTGAAGTAGAGCATTTCAAAAACAGAGTATAGACTACGAAATTGTATCAGATTTACGATTACTGACTGTACCAGATGATGTTCAAGTAAAATAGCAGAGTATTATAGAGTAACTATTTATTAAGCTGTCATAGAATGGATGGATTGTATGGGAAGAGTCTCTATCAGATATTCGACATGTACAAACAAATAGCTATCGTATTTATTCACCAGTAGCGATGTCAATCGGATGGAAGTTCTCCTTCTCCCTCTCTCTCCCTCAATCTCCTCCCATTTTGTGTCAGTCCACCTCGAACGGAGAAGGGGAAACCATCCTAATGCCATTCTACAATTACTTCCTTCTCATATTTGTCTTCTCTTTGTGATTGGTTGTCTTTGTGAGTCTTCACGCGGTAATTCATTATCACTCTCCATGTTCCCTATCGATTCTCTATACCGCGTGTGTTCTATCGATGTCTTTCTCTCCCATACAGGCATAAATAGTGGCATTTCCCCCTTCTATCTCTACAAGATGATGATGATGATGAGTAGTAGATGTGTATGCGTATGTGTGTGTGTTCTAGAAGACCCTGGGGGCTCAGAATGGGGGGTAGAAGGAAGGGATGGAAATATAAGGAGGAGGGAATGAGAACCCTGTGGGGCTTCTTTCCTGAGACAGTATCTTGTTTTCGCCTTAGTCTTCCCCCTTTTCCATTTTGAGTCGTCTGAGTTCAATGAATGGGAGAATAAGGGACTAAGTACATGAGACAGGAGGCGGAGGAGGGAACTATTCCAAGGGTTCAGAGAGGAATGAGGGGACCTCCCAGTCTCTTGCCTCTCTCATTCGTTCGCTTTTTCTATCGGGCGAGAGAGATTAGAAGTGCGTGCAAGTGAGATAGATTACACCCCACACTGGTCATTCCTTCTCTCTTCTCTCTCTTAGCAGGCTTCCTCTCGTTCGGGCCACTTTTTGCGTGGTCGTCGTCGTTTCTTTTCTTTTTCTTTTTTTTGCTCTCTCCTCCCTTTCTATCGACCCGACAGCCTCTTCCCGCTCTACGACCACAACAACACACGACAGGCGACGAATGAACAGAGTAGAACCGAGTCTGCCTCCCTCCCCTCCCTCCTCCCTCCCTCTCCCTCTCTCACTCTTCGATCCTTCTCGATTACAGTCGTTTTCCCGAGAGCTCTCCCTCGTTCCTTTCACTTCTTCTTTCTCCCTCTCATTTGCGGAACAATTCGTCCAACAAGAGAGAAGGCGCAAAAGGTTGAAACATAATCTATTGGCTCCCATCAAATTTCACCCTCTTCGTACTCTCATCTCCCTTCGTATTTCTATCTATTCTCCTTCTCACTCTCGATCACCTCCACTAAAAGGTGTATCAACCCTCTCTCATTCTCTTCCCATTCGCACTCTTGTTTCTCCCCTCCCCTTCATCTTTCCATCTCTTCCCTGATCTCTTCGATCTGTACATTCTCTCGTCTCTTCACTCTTCTCAATCTGAATGTTATGCACTCCCCTCCTCTCTTCTCTTCCCTCCACAGACGAACGAGCACAAACTACTCCGATAGACACTGTTCCTTTCCCTCTTCCACCTTGTCTCTTCCCTCTCTCTTCAACTGACTTCACCCATCTATCGATTGAACGAGTTCTTAACTTCTTTCCAAGTGCAAATCCTCGAGTGAGCGAAGGGAAAAAGACAAAAGAAGCAGTTCCTCCTCTTTTTTTGTGTCGTTTCTCTTATTTTCCCGACTCTCGCTCGAGTCAGATTAGTCCTTTTTCTCTCTCTTTCGAATAAACCTTTCGCGGAGTTCGCAACCTCGTTTCTCCACCCACTTTGATTCACTTTACTGGTGCAAAGAGATGCGAGGGAGTGAGAGAGAGAGAGAGAACCCGGGATAGAGTATGTTCATAGACTTGCCTGCGAAGGTCGAAGTATAGTGTGTTGAATATGAATGAGTGGCCACAAGTATTCCACTCTCAATGGACTCTATTCTTCCCATCTCTCTATTCTTATCATTCCTTCTTATCATCGGGACTCTCTTCTCTCTGTCCATTCACAGTCGGAATCCCATCGTCGCGTGTCAGACTTCTCCCTCGATGTTTCCCCCCTTCCCCTCTCTCTCTCCTCCTCTCTATTGTATGCACAGTCGTTGTGAACAGAACGAAGACGACGTCAATCTTGCAACTTCTTCTCGTATCGCATTTCCATCTCCTTCCTTTCCCGAGCACTCTCTCCATTTCTCATGCTCTCTCGCTCCTGACCATTCGCTCTCACCTTCGTACGATAACGAAACTAAAATTAAGGCGGCGACGATCGATTGAAAGAAAAGTTCGTCGCCCAGAAGGATAAAATGGCTCGATCTCCGCAACAATTGAGTACACTTTTCGGGTGAGTCCCTTCCATTTTCCCCCGTCCTTTCCCTTCCTTTGATCTACTTCCTTTGACCTCCTCCTCCTTCTTCTATGTAGTTCGCTCTTTCTCTCCACACTTATCGAGGTGCAAAAAGGAGTGACAAGCTGAGAGAGAATGGGAAAAGAGTCTTCAAGAGAGAAAGAGAGATTCGATCAATCTACGTCATCAATAGGAACTATCTACTCTCACTACCACCTCTCGCCATCAAAATACTACACTCCCTATTCCCTTTCCCATCCATTGATCTGTTGTGATCGACCATTCATTCTCTCTTTCAATCGTCATTTTCCTTCTCGGTCTTCATCCACATTTCCGAAATAATACTCCCTCAGCTTCTTTCACGTGCACACTTTGTGCCATTGGAGACCCTCTTTCCTCTCCCTCTCTTCCCTCTCTTCTCTCTCACCTTCCCCTCCTCCTCCACTCTCTCATCCCCTCCTCCTTTCCCTTCTCTAGGCATACGCGCTTCCCTCAGCAACAAGTCCTCTAGGCCTTCTTCACTTTTCCCCTCCCCTCCTTCATTTTCTTGCACCATAGAGCCCATTAGCCCTCCTGGGATTTGTAGTTGTAGTTAGGGAGGCTCTAATTGTTTCTGATTGCAGATTGAATCTGAGTGGGACATCGATGCTAACAGGGAGTGGACTGACTGGACTAGATGGGATCAGTGATTTCTCCCTTCATTCCACTCTCAACGGAGCACTTTCTGGAGTTGGCATCAACGGTTGGTTTTAATACGTCTCGTCATTCCCTTCCTCCCTCGCATAGCGTCTTCTCTCTCGCATATCAAGCAAGCTCCATATGAATAGTCTAGTAGTGGCAGAGAAATTCGTTGCTTTTCAAGTTTGAAAGAGTTCTCAACTCTCAATTGGTTCTCACACATTGTCTCTTCTCATACGTATTCCTCCGTATTCTCACTACACCTCAATACAGACTACAGTAGTCGTTGAATAGATTATTCAGGACACCTCAACGAGACGCTTGCCTCGGCCCTCTCAAGTAGTGGCCTTGGCTTGCTTCCTCCTCCTCCATCCTCACTGAATGGAAGTGTCTCCAACGGGATCTTCGGTCCTTCCTCGTCATCCATCGGTTCCAATTCATCCTCTTCCCATCTACGGAACGACCCAGCCAAGCTGTCTCCGACTTACAAAAGAATGGCACAGAGTATGCCCATTGCTATTAGTTCCGGCTCGATTATTCAGTTTTGTTATTAGTTCCGGTTCGAATTTCCAATTGATCAAAAATGAATTTGAAGGGCGGAAAGTGCCAGAAGGAGAACTATGCGCTGTCTGCTCTGATCTCGCCACAGGATATCATTACGGTGTCGCCTCTTGTAATGGATGGTCAGTCTAATCAATCACTAATCATCTTCCGATTCATCCTTTACAATTATACGATCACCGTAAACACTATAGTACATTGTCGCCTTTTTGTGATGATATTTGTGTGATCTGTCTGGGATGAGACACGGTTTTGGCTATTTCTGCCCGCAGACTTCGGTGTTGTTTCATTAGTCGCCATTTCATCAACTTCTTCTAAGGACGCAGCGCTCAAATGGCTCTAAATTGCGACACATTTAGACAACGATTTGCGCGTGTGTCATTCGAAGAGTTTCGTTCGATTTCTGGGTGATTGCAACCATTGACGTAGAGTTGAAAGTGGAGTAGGAAATTAGACTACTTACATTTTGGGAAAAGTGCAAGATTGCGATGAATGGATGGGAGATTGGAAAATGAATTGTAGTTGAGGGAAATTTTGTATCCCTTTGATCTTTCACTACATCGAGCTCACTTTGACCACGCGAGATACAGTAATCCTTTGCTTTGCAGCAAGACCTTTTTTCGACGGACGATCGTCTCTGAGCAAACCTTCATCTGCCAGTACAATGGGAACTGCGATGTCAATAAAAGTGAGTGTTGATCTTTGATCGAACGTGAGGGAATGATATGAGGATTCTCTCTTTTGATCCGCAACAGGATCGCATCGTTAGGAGTCCTGCGTAGAGTCGGAAAAGCAAAGAAAGGCATTCTTGAATTGACTATCCGATTTCAATCGAGAGTGATTGTTGCAAGGATGGAAGGAAGAGTGAGGACAAAGTGAACTCTCGCTCTTTCCCTCTCTCTCTCTCTCTCTTCTCGGTAGGCCGTGGGGTCTGAATGGAAGTTGTGTTGACACGTTTCGTACTTCTTTCCTCCTCCGACGGGGGAAAAGGTGGTGGAAGGAGGGAATACATCGTGTTCTCACCAATGGGAAATCGACAGAGAAGTCTGCAACGAGATCCGCTTTTTTGTACCAAATGGTCTCCCTCTCTCGACAAAAGTGTGATCGAAACGGCCTCCGATCAAAGAGAGAGAGAGAGAAGAAGAAGAATTATGGTACTTGACTGCAAAGGACTCTGCAATGCAAAGAAAGAGAGGGAAAGAGCAGATCCAGAGATCTAGTGCGATCTCTGCGCTTTTCATCCACTTTTCGACTGATTTTTCCTCTCGAGAAATGATCATGAACATGTGACACTTAGAGAAAGCAAACGCAACTGCTGTGTTGCGGTCGACGGGAATCTCTCAACTTTCAACCTCACTCTAGTGTGCATTTCATCCATCTCACGTTACCGCTTCCTTTCTTCATGATGTTGTGACCGCATGGATAAGCGGATACTGTATCTCCTCTCTGATCAGAATTGCCCTTTGCAGATATTCGATGCGCCTGTCGTCACTGTCGCTTCAACAAGTGCATCCAAGTCGGAATGGACGCGAAAGGTCAGCCATTCACACATCTCTTGAGTGCTATCATGTCTGTGCTTGCTCTTCCTGATAGCAACAGTGGAGTGAGCGAGTAGGAGGAGAACGAGGGTTTGTGTCTCCCCCCTCTCCCTTCCCTCCCTTCACCCCTTGTGAGCTGTGGCTCTCGTGCAGAGTGCAAACAGAAGGGGGAGAGAGGAGGGAGGGAAGGGGAGGTGGTGGAAGGTGGGGGGAAGGGGACTGTAAACGGGGAGCAAAGGTCGAATCGTTGCAGCGATACAGAACGATCGAGATCGGATTGGGCCAACGAAGAAGATAAAGATGGGAAGTGGAAGTGATGAGGATCCGAACACTCCTCAACCAAGAGGAGGAGATCAGGTGGGTTAAACAGAGAGAGAAAGGAGGGATGAATGGGGGAGACAATGGGAAAGCTGACTCTCCTTCCTTTACCTAGTCTCTTTCAATGGCTAATTAGTGAATAATATGAGTGGCAGTTTTCGAAATCATGCAGAAGAGTACAAAGTAGTTGTGCTCATTAGAATGGTATTGTGTCTGTATGAGTACTCTCTGTGATTGCCTTCCACCTCTCTTCCTTTAGTGGGTAGATGGGACAAAGTCGTCTCTTTCTTCTCTCAGTTTCGTCATGGCGATGTAACCAGAGAAGGGCCGATGCGCTACTCGTAGATCACACCTTTCTTCTCCTCTTTCGAAGGGGTTAAGGAGGGTGGAGACAATGGGAAATGGAGAGGAGGAGGGAGGAGAGAGTGGCACAGGAAGTCAGTAGGATAGGTTGAGTAAGGTGATATGGGGGAGGGGGGTGAGTCTCACGGCCTACGAAGATGAAAGAAGAAGTGTGGGAATGGAGTGGGAAGGAAGGGGAGGAAGAGGAAGAACTGTCTCTCACTTATGAATTGCCAATCACTTGCGTAACTTGAGGAACCTCAAGAGGCTCGAAAAGTAATAGGATGAGCGACTTGCGTGAGAAAACTCAAATCTGCCGATTTATCTGCCAATCTATCCAAAATCTTCAGTCATGCTATGTCGTTTATCCTGTGCTTGCGACATCAAAAGATTACGGGATGAGCATCTGATATGCGAGATTGAGGAAAAGTCTCAACCTCGAAACCGAGAAGGAATATCTCTTTGATGGACATAATAGTTAGTAATCACATTCAAGAAATTTGAAGAATTTGTACATGAGATAGTGTGTACATTACTCTTCAGCTGTGGGGAAATTTTCCTATACCTTTTCTTTCGAGTCGGCAAGAAATAAACGACAAACGCGTTAACATTCAACAGTCCTTGAATAAATCAAATGTGGGGAAGGTAAATGACGTTTTCGAATGGAGCAAAATCTAGTTGATAATATTTACTGTTAGGACAGTGTAAAAATGCGATAGGTGTACATCAAACAAGGGAATATTGGTAATGGATGATTCAATGTGTCAAGAAGGTGGAAGGGGGAAGGACGAATGCTTTTGCACGTCATAATGGTTGATTAACGTGAAGGATGCGTATTACAATAGGATACTCAAATTTATCTTTTACCTTTATATTACCAGTGGAATGGTTACTAGTATTTGTTGCACGTATGCGGGAGGAAGATATAGATGTATAGGGCATGGCATATATTAAAATAAGGATGATTCGGTGTTATTGGTGATGGATAATTCGAGTATGACTGTATGAGGTTTAGGTAATCTATATTCCGAATTACGATCCTAAACACAAAAGGTATGATGGTAGTTGATTTTCTCATGGCTAGGGGACAAGAACATAATAGGAGACTTCATTTATAACTTTTCATATTTACCATGCAGGAGACGCTGGAACATATCTTTCCAATTTGTATTCGGTATCCAACAAATATGGGATCATGGTTGATATGACTGTAGGAGTCATCCCCTTAATTTGTTCACCTTTACCTTACCAGGAGACGGTGGAGCATCTGTTGCACGTAGAGAATCTGTGTGCGGAGCTGAGGAAGCGCGTGCTTCCTGAGGTGAGGAATGACGGGGCGCACGGAGTGAGTTGTGTTATCTCTTCTCGAGTCAAAGAATGTTATCTGGAGAAACCATCCCCCAAAACGACCAGCCACAGACAAGTAATAAACCAACTCAATCCACCTTTCTGTAGTCGTCTCGCACCTCGTCTCACACATACCTGTTATATCCTGCCTCTGTTCAACTCTGCCTATCATCTATGATTATCTCCCCCCTCTCATCCATATGGTTCAACACACACATGTCCACAACACACACAGTCATCTCCTCAATCTTCGTCCTTCCTTTTCTGTTCTCTCTCCTTATCCTCTCGTCGATTGCAGGTCGCAAGTGTTGAGAACGCCCTGAATTCGCCCTGTCTCCTCTTCCAAACTGATGATCTCAAATACGATGTGAGAGCCAGCCCCCTGTGCCCAGTGCTGGGAAAACATTTAACAGATGTTTCACTTCGCAATGCCCACTCGGTGTTTCTAACCGGCGAGAGAAATGAGAAATCAATTAAATGTTTCCCAACCCTGCTTGTGCCGTAACCCATCGTCGCTTCTCTGTGTTCCCTTTATGTTATGTGGTAATCTCAGATCGGAACCGAATTCAAAGAATTGTATCCTGCTTCGATGAAAGACGTCCGGATGTGGAATATAAAGGAAATGCGAATCTGCATCGAATGGGTGAAGACATTCGACCTCTACTGCAAGATCAATCCATACGACCAGGTAAGGGGAAGGGAGGGGTGGGGAGGGAGAAGATAGGCGAAGAGTGAGGGTGGAGAGAAGACACTCGAAGGTAGTCTATTGTGCGTCGGGTTAGTTAGGAATTCTGTGACACGTAAGGGTGAAAGGGAATGAGGAGAAGAAATCGGACGATCCTTTCTGACGGGACGAGGATTACTGAGAGAAAAAGACCTTGTTTGCCCAGGATCGAATGATTTGTCGAATCAGAGACTATTCCGGAAAAGGCCAAAGTTGCAAAATGGACGATGCGGATGTATATATTTGCGTGTTTCAGTTTGCTCTTCTCCGCAATTTCGCCTTTGCCTTCAACGTTCTCAATCGTGTTTACTACTCGCCGGATCATGGACCAGACAAGATCGTCTACCTCAGTGGAGCATTCATCTTGAGGAACACCCAGAACGATGTAAGACCTACAGCGGTGTTTAATGAGGATCCAGTAGAGTTCGAAATATGAGTAGTCGTCTCTTCATTTCACGTGCTCTCTCGCCGGTCAGAGGGGCGAAAGTGTGCGGAATGAAGAGACGGCGATTTCGAACTCTATTTTTCACGATTTCGATGAAAAAAGGATACAGTAACTCGATACTACAGTAAACGTTGCAGGTGAAACTATCAGGATGTCGTCTCATCTACACTCGTCAAATGGACGAGATAATGATTCCTCTTCGTCGATTGCAGATCAGCACGGCTGAATTCGCTCTCTTCAAGGCTGCGCTATTCTTCAATCCAGGCACGATTTCGGACAATTCCCTAATTTTCCTTCAAAATCTTTTATACTATCGCCTAAGTTAGAGCGTTTGTAGCTGTTCATAAAATACACCGAGTTGCATCTCATAGATTCGCGGGAAAGGGGAGGGCAGTCCATTCAACACTTCCTCTTCCGTCCTTCGCGTGTTTAGAAATGCGCCGCAAAGTGGGCGAGTTTAGAAGACGTCGTGAATAAGAACGACACAGCGTTTTGGAGCGAGAGTGAATCAAAAGAGGGAAGGAAAGCGCAGCAAGTTGATTCATGGTGCTCTAGTTATTTGAACCTCTTTGTATGTGGAAGATTAGCTCAGAAGATGGCGTCATGATGAAACCCGAGACTTGAATAAATAATGTATAATGTCTAATTGGTGAGAATGACGTGTTCACTTTCAGATGCTCCTGACCTCTCATCGGATATGAAGATTGAAGTGTACGAAGAGAGGAACAAATATCTATCTGCGCTGTTTATGCTCATCGTCTCGAAGGTATTATCCATCTCCAATAGAAGCATTTGACAGAAGTTCATGGGCTTTAAACAGCGCTGATCTGAGTAGCTGCTGTTCCCAATTCGTGTGCTCAAATTCGTCAAAACACGTGCTCGCGAGATCAAGGAAAGCGCCCAATTCTCGTCTTTTCTCGATCATTTGGTGTGGATAGGTCAAGTGCGCAGAACCGCACTTGTCCAAGCTCTCACAATTAGTCTCAAGAGTCTCCTTCTATTCCCTGAAAACACTCGGAACTTTTCGACAGACAGAGCCTGCTCAAAACCAGAGTTTTTGGAATGTGAACGGCTTTATGTTTGTGTGAAACTCAATTATCACCGTGAATCCCTTACTGAAAACTTCGCTCTTTCAGGTCGGTTTGGCCTCTGCAATCCAGAAGTACGGAGCCCTCCTAATGATGACTGCTTCCATCCAAAACATCATCACGGCAAACGAGGAGAATATGCAAGTGATGGAACTCTTCAAGAACTGGGAAATGGATCCATTCGTGAAGGAACTCTGTTTGAGACGGCCCGCATGACTAGTACCCCACTCCTACCAGCATAATTCATGTCATAATTGCATCTTGCTCGACTAGCCGATCCTCACTGAGTGTCGCCGCCCAATCCATCGTCATAATCGAGCCCGTTCACTCACCCCATTTCCTTCCATCTCACTATTAGCGCCCTTAGGTTCACCCAATTGTTCTCGTTTTTCCCTATTTGAGTCAGTGCTTCCGCAACTAAACACAAAAAATGCGGTTTCCCCTCTTCCCATCTGATCTCATTCTCGTCCTCACTGAGTCATCAATACTTCTCAGTCACAGACTCGTTTTCACAACCCTATTTTTGCTGCTTCCCTTATTATTTTTACTGCCATTTACGGATTGTCGCCCCAATGTGATTCGAGATTAAGAGTAGTTATTGATTCGATCCTCTCGCGTACCTCATTCCACACTTCCCTTATGCTCTGTACATTGTTCCGCCTTCCCTCTCTCCTCATCCTCAATCATCCCAGTGACAATAGTACTATATTCAGATTGTGATAGTGTCCTTCCTTCCTCATCGTAGTGCCCAATCTCCCACTTCTCTTACTTGTCTCCTCCCCTCTCTCAGACACGGTTTCTCTCGGCCATTTAGATTACAATGTACACATTTATTATATCCCGGAGAAAAAAGACGATAGTATTTCAGCCTGATCTGTTGTTGTTTTTTGTGTGAGGTTGATGAATGTCTGAATGTGTCTCATCTCACTCTCGAATGCACGGGAAACTCCCGAGAGGAAGAAGATGACGATTCGGACCACCCTCAATCCATAATTCGCCCCCATTCTTTCGTTGTGTCATACCCTTCGTGTGACAGTGACTGTACATCTAGCCAAGAAGAAGAGCAATTCATCTCCCCCTCCTCCACGTACTCTCCTTTCCTCTTTCCCAGTTATTCCCCATCCCTCCTACTCTCACACACATGTATAATATACACTCGTTCACTGCAGCCAAATGATTCCTTCTCATACAAAAACAATGTATTCTCCAGTTGTATTATACCGTTGATGAAGAAAAAATATATTCGGTTGAGAGAAAAGCGACATTCGAGGGAAGAAATACACGGGAGGAAGAAGAAATGAGTAATCGGGAAGTTCGAAACGAAAAGAAACGTCATTAATGCGAATCCGGGATGACTTCCGCTATGAATGAAGGAGTGCCACATAGTCTGATTTAGAAGGAAGACTCGACCATATGCCTTTTTCTCCATGAAGTTCGTTTTCTTGCATTGTAATAGGGTATCTCATTAATCGCACGTTTCGAAGAAAACCATTCATTCCCTTATCGATTTCGAAGATGGACCATCAAAAAGTAAGTGCCCTCGACAGCCATCGAACCAAAATCGCCTTCCTGAATCGAAAGATTCCTTCTGCCTAGAGGCATTTAGATGAAGCATTCCGATATAGTAACGACGGTCTATCAATCGTAGCTTCGCGTCTCTTCCACTCCTTCTTTTGTTCTATTCTTTGTCTATTCATCCCTTCTATCTGTCCTTTTTCCTCCTTGTTTAGCTCGACTTGTCCTCTTTGTGCACTCACCTGCTCATTGTGAATATTATCCCTGCTCTTCCCATCAAACCTCCTCTCTCAATCCACCTTCAGCATGCGAAACGCCCCGATTCTTCAATTATTGGCAATATTCGTTCGATTCATCCTTATATCAATTATAGCTCTACTTATAATGTTGATAGTACGACAGTGGAATCAAGGTATTGTTGCCCTCTATTCAAGTCCCATTTCGAGTAAATCAGGAATCCCGATGATAATGGATCCTACGAATCTTTCGCCGTGTGCGGGAGAAGAAGTATGTGTCGATGCTTCGCATTTGAAGTACACTTTCCTTTCCTCAGATGCAATTTATCGCCTACAATCAAAAGAAGGAAACCGCTCGAGGAAAGAATTTTTCGTGTGGGCTATTGTCGTATCTTGATCGGTGGAAGATCAGTCATGATTTCACGTACAAGTTCGAGCGTATTGATGTAAGTTTTTATCAGAAGTGCAAGGTCTCTCGAAGAAGAGACATTTAAAAATAAGGAGTGCAGGCAATTCTCGAACACATTTTTCCAGAACGAAAGCGGTTGAAATAGTCTTCTTCTTAAGGCAGAATCTGTCGCGATCGTAATGTATTCGTCATCCAATCACTTCTATGAAGCACGTCGAGCCATTCGATCCGTTCGATTCGTATTCAAGAACAAGATCATTTTCTACGATCTTGGATTGCTACCGAATGAGGTTATGTTCAATGTGTTTCTGGGTTGCTAGTTCTACCTCTGCCTCAATGTTTCTCATGTTTCACCCTTCTCATGATAGTGAATGCTTGAAAATAAGGTTGCGACACGCAGATTTGCTTCTCTACATTCTTTCTTGACGGTCGAATTGAACTTGTAGATTAGCGAACTCAACAACGTGTGCAATCTGGAACTTCGCAAGTTTGAGTTCGAGCGATACCCCGATTTTGTATCGTACATAATGGGATACAACTTCAAGCCTATTATTATGGCAGTGAGTAGCTCGTAATTGCTTCACAAACATGCTCGCACTTTGCAGGAAGTCTTCAGTGAGCTCGAAAGTTTCTGGGTTGTCGACACTTCAGTTCGATTCTTCAATGTAACCCCGTTCCTGACCGATTTCTATGCAAATGTAAGCTGTAGTTTCTCTGATTCGCTTACTCTCATCGGTTAGACAACACAAGATGAGGAGAGTCAGACTGCATTCGGTGCATTCCCTCCAATTATCGTCTCATTCGTCAGATTACATCGGGTGTAATAGAGACGATGGCAATGCGGCATCCTTCATCCCACTCCATCTATGCGACTACTCATCCTAGTAAGTTGCATTACTTTGAGCGGAGGGATTTCGAGATATCAGGATAAAGAGTCCTTCATTCCTGTTCTCTCACCGGTCGGAAGGAAAAGAGTGCATGCCAAATGAGAGACGGATTATCCATCCTATCCTAGATAGATCTCGCGAAACCCATTCATTCGGAGCGGAGCGAATGAGCTCTCGCGAAATAATTTCTAACACTATTCTCAGGCATGTACGAATATCTTCCCATTGATTATCCTCTCGCAAAGGAATTGGAAATGCTTGATGCGAATACAATGTTCATCACTCGCAGTGATATGACCAGAGAAGCGATCAAATGGTAAGGATATGATAGGAATTTTATAACAAGGAATAATCTCTTCAGGAATGCTCTGTGTGCCCTTACCCCTGAGTGTATGGCCCCGGAGGGATCGGGAGTTCACTGTTGGTTCGAGAAGGATCGATACCTCACGCACGCTAACTGTCATCGGTGAGTTTCTCAGCATATCGGATTTGCGTGAAAAACTCTCATTCTCTCGGAAGTCTCACTACTCTGTCAAACATAACCTCTAGTAAGTCAGTAAGTCTAGTAAGTCAGAGTCGACATTTTCAACACATTTCGTCGTTATTAACCATGCCTCTTCGTTTCTTTTGTTTTTATGCAGTGTAATTGTGAGACAAACGGAGAAATCAAGTTGTGCATTGTGGTCTCTACAGTTGTCGTTGCAATAATTATTGTATTGCAGATTCGATCAAAGTTCAATCAACATAATCGTGGCTTCTCTATTGGAACGAGATGGATGGAAGAGAAGAGACAGAGTGAAAGACGATTCAATGAGGAATTTCACTAGTGTTCAGAGGGGAGATGGAGATGGAATACCATTGATAATTCCGTGCGAATAATGCGAACGATCTAGAGAATAGGTATAGTATTGTATGTACAAGTTGTTGTTTATTGATTTAGATATTATGCTAGAGTATATTGTACAATTTAGGTTGTGAATTTTCACGCAGAGTAGGGTCTAAATAAAATATGTTCCTTGAGCCAAGGTTTTTTTATTCATCATTGTCGTCTCTCGCAAGCTGCATTCTCACTATTCTTTACTTTATTAGGCTCGTCAAGTAGAGAGGAGTCTGATGGCGGGTTCAATTATGCTCATACATCATTACATATACATCGTTACGTCCTTTCTGAGAGTTAACCTTTGATATACCTTTGATAATCTTTTCGTCTCTTGGTTTATCGTATTCAGAAAGATTAGAGTAAACTCGTATATAAAACTCTTCATTTCATTTCCTCCGCAACTCAAAGACGTTCAACTAGGGCAGAAATTAGGGAATTATGGAATCAAACGAATTTCACTCTCGGTGTGCTTCACGCAGTGGTCAACGTTAGAGGCATCAATGAGGGCCTTTGCACGAACACTTCAAAGTTCGATCGCTTATTTGCGGAAGCATCATCGGAGTTATTTGAGCGGTATCAGCATTTCCACTTTATTAACTGGTGTTCGGGTTATTCTCAGAGTCCATTCCATTTTTCTATATGGCTTTCGTATCCCATGTTAATGGTGTGTCCTTTCTTCTCGCCTTCAACTGAATATTATGTGCCTCTCTCTCTTATTAGAGGATCCATTCATTTCAGCGATATTTACCATGTATGTACATAAGAATCACATCCTAAATTATCTTCAAATCCCTGCTGCTCATCAAATCAGATAGTTACTTATGCACAGATTTAAGATTCTAAACATTCTCTAAAACAGCGCAGCTAATTGTTACGATAAATAATGAAAAATTCACTTGTGGAAATGAATTCGACGAAGGGGGTGCAAAAAGCAGTGAGAGCCTCTCCCATATCCCTCTCACTTTTCACTCTCGCACGGAGTCGGTCCTTCTTCTCGAGAGTCTACTCTCTAATTTCTGTTCGGATACGGCCCTTTCTCCTTTTCTCTTTACATAAATCACTCATTCAACTGCGACTACCAATTTCTTCCCTCGTCTTCCATCAGAGAGGTATTGCAAATCTGACTGACTGAATTCTTGGCCAATTCTGTCAGTTGATGCATCTATCTTGTTAGTGTCTCGATTTTAAGCGAAACTCTTTCACAAGTCCGAATACTGGTAATTCTATCATGTATGTAGTTTGCGTCACGAATCGCTAAGATGACCCTGTACTATTGCATCCCCCTCCTCATTCTATGAGATTGCAATATTCTCATTTCTATCAAGTCGTCAAATTGATCTTCCTATCCTCTTCTTGCTTATTTCCTGAACTGAAAGACAGCTAGATCGTTTTTAGTGATGCCAGGTTGAGGCACTCCTCATTCCACGCATTCTCTATATAGGAGTGAGGAGAGAGAACGAGGAATGAAGGGACTGATTCAAACTGAAAGCCGTTATCGTCTGCCTTTTTCTGAAATTCTGAGGGGACTGCGCTTCCTCTATTCCCCATTGGAAGTGCATCCGTTTCATCTCTCCTTTCGCTTATTTCAGTCCGAATTTCATTGAATTACCACCAAATTCTTCTCAGTTTGTGAGGTCCTGATCGATTCCTTAAGCCTTTCTACCTTTAATTCACCATGTTTTCCTTTTGTCACTCAGAATGCGCTTTCCTCTTCTCCCAGATCCATTTTTTATTTTTTCTTTGTGCGCTATGGAATCGGCTTTTCGGAGCGTTACCATAGCTCCGTTGGCGTTAGTCTAACGGGTAGGATGTAATGGCGGTTTAGCTTATTAACTTTTTGAGTTGAAAGTAGTGCTCTCAGAAGTGAAAAAATCCGTCTCTTTTATTTCTCACTCTGACCGATGAGAGAGCAAGCGACATCTCTCATTGTAAGAAACGCATCGCGCTCCCCTTACTGCTACCCCTACTCGTCATTAATTTGAGAGCGCCTAAAAGCCCATTCTCAGGAATAATCCCAGAGATGCCCGGTGGACGATTTTACAATAGCAAAGCCACGAAGAACGTCCAGACTGAGTGAGAACATCTATAAGTATTTATCTTGAAAGAATAAATTTTCAGACCAGCTGGTAAGAAGGCGGAGTTAAAACCAAAACAGGAGAAAGAAGAGAAGGAAAGGAAGGGAGTGGAAAAGAAACCAGGAGTTGCCCATGAGGTCAGCTGTTGCCTTTGCTGTTGCCAAAACTAAGTGGTGATTGCAGGTTGAGAAGGAAAGCATCAGTAAAAAATGTGGAAAACAGACGAAAGCGGCACCTCAACAAGAGAAAACTCAGGGAGCTCAGGTATCTGATGTGCGACAAACCTCAATACATCAGAAAGACAAAGTATTCAATATAAGTCTGTCAGGGACATCTGTCCTCGCAGTTAATTTATTGAATTATTGAAGGAAAATTCTGATTTGCTAGAGAAAGAAGGAAAAGGAGACAGTGGTCGATCCAAACGTGGAAGTTCGGAAAGATAGGAAGGCTAATGAGGATCAGGTGTGTCATATCCATGTTTCGTAGCTTTTGATGGTATTCTGCGCTTGCAGAAGAAGAACGAAAGAAGTGAGCCTCAAATCGAACATGAATCGAATAAAGGAGCAGTTGAAAAGGATTTGGATGCGGTTTGGCTCCTCAATCTCCCAATTTATATAAAAACTTATTTGCAGTATGAGGTCGCGAGAGCAAAGGGGAAAGAGCTATTAGATCTACTCCAGTGCGGATCGAAGACGTGAGAATACAAATATTTGCGATTCAATAAACCTTATCATTTAGTGACAAATTTCTTACCCAGGAGAAAGGAGATATCAAGGAAGCATTGAAAGGAGAAAATGAGGTAGCTATCTTACGATGTACTGTACTCGATAAAGACCATCTACTTAGACAACGCTCAAATCTTTGAATGATGCCACTGAGAATGTTCGTCAACAGTGCGATGAGGTAATGAAAATATGGGTTGTGACCATAACTTCGTTTGCCGATTGTTCACAAATCCGTTTCGTCGACACCAAACGGCACGATAGAGGCAATAACAGTGGATTTCTGAGGAACTTCTTTGATTTCATTTATATTATATTACAGATGAATCCGGATCAAATTGTGATTCGTCGAAAATCAATGTATATTCAGTCCTTAGAGAAGAAGATCTTCAATATTCATTCCACACTCACCATGGTAACTCCTCTCCGATTTGAAATAAAGCACTGCGATAATCTAAGCCATAGCAAACTAAGGAGGTAGTAGAAAAAAGATCCGAGAGAGAAAGAGAACAGAGAAAGTAAAATCGTATTTCATCAAACTATTCTGTTTTCTGATGATTTCTCGCTACTACCTATTCCTATTCTTAGTTTGGCTCTGATTCTCACAGTAATGGGGTCTGCAAGCTATTCTGATTGTTTAGGGCACGATGAAATCGAGCCGTTTTATTCCATTCAGAAAGGTAAACTTATTTTATTTAAAATTTATTAAGCCATTGCCGGATCTCATATATTATAAAGTGATATTGTATTCAGAAGCGAAAGGTTATCGTCAAATCACCCATGGAGTGGAATGAGGTTGTACATTTTATACTTGTTTAGCTTGCAGTGATATCGTGAGAATATTTTCCATTCCACTAGTACGAACGTTCGAGGGGCGGAGGTAGGAAGAGACCGGGAGGAGGCGGTAGATCAAGTGTCCTTCTTCCCCCCTTCCTTCCCCCAGCGTCTCTGCCAGACAATCAATAGCTCGCTAACCAGCACATCTCATTTGCTGAGCATTTCAAACGCAGTGATAACATGGAATTCAGGAGCGACAGTCGCTCTTCGCCCAAATTACAGCCAGAGAAGAGGCGCTGTGGAAGGTAAACCGATTTGCAGGTCGTAACTAAAAAAAAGTACATCATAGGAGAGATCAGCGCGCTTCATACTCGAGCAGGAGAAGAATACAATTCAATATAATTTATATTATGTAAGTGTCCTTGTAATCGTTACTTACAAAATTTCGTTAAAGATTTGTGTAGTTCGCTCTGAAAATGTGAAGTTTAGGAACGACAATCGCTGTTTTCCCAAATCGCAGCAAAGGACGAAGCTCTCACTAAGGTACAACAGCTAGAATATGAATTAAACCAGGTGAGCTCAATACTCAGTAAGTACATGTTTCCAACAGTTTAGAAAAAAAGGTAAACAATCTTTCCATTGCAAATCATAAATTGTAAAATCAAATCATAATTTATTCGCAGGAGAGAGAAGAGCGTTTCACTGTTGAGCAAGAGAAGTTTCAGATAGAATGTCGTTACAACTCCGTACGTTTAATTGTCCCTGAGTTTTAACCAGTTTTTTAGATTATTCTAATATTCCCAAGCATTGCAGATTGCCTCTCATACAGATTACGATTCAACGTACATGGAGGCGAAAATACAGCAACTCGAACGTGAATTGAATCAGGTGAGATCAATAAAACTATTTTAATATTAAAAATAAATACTTGGGACATCGAGCAATTTAGCAATTGCGTGCAAACAAGGAGTTGGACGCAAAGATTCTGATAATGAAGGATAAACTGGAGGAGTTCGAACAAGAGAAGGAAGAGTGGGATAAGAAAGTGGTGGAAGAAAAGGAGAAAAGATTGAGTGATGCTGCAAAGATGCGAGAAATATCCGTTCAGTGCAGGTTTACTGTTCTCCTATATTTTTGACACAGTCAAATTTTGCAGACTCTCACGCAAAGGAGAGAGTATGAAGGAACAATTCAAGGAATTAGAAGAGAAGATGAAAGCATACGAGAAAGATATCGAAGCTGATCTACCTGCGATCGAGGTTGATGTTCAGCTAAAGTTCTATTTCATCTATATGTTCTTCCAACAGTAACACAGAGACATTAGAGTTTTCCCTTTTTTAGCCTAAATTGGATACGTTCGAGGCGCTGAAGATTTTCGCCGATCAGAAGAAGATACATGAGCTATCGAAAGATGTCGCACCCCTCGTTACTCAAATTCTCGATGAAAATGGAGTCGAGAATGTTGATGCGTGAGTGAAATTTATTGAATACTCTTAGGAAAAATATCAAGACCCTTCGAACTAAACGTCACTTTATTGTTACAAACTGTGCCTTTGCAGATTCATGGTTCTTCAATTCGTAAGGAGATCATTTTTTGAAGATGATGACTCATCTCCTGTACTCTCGACACCTCTCCTGACTCCTGAGGCTGTAAGAAAAAATGCCAATGGTGAAATGATACATTATTTCGATATTTCAGATCTCTTCAAGAATAGTTGAGTTAAGGGAATACCGTCAATGGCAGATCAAATCCCCAAGAAATACTCCAGTTGAAACATCGATTCGTTCCTCTCGTTATCTTCAGTCTTCCCTTCAATCGAATCAGCCCATCAATTCACCGCTCAATTCAACGAATTTGGGACAGTGTTCGTCTCGACGATCTAATCAACCTGGATCTTCTTCCGCTCTAGCAAATTCATCCAACTCGGCTACGACAAAGGAATCTAAAAGAAAACAAACTAAGAAGAAGTGGAACATTTCAAGCAAAGTTAGTATTTTCCTATCACGAGTTATGAAAATTGATATTTGAAGGTTCGTGAGGTAAACATATCCGAGCGTACGTGTCTCATCTGTCTGGATCCGATAGCCGAAAGATCCGCGATCCAATGCGAAGCCATCTCCTGTAGAGAGCCACTTCACGAAGACGTATGTATTCAGGAATTACTGGTTTAACCAACTAATAATGACTCGTATAATAATGACATAAGAAACTCGATGATTTCAGTGCATCTCTGCGCAGTGGAAGGCCGGTATTCAAACATGCCCCACATGCAAAGGACCTATGCCTGATCGAAGAGATTTCCCGCAACTGTCACGCATGTAATCTCGTTACCGCCTGAAATTCATTGTCGATCTCAACATATTAGTCTAGATAATCACATATTCTTTCTTGAGCATCGTCCTTGGATTGCGATAGAATAACATCTCTTTTTTTTCACGTGAGATACGCCAGGAACCCGTGTAGCGTTGCCAATAGCATGCGTTGAATTGCATTTGAGTTGCATTTGATATATTTATTCAATGATAATACAATGTGTGATGAAATTAGCGAGGATCGTAAATGTTCTGGTTCATGTAGTTACCACTGTAAAAGAAGAAGATTATCTCAGAATATTCCTTGTAAGCATATTGAAGGTACTCTGAAGTCCATTAGATCCAATGAAAACGAAAAGAAAGTGAAATACATACGCGTCTCTGTACTGGCACACAACGAGAACTTTCTTATCTCCATCGCACAATTTCATTCCACAGCCAAGTTTAGTCGACTTCGCCCAAGCCATCTGAGAAATTACTTTTGCTTTTCAAAGGGGGTAATTAAAATTTTGGAAAGGAAAGTGAAAATAATTTTGTACCTGAGTCGCATGTCCGATTCCAGAGCTGAAACCAGCAGGGGTCAGCTTAACATCGGGCCATCCAAACTGTTGGAACTCATTCTCCCAAGAGTCCGACGCCTTTTTACCCATACCAGTGAAGGTCATCTGAGATTACGGTAAATCAGATTAATATTCACTGCTTACGGCAAGTATTTTCAGAGATTACGGTTGATCATTAATATTGCGAGTACCTTGTTGGATGACCACATAGTGTACAGATTCTCTCCAAGGTTCTGTCTGTTCTGAGAATGAGCGAATACACAAGTGTTAGCCACTGCCTGAGCGCTCTTCTCGATAGCACACCCAAGTCTAGAAATGATCAACTTTTCATTCATTTCCCGATAAATCCCACCGGAATACTAGCTTACATGTAAAATCTTACCATGGGAGCGATGGGAGTCTTAGCCGCAGGCATTCGCTTTCCCTTGGCTACGTATGAACCAGAAGAGATGGCAGCTCGAAGTTTGTTGTGAGCGGTGAGGAAAGCAGAAGCCTCCGAGGAAGGAATCCCACAGGATTGAGCCCAAGACACTGACGATTTGAGAGTGGGAGTTATTGACAATCCAGGAATATATCTTACCTGCAGTCAAGACAGCAAGAGCAATGCAGAGGCGAAGCATTCTGAAAAAAATGCACTGTTTCAAAACCGAGAGGAAACTGAAAGGAAAGTAGATGATTTGTGCTATTCGTGGAATTGCATTGACTTTTATACTATATTTTTCAATGGGATTTCGTTGATTCACCTGCGTGTAACCGCTTCGTTTCGAGAAATTCTGTTATTATCCAATCGGCAATGAAAGGCAATGAAAAAATGCTTTCGAAATTTCTCGATAAATCACGAGAAGAGCAAAAGTGCCGAGGAGTCACTAAACGAATATTATACAGGTGTTGGTTATCGGATGCAACTTTTTAGAAATGTTAAATTTAACGATTTCCACAGACAGCAATTGCGAATCAATTACTGTAGATCCGTTTTAATTATGATCCCTTGGAATGAGAGTAAGATATAAGAAGTGCTAAATTTTCGACTGCATCTCCTTAATTCCTGACTAGGTCACATTCTCGGTCAGTTTGATCAGCTTTTCAGAGAACGTTTCCGATTGGATAATAACAGAATTTCTCGAAACGAAGCGGTTACACGCAGGTGAATCAACGAAATCCCATTGAAAAATATAGTATAAAAGTCAATGCAATTCCACGAATAGCACAAATCACCTACTTTCCTTTCAGTTTCCTCTCGGTTTTGAAACATTGCATTTTTTTCAGAATGCTTCGCCTCTGCATTGCTCTTGCTGTCTTGACTGCAGGTAAGATATATTCCTGGATTGTCAATAACTCCCACTCTCAAATCGTCAGTGTCTTGGGCTCAATCCTGTGGGATTCCTTCCTCGGAGGCTTCTGCTTTCCTCGCCGCTCACAACAAACTTCGAGCTGCCATCTCTTCTGGTTCATACGTAGCCAAGGGAAAGCGAATGCCTGCGGCTAAGACTCCCATCGCTCCCATGGTAAGATTTTACATGTAAGCTAGTATTCCGGTGGGATTTATCGGGAAATGAATGAAAAGTTGATCATTTCTAGACTTGGGATTGTGCTATCGAGAAGAGCGCTCAGGCAGTGGCTAACACTTGTGTATTCGCTCATTCTCAGAACAGACAGAACCTTGGAGAGAATCTGTACACTATGTGGTCATCCAACAAGGTACTCGCAATATTAATGATCAACCGTAATCTCTGAAAATACTTGCCGTAAGCAGTGAATATTAATCTGATTTACCGTAATCTCAGATGACCTTCACTGGTATGGGTAAAAAGGCGTCGGACTCTTGGGAGAATGAGTTCCAACAGTTTGGATGGCCCGATGTTAAGCTGACCCCTGCTGGTTTCAGCTCTGGAATCGGACATGCGACTCAGGTACAAAATTATTTTCACTTTCCTTTCCAAAATTTTAATTACCCCCTTTGAAAAGCAAAAGTAATTTCTCAGATGGCTTGGGCGAAGTCGACTAAACTTGGCTGTGGAATGAAATTGTGCGATGGAGATAAGAAAGTTCTCGTTGTGTGCCAGTACAGAGACGCGTATGTATTTCACTTTCTTTTCGTTTTCATTGGATCTAATGGACTTCAGAGTACCTTCAATATGCTTACAAGGAATATTCTGAGATAATCTTCTTCTTTTACAGTGGTAACTACATGAACCAGAACATTTACGATCCTCGCTAATTTCATCACACATTGTATTATTGCTGCATAAATGCTTCGATTGCTCTCAATTGTCATCAATTTATAAGAGTAAAACTGCTAAGCTTATCATGTCAACCATAATGCAAAGATTAACAATGTATGGGATCGATGTGTATTCCTACGAGAGCCGAGATTTTTCTGATTTTTATACTAAATTTATTCGATCCTTTACTCAGTACAAATCTATCCAATCGAATAGAGACACGTCACACAATTTACTCACTGATTTTGCAAGAAGAATTGAGGATTGGGCAGCTTACATTACGGAACGTTTCCGAGAAATGTAAACTGCAGAGATGTTTGAAGAAGAGAATTACGTCCCGAGTTACGCCTTGAACGAAGTCATAAGTAGTACAATGAGTATAAAATGATCGCACAATTATCAGAAATTCTCGGATTGGCTCAATCTGACTGTCACGTAGTTAGATATTCCTATTTGTAGTTGTACGAGATATTTGTAGGCGAGAAATCACGGAGGTAATGCGTCAGATTAGAAATATCATAATATTTTAACTATAATGCCCTAATCAGCCGTTTTCCGGATCTTGAATGGTGCTGGATGCAGTTTTCAGAAAGCTAAAAATGCGGCAAAAGATTAGCCTCGTAGGGGGCTCGAACCCCTGACATTCAGATTAAAAGTCTGACGCTCTACCAACTGAGCTAACGAGGCTCGTGTGCACCTCTCCTCTCTACTCGCTAGTGTGCAGTTGCGCGCGCCTTCTCACATGCGAGAGTGAATCATGCTGACAGTTGCTCGTATTTATGGTCCTCGCGTATAAGAAATGAAGGGCGTACTAAGGGAAGATGCGGTCACAAAATCCGCATTATGTTCCCCTCGACACATGGAGTAGTCCATAGGGAAGTGGTTTCTGGACGGCCACTTGGATTTTCTTATTCCTTTTCAAATTTTCTTCCCTTATCGCCTTGATCCATATTTAGAATTAATCTTGATCGAAGATAACGTATCGCTTTTGGTACGTACCTCAATTTTTAGACAACATTCTAGGATTGATCTCTTCAACCCCGTGATGTTCCTCACGCTGATAGTTTACGCCCCGCTCTACTTTTTGCAGGACATTCCGAGAGTATTTAGCTGACGTTTCACTTGGAAGATTCATTCCAGAGGGGACGCGGTCCCCTCTTCTCCCTCTTCTTTCCCTCCTAATCTCAACATTTCAGAATGAATCTCATATCGGTCGTGTGTCTTCTTCTCGTCGCCTCTTTTACCGTGGCTGAGAATCTTCCTGATAAATTCTTCGGAAGTTTCAAGCTCGATCGATCGGAGAAATTTGACGAGTACTTGGAAGAGAAAGGTGAGAATGGTTTCACATAAAATTGAGAACACTGATGCGTTTCAGGCTACGGATTTATCACCCGCAAGCTCGTTGCTTTGGCTGGAGTCACGAAAGTCATTACCAAGGTATGAAAAGCTGATCTATCTCTGCCTTTAGGATCTATATCTGATAATATTTATGTACAGGCCGGCCCTGATACGTTCAACTTCGATAATCTCACAACCAAGAAGGATCTCAAGTACAAGAACATCAAATTGGGAGAGGAGTTCATTGGTGAGGGCTTGGATGGATCGGATCATAAAGTGGGCAACATTTTGCAGAATCAGAACGGAAGATCATGTTTCAGATCACATTCACATTCAAAAACGGTGTATTCTACGAGAAGCATGTGCCTACTGATAATGATGTGAGGAATGGATGCTGTTCACATCTTCTCGTGACAGAGAATCGAGAAATACTAAGCTCATTTTCAGGCCGAACAGAAGGAGGATGAATATCGTTTCCACATGGAAGAAGATGAGCTTGTTCAGGTTAGTTGGACATTGAGCTATAATAATTCCCGAACATCATCAGTTGGTTGAAGTTTGGGAAGTGAGCGAGACCGGTAAACCCGTCAAAATTCTCGATTTATGGTGCTGCCGATACGAATAGTGCCATCCTAGTGTGGCATTAAGCTGTTTACACACCTACTTTCGACTGTACCATCCTCTTCTTTTCAATATCAAATATATTGCAGACTCTCGAGTACAACACAATCGTCGCGAAGCGATTCTTCAAGAGACAATGAGAGGATTATTGATTATTGTTCAGCATAAATAATCATTGATGATCCTATACTAAGTATTCGTTAGCAATCATTACAGGGAAAAAGGGGTTCCTGATTTGAAAGAGCTTTTTCAAACTGGAAGAGATTACAGTATCTGTCAAATAGCGTGATGAATAAGCAACGCTCAGATTTATAGGGAAACTATTGGGTTGTTTACATCAACGCAGTACTCATGGAAATGTAAACTAGGAAGAGGGATAGATTCGGGAATACGTCATTCATTTATCGTTTATCGATGGATAAAATAAGTGAATTACATATTGCTCTCCAAGTAGTCGTTTCCACCAACATCTCAACAATTAATGGAGATGTGCAAAAGAGCAACGATGATATTCTTGTTTGCGGAGTTTGCGGTCTTACAGTAAGCTTTTGGAATGATGATTGGATTTACCAACGATTGCGAACGATCCTATCATGTCTGCGCTTTCACTCGCCTCACTCTGTAATGTAACTAATATGATAATATTTTTTTCAGTTCTAACCGCTTCAATCGATTCAATATCAGTGTCGGAATACGGGGTATAATCAATTTCGGTAGTTCCTCTAATTCTCTCCAAATCCCGCTTCACGCAGTCGCACACCTGAAAAAATTTTTAGTGAATGTTTCCAACGTCTTATTCTTGATTCGCATTTCGCAAAGCGTTCTCTCGGACAGATAAGCCGAGAAAGCATTATGAAAATAGAGATCGAAAAATATTTTGCAAACACCAGATCACTTTTCATAGTTTATTTTTCCTCTCAAACGTTTCAGGTAGTGATGCATAATTTCTCAAACCTTTGTTTGCTCCTCCTCTTCGGAAGAGAAGCAGTTAACATGTAAAGTGGCTGAATCATCAGAAAGCAGATAATGTTCCTGAAAACGAATCTCCTTTTTGAAATCAACTATTTTACTTGCCATTGCAATATCTCCGTCGAAGATGTGTTCCGTTGAGTTATTTATTTTAGAAGTGTCCATCTGAATTAAACCAATTTCTTAGTGTTCGAGAAACAAAGAAATAGAATAGAATATAATAGAGAATATTTAGCGATATGATCTTCTGAATCGAGTTAACCGGATGATCACCATTCTAGTCAATATTCTATCAATTGGCTTTGAGCTATTTCTTCCATATGTTAGGGAAGATGGAAGATAGGGTGCGCCTATATATTCATCGCTATATACATCCAGCGCTATATATATTCAACGCGGGGAAATTTGTTCCACGTTTCTTAGTGAAGGAGCATGATAGTTTAGCGATAGAGAGGATCTGCCATCTATTCTGGCTGAATCGCGTGGGAAACTCTGCAGCTTTACGAAGAAAAAATGCAATGGTGGCAAATTCATCGCCCGTAAGCATTTTTTGACTGCCTGCAAGTAGAAGAGTGCTTCTCATTCAACGCATTTTATTTAACTGAGAGAAGAAAGTGCTTGAGAATCGAGAATCGAGAAGCTCCGCACAGCAATAAAATGGCCACAATGATACGCCCACTCACAGCATTCCTTTGGCTGGGTGGTGCGGTGAAAACGAAACTTTCTGCTATTTAACACAAATCATGAATTAATATCTCCTGACGTGAAAACTCTGAGAGAGCAATAGAGTACGGTAGGCCGTCGTACCTCGATTTGCATACTGAGATGTGAGAGAACCCCACGAACTGGTAGGCCATTCTAGGATAGGTGAGAACAGCCGTCATGGCGCAGAGGTAAGTTTGATGTTTAGGTTCGCAGTGGTCGGGGGTTCAACCCCCGGCCATGCACTTTCTCTAGCCGGATTTTGTAAGGACTACGGTAGGCATCTCACCATGGTGTGGGCTCTCTATTTCGGTTTTCTATCTATTTGGAATGCTGTGCACTTCCTCTGTTTGAAGGAAAAGAAAAAGATGAGATAATTACGTATATTTACAGTACACTGTCAGGCTAAGATGATCGTGTCTAATTACTAACCTTTCATATGATCGATTCGATTTCTTTTTTTCTCGTTTCTAATAAAAGTAACAATGAAGATTCAGGTGAGATGGAACAGTTAATTAGCTAGAAAACAGATCTTATCACCGTAGAGCATTACAAATCGAAACATATCTGAGATAAGTTAAGAATGCCCACAAGAAAGTTAAGAATGGTGCAATTCTACAACAGTTCGCTATGACACTAAAAGGACGGATGTATTCAGTGAAACAATCCGCAGTTCAATTTGTCTGACGGTTAGATCCCGGCCTATTCAAGAAAAAGGCGTTTAATTTTGAGACCATTTGAGACCACATTTCTAGGCAGTTTTATGAAGAGACGCTACCCAGCAAGCATTTACGTTTATTCGCCCCTACTTTGCCGGAAAAGAGAAACGTAAAGGATGGAGGTGGTGACGTTGGTGAAATAACCACACAAAAAAGATGAGAATTGTGAGGATTGAATGAAGAGAAATCCAAAGTAGTCGTAAAGCGCAAAAATGGAAAACGAGAGAGCCAATGAGAAATGAAAGTACAACGAGAGCAGAAGAAAGACTCGTGACTGAGAGAGCAGAAAGGGTATCACATTTTTAAAATGTTACGATTGTAATTGCACGCCTACTAAACTATTCCGCGCGGCAAACGCGTTAGCTCCGCCCACTTTCACTTCGTTTCACGCGTTTTTCGCCCGTTTTCACTACTTTTTCATAGTTTTTAATGATAAAACTCGATTTCTGGTATGGTTTCGCGTTCATTAAGCACCAATTATATAATTAAAGCTTAATTTTAAACGCGACGGTAGTTTAATAGCAATTTCGTTACGCGCGGAACAAGAAACAACTTTGCGTCAAAATGTGATATCTACAAAACAGAGAAGAGAGTGGAAGAGGGAGAGGAGATAAATGGGAAATTGATGCAAAAAAAAGAGCGCGACTGGCACTGAGAATAGGGAGAGGAGTGACCATCTGCCTCTCTGGATAGAAATAAATGTTTATTGGGAGTGTGGCTAGGAAAGATTTCACACCATCAGAGTGGGGGAAGTCGATAATGCAATGAGAGTGCACGGAGTGGGATCGATTTTGAGTAGACACCCCATCATTATCATCTGAAATATTGAAATGTGAACTGACTGAACAGGCAAAATATGCACAAAATACTGCAATATTATTTTAAAATTAGCTTAGTTCTTCCGTATGCAAAGTAAACTTAACGAAATCTTGGGGCCATATTCAGATTTCATTGTCCTGCCCCATTTCGATTCTCTCATTTCTGCCGGTGTTATGCGACCGGCCGGAATGAGATACTCTGACATTTATTTCCAAACTAGTTGAGGTTAAGCAAACAATTGAGTTATTTATCAATAGCAGGAGAAAAATTTAAAAAAAACGAGTGTGAACGATGGTTTGTGACCAAAATGAAGGGATAAATATAGATACTAGGAGTCAAGGAGAAGGGCGACATCTCATAGAGCGTAGAAACGTCCTCGCAGTCAGAAGCCACGAGGAGGGGCGTTCGTCAGTGAATTACGAAGGCGAATGAGGTAGAATGATGCAAACGAGGAATAATCACCCGAGCTTGAGAAGCATTTCTACAAAATATTAGATTGATAATAGAAACAATGTGAGAATGTGAGAAAGTTGTCAATATAGCGAACATGGGCATACTTAGATAGTAGTATAGTGAGGAATGAGAGAAGTAAATTTCCCCACTGGCTCGTTGCCCATAACAAGCATAGCTCCGTTCCGTTCTTTCTCTTTTCTTGTATAAGCGGGAGAAGGACTCACTCTATCCGGTCAGTGAAGCGAGAGATCATTAAGAAATGAGAGATACAGCGAAGATGAAGATAAAGTACATAATGAGCAATGACATTTATTACAGAGAAGAATGTCTATTCAAATGCAGTTGCCGAATTCGAATCGAATCCTCGTTCAGTTGAGGTCAATGGTATGCGCAACACTGTGGATAGGGGCCACAACCCAGGATGCCGATTTTTCACAATGCAGTCAAATGCGGGTTCAAACAACTCCTCATGGTCCCAATAACATCATACTTTTGGCCGTTTGTTAATATCTTACCTCTGAGCTGTGCAAGAGACCGAGAAGTACACGCGAAACGCGCTGTTTGAGAGGAGGGAAACGCGAGACGAGAGGGGAGGGGGCGGAGCCTAATTTGCGTGTGCCTCTCTCCCTCCCCCCGCCTCTCTCGCTCCCCTCCGCCCGCCTCTCGAGCGTCCTTTATAAATCGTGAATGCACAAGCCCGGGAAAAATGCTAAAATTCTAATTTTTTTCTCTAAAAATCGTAAAATATTCCAAGAAGTCAGAAAAACTTTGTCCGAGCAGAATTGTCATAATGGAAGCCTTGGAAAAGTCCCTTTTCGTCGAGGATCGACCATATTCCCTTAGTTTAAGTCCAATTTTTTTTTATATTTTTAGTGAAGTTGTGCATTTCTCGGACAGCGCTATATCGATTAGGGATATTAAGAGCTATCTATAGCAGTTTAGAACGAGTGATTTGGTTTAGAATGAACATTGTGCACTCCCCCGTCTCGCCTTTTGGTGAAATCATGTCACACCAAAGTGGGCGGAGCTTGCGGCCCCTAACTGTGGAGTGGCCTAAACCTGGATTGACGCAAATTGCCGACTGATGTCATGCAGCAACGATTGACCTCACAGAAGGCCGTCCGATCGACGGCCAAGGATACTTGTATGGATGAGGTATGCTACAATTACAAGAAGAGACGAAAGTGAAAATACAATCCAACAATAAAAAAATATCATTGAATAATATGAATAATTTATCGATTGATGAGAGGAACGTTAGAAACGAAGAAGCCATTCAATATTAGATTTGAATTGTCATTCTTTACGGATCCAACTCTACACTATCCTTGTCATAAAGTGACTCCGAAGATTGCCTTCAGAATTGGATTGATAATTGCCGAGATTCCAGCTCCAGCACCCACCGAACCTGATAAAATTTTGATTTGTATACAATATCAACACATGCATGTTGTACCAAGTGGTCCAAGATTAACGTTCGCCGAAGCGCCAATGGCAGCAGAAAGAATAGCAGCAATAAGGTCACGGAAAGCAGCAATCACATTCTGAAATATCAGTCGATTATGAGATAAACATGAAACTCTGACTCACTGGTGCGTTCAGAGGATTCACACCAACAGAAAGAATGGCTCCGACGAATCTAAACAAATATCAGAAATGAAAGTTTTAATTTCATAATGATTACTTCTCTAACGCAGCCTTTAGTTGCGCATTCAGATTGGCATTAGCTCCAAAATGAAGAGGACCGAAAGACTGGCCGACTTCCGTAATTGCCTTTCCCAATGTACCGACTATTCCAGACGCAGCTTCGCCAACATTTCCACCAAGATTCGAAACTGAATTGAACGATTGTCGAGGCTAATTGTCAGATAACAAACTTCCATTGACTCCAGCATTGAGAGTATCAGCAGCCCCATTCACTGCAGATTGTCCGATTGCTTTGGTTCCAGTAGCAAGAGAGCCGACAGTTCCATCGATGGCACCTATCGAGATTAGTTTAGTAACGTTCAGGTAGGATTGTCATACCAGCAAGTCCCTTGCCGACATTGGTTGTCAAATTCCAGTTCGGATTCAGGTTCAGATCGACTCCTACTGATGCATTGGCTAAACGTTAGATCGATTGGATGAGATAGGTTAGGAATGGGCTTTGGAATACCTTTTGGCTCTCCGGAGATACCTCCGCCAATTCCGGGAATGAGACTGAAAGCGAAAGCAGAAGAAGGAAGAGGAGCAATGAGAAGAATGAGAAGGGAGAGGCGAGCCATCTTGATCGAGGTTGTTGAAGAGAAGTGGTGGTTGGAACTCTTAAACTGAAGGCGCCTTTTATATTAGAAAAGTCACTTGTTGTTCAGGTTAGATAATGCGCTTTCACAGCTCATAGTACAGACATAAATCACTTGTTTTTATTTTATATTCTTGTATGGATGAACGGAATTCGAAGAGAAACGAACAGGAGAGCACAGAAATCACAAGCTCATTTTTATCCGATTCGTATAAATTATTGGGTGACAAATAAATAATATGGTCTGCCCTCGAAATTTACATAAGAGTACTGTGACGAAAAACAGAAAGCTTACTCTAGCGAATAGAGCGAACAGAGACTACTTGAGAGAATTGAGTTAGGCTCCACAGGACCCGTACAATGAAAAAAAAAACCTATGCTTGGAATCTATGCTCAAAAATATAATCGAAAATCGACCTTAGAATGCCGTATCCCCAACACACGGCACCCTATGTGTTCTGGTACTGTTTGAGGGTGGACCAATTTTGCGAACCTAGCTTCAAACCTATGAATATGATACAGAAAAAAGTGTTTAGATGAGAGTTATGCCCTTCAAAATTTTAAAAGATCCGTGGTGTTTTTTGTTACTGCCATGAAAAAAATTTGGGCTTATTTTTTCCTGGGTCACTGTTTTTGTCACAGTACACTTATGAAAATTTCGAGGGCAGACCATGTTATTCATTTGTTCACACAATAATTTATGAGGAATCGGAAAAAATGAGCTTGTGATTTCTGTGTGTTTTCTTTTGACTAATTCTGCTTTCGCTTTCAGTCTCATTCCCGGAAGATTGGCGGAGGTATCCAATTGGCGGAGGTATCTCCGGAGAGCCAAAAGGTATTCCAAAGCCCATTCCTAGCGTATCTCATCCAATCGATCTAACGTTTAGCCAATGCATCAGTAGGAGTCGATCTGAACCTGAATCCGAACTGGAATTTGACAACCAATGTCGGCAAGGGACTTGCTGGTATGACAATCCTACCTGAACGTTACTAAACTAATCTCGATAGGTGCCATCGATGGAACTGTCGGCTCTCTTGCTACTGGAACCAAAGCAATCGGACAATCTGCAGTGAATGGGGCTGCTGATACTCTCAATGCTGGAGTCAATGGAAGTTTGTTATCTGACAATTAGCCTCGACAATCGTTCAATTCAGTTTCGAATCTTGGTGGAAATGTTGGCGAAGCTGCGGCTGGAATAGTCGGTACATTGGGAAAGGCAATTACGGAAGTCGGCCAGTCTTTCGGTCCTCTTCATTTTGGAGCTAATGCCAATCTGAATGCGCAACTAAAGGCTGCGTTAGAGAAGTAATCATTATGAAATTAAAACTTTCATTTCTGATATTTGTTTAGATTCGTCGGAGCCATTCTTTCTGTTGGTGTGAATCCTCTGAACGCACCAGTGAGTCAGAGTTTCATGTTTATCTCATAATCGACTGATATTTCAGAATGTGATTGCTGCTTTCCGTGACCTTATTGCTGCTATTCTTTCTGCTTCCATTGGCGCTTCGGCGAACGTTAATCTTGGACCACTTGGTACAACATGCATGTGTTGATATTGTATACAAATCAAAATTTTATCAGGTTCGGTGGGTGCTGGAGCTGGAATCTCGGCAATTATCAATCCAATTCTGAAGGCAATCTTCGGAGTCACTTTATGACAAGGATAGTGTAGAGTTGGATCCGTAAAGAATGACAATTCAAATCTAATATTGAATGGCTTCTTCGTTTCTAACGTTCCTCTCATTAATCGATAAATTATTCTTATTATTCAATGATATTTTTTTATTGTTGGATTGTATTTTCACTTTCGTCTCTTCTTGTAATTGTAGCATACCTCATCCATACAAGTATCCTTGGCCGTCGATCGGACGGCCTTCTGTGAGGTCAATCGTTGCTGCATGACATCAGTCGGCAATTTGCGGCAATTTCCGAGGGCAAGAAGATTTTTTTAAAATTCGAAGACTTGTTCTTTTGATATAAACCACAATGACATGAGAAATAGTCGACTTAACTAGATGTGGAAACACCATACAATATTAGATTGCATCCAATGATCGCTCGAAGCCGTCTCTCCCTTTCTACCCCTTCTTTATTTCACAGAGATACGTGCGAGCTTTACAAGGGTTTTTCCAAAGCGAAAGGGCCCATTATCGGGCCCGCAAGAAATGAAAATATGGAAGAGCATAATATGACATGAAATCCCATCACATCACATGATGTGTGAGAAGAAATAATGGGAGGAAAGACCAACACGGGACATGAAAAGAAAGATGAGAAAGGAAAGGGTTGAAATCTCTGGTGTGCGAATCTAAGTTGGGTCCAAGCAAATTTCCAAGCGACAAGGCCTTTGGGCAACTTGGACTTTGCTTGGATTCAACTTGGAATGCTTCTTGGATCCAACTTGGGAACTCGAGGCCGGGGTACCGGGGTTCCAAGTTGAAACCCCCTTTTAGCTTGGATCCAAGTTGGGGCGCACATCAGAGAGTAATACAAAGAATGTGTTTAATGGCAATATTCATCACTAGTTCGTGGGAGGGGGGGGGGGGGTTCGAAGAGTTCTTACAGTTTTTTGCGGACCATGGACTGATTCTATCCAATTGCATGTTTTACTCTTTTTTCGTATAGCTTTATATTTGCAACTCCATTCGTACATGGCATCACAAATGGTGCTGTACAAGCGGTAAATGCCGGATGTGCTGAAATCATGAAAACAACCTTTGGTCTAGAATATCAACACTGAGATCCGCCGATTCAAATAGAACATTAAAAAATGGTAAATGTAAAGGTAGTTCCGTATTCCGCGTATTTTTCAACGTGCGGAACATGCGCAGGTTTCTTTTTGATCGGTGTGCACGCACTCATCCATAGCATAACGGTATGAATTGTCACTCAGTTGCCAGCCGTCGACACCGTTGAACATTTTCGATTTTCCTCGTCAAACTCTCTTTGACCTACTGCACTCTCATCGATCCATCTCTTCCGTGTTATTTTCATTCTCATTATTCACTCTGCACGCCTTGTGCTGAGATGGATTTATATCTTCTTTTCTTCCACCTCTTCCTTCTTCACGATTAATGGGTCCATTCGTTACCACGTAGTGACGGCGGAATAAGAAGAGTGAGGAGTAGGCTGAAGGCACGATAGATACAAGCCCTATTTAGATTCCCTTGCTTCGTTTGATTGGTTCATCGTCTTTAGCGCTGATCAATTTTGTCTTCACTACCGTGAAAAAAAATTATTTCGCCTTAAAAATGATTTATGTTCTTCGCTGTTCTCTTATTCTTCTTTCTTTCTACATCATTTTGAACTCACCGATGACCATTTGATAGAGGCCCTGCTTGTGACTGAGTGAAGATCGCTCAGAAAGTGTGGCAAAAACACAGCCCCTGTGGAGCGTGGTTGCATGTATTTCCATGAGACTATAGTTTCGAATTGTCTCTCCAACTTGCCGCTTCTAAATAACTATCTAAGTTTAGCTGCCAAGATTTTTCGATCTGTTCTTTTTTTTCTCATAACTCGATAAGGTCATGTCAGCTTACTCATTTTTCAATCGATCTTTGTTTTCTCCCCTATTTTTGCTGGAGTACGTGCCAGAATTAGACAACGTTTTTTTCGGATTCCAACGGACCCACTGATCGATTCCAACGGACCCACTGATCGATTCCAACGGACCCACTGATCGATCCCAACGGACCCACTGATCGATTCCAACGGACCCACTGATCGGTATGAAGGGATAGAGAATGACGTGACAATGATCACATCTTCGCATAAGATGTGTGAGACCTGTTTGGAAATAATGGGAGGAAAGAACAACATGGGGCGGAGAAAAGAGAGAAAAGGAAGGAAAAGGATTGGGAGTATAGTAGGAACGTGCGAAGAGGCGAATCGGATACCAGTAGTTCATCCTTATTCTCGCTTCGAACGATCTTGATAATCCAAGCTCTTGTGATACTTGTGATTAGGACTCTTCAGAACTACTTCGATTTCTCAAAGCACTGATTTTATTTATAAATCGATCTTTCAAATCTGCACGTAGACTAATACGGACTAATTGAGATAATTAACGATGGGGAAACAGTTAGAGCAGCTCCAGCATAAGTTCCAACAATGGTTTGAAATGGGCACTGAAAGGGCGCATGCTTTGAGAAATAGTTCTTGTTAGAGCTCATAATTTGAACGAACGAAATCCTTTCTTTGAACGCTCAAATTCCCGCTAATCTAATTTAGATTTTATTCGAATTTCGCACGAGAACGAAAAAAAGTAGAGAAGCCAACCGTAAGACCAGTTCAACGAGATTGTCCGAGTTACATTTTCATTTTTTTTATTTGCTTCCTGGAGTAAAGTGAGAAAATTAGACTGAAATGAGTGAAACTAAAGTATTATGGATCTCAGGATACGAAAGAAGAATGACCACGTCGTCCTCTTTAAAAGTCCTCTTCAAAAGGGCGATCGAGGAAGTTTTCGTGAGTTTCTATTTCCGTTTTTCGTTTTATTTCTTTGCAGACACTTCTAGCAATGGTGAAACTGCCTCTTTAAAATTTGCCTCACCCTCTGGTGAACAAGTCATACCCTTTGCAGAAATGCATGCGGCGGTTCTGAGAGAGTGAATACAAAGGGTGGTGGTGTCAATAATGTGTTACTCAAAATGTACTAATGTACTATAAAGATCTCCTTGTGTCTAAACTGGCATTTGATATATCTGTTTAACTTTGAGTTCTTCCAGAATGAGGAGTGCTTCTACTATACTCCGCGTATGCTCGAAGTTCGATTCTATTTGGTCTCCGTGGCAGGATCAATCATCTCCATCATCTCAGTCATCGAAAACCTCTTGCTCTTCTTTCTCATCGCGAGGTATTAACATTACAATCTAATACTCAGGGATGGGAAGGTTCATTTCATTTTTTAGAGTATGCGATTGAAAGAAATAAAAGTGAAATAACTATAGTTAGGGGCCGCAAGCTCCGCCCATTTTGGTGTGACATGATTTCGCCAAAAGGCGAGAAGGGGAGTGCACAAGGTTCATTCTAAACCAAATCACTCGTTCTAAATTGCTGTGGATAGCTCTTAGTATCCTTAATCGATATAGCGCTGTCCGAGAAATGCACAACTTCACTAAGTTGATCAAAATTGGACTTAACCTAAGGGAATAGGGTCGATCCTCGACGAAAAGAGACTTTTCCAAGGCTTCCATTATGACAATTCTGCTCGGACAAAGTTTTTCTGACTGCTTGGAATATTTTACGATTTCTAGAGAAAAAAATTGAATTTTAGCATTTTCCCCGGGCTTGTGCATTCACGATTTATAAAGGACGCGCGAGAGGCGGGCGGAGGGGGGGCGAGAGAGGCGGGGGGAGGGAGAGAGGCACACGCAAATTAGGCTCCGCCCCCTCCCCTCTCGTCTCGCGTTTCCCTCCTCTCAAACAGCGCGTTTCGCGTGTACTTCTCGGTCTCTTGCACAGCTCAGAGGTAAGATATTAACAAACGGCCAAAAGTATGATGTTATTGGGACCATGAGGAGTTGTTTGAACCCGCATTTGACTGCATTGTGAAAAATCGGCATCCTGGGTTGTGGCCCCTAACTAATGTTTGAAAAAAATATAGATTGAAACATCTCTGGTGTCCGGAATCAACTTGAAATCAAGTAGAAATGGGTTTTCAAGTTGGAATCAAGTGACCCATTCCCACAACTTGGAATCAAGCAGGCTTACGTACCCGCAGCGTCCAGCACAAACATCGCCTATAAGGTCCCTTTTTGCAACCCTGTTCTGACTGCCTTCGGGCACGAGTGCGCTTGACTATCTGCGGACCCCAGTTGGACCGCCTTTTGGATGTGACCTCCCCACATGGTCGTACCATGCGGGGCTTAGGTTACTGTGTGAGGGAACTCATGCTCTCTATCAATCAATAATAGAGAAAGTTACCGTAGTCCTTGCCGATTTGAAACGATCCCACAAGTTGGAATCAAGCACTTCCCACAAGTTGCCATCAAGCTTGATTCCAACTTGTGGGAATTGCTTGATTCCAAGTTGATTCCGGACACCAGAGATTGTAGAAAACATCATCGTGAAGGCCCCAACTTTCACATGCTTCTGCTCGCATTTCTTCGTCTCTCTGGCATATATCTGCCTAATGAGCGTAAATATGCTGTCCGACTTTTTCATATTCCCGTGGCTACTCGGGTTGTGGTTAGTTATTTCTTCTTAATTTTTTAACGTAAATTGTTCTCTCATATAAACCCAAAATGAACATGAAAATATAATAACAACTAGCATTTCATATTTACAGGTTCCAATACGCTGCACTTATGCAGACGATTTCGCACATTGCCATGACGTCGGGAACCTTTCTCATTATTGCCGCTACCATGGAACGGTAATGTTGCTCATAGTTGTACTCTCCTTTAGAATACATATATTCTATAAATACAAATTCATTTTTTTCTAATCATAATGGAAGGGTACCAATCCCCGTCAGGTATCTCATCACCCTCCAATGGGCCAAGCTCTCCTTAGTACAGAATCATCGACGGAAGATTGCTATTATCTGTATTATGATAGGAGTGATTTCGAAGGCCAGCATTTACTTCGAATACAATGTATGTTACATTTTCACTTCACATTTTTAAGGTTTGATGATCTGTTGATATAACGTGTTTTGAAGAGACAGTTTTGTTCAACAATTTTCATTGCAAGACCATACACGAGTCATGGAAAATAGTTGAAGTTTCCGAGTATTGCTAGAAAGGCAAAATGAGAATAAACGAATTACATATTCAGATAATTCATCATCCGAATTGCACTGGTCAGATGTATGAATGGGAGATGAAATTTCACAGTTTCGCAGACGACAACACAGTATACCACATCTATTGGCGGCTCTGGTAAGTATTTTATAGCTTCCTAGAGATTCTTCGTGAAAGTATAATAATGCCAAAAAAAAAAAATTTGCAAATTTATGCCTTCGATCTACACTTGCGGGAGATCAATGTTTTTACCTAATGACTTGCGCTCAACATTGTATTTTTAGAAACCATTTTCGTTATTTTTTCTACGAAAGACTTGTTGAAGGCGTGTAATATATTCGTGATTGCAAGAGTTCTAGACAGTCAATTTCTTGCTATTCGCGTGTTATTTCGTAGAGAATAGACAATTGACGAAACGATAATCAATATAACGAACTCTATTAAATACTCACTCAGGTACCGCAACGCCGTTACGATCATTGCACCATTCTTCGTTCTCCTCTTTCTCAACATTCGCATAGTCACTCTACAGACAAACACGGTAAACGACGTTTTATTCAAACGTATTATTCCTGATATCCCTAAGTCTATAATGAAATGTATTCGGTATATAAAATAAGAGAAACGTTCTCATTCGCTCTATAATGGTAGGTTCAATCATTTCCTTTTTCGTATATGTAAACAATGAACAACAATAGCAAAATATAAACGCCCAATAAAAATTTAATGTATCCTGTTTTCTTCGATTTACATGTGGTTTCAAAATGGTATTTAACATGAAAATGTCCTGGTAACAACTTACTCGAATATGTTATCGCACGGCTATAACTTGTTCGAAAGATCTAAAAGATCTACCAGCGAAAGATCTAAAAACTCAAAAAAATCAATTACATGAATAAAAAAGGTTATTAATTTGAGGATTCTGCTCGAGATGCCACACGCACATTGATCTGTGTTATAACTAGTTATCTCATTTCAAACTTCCTCAATGTCATTTTGACCTTTATGGAGAATACAGAATACAAGGAGACGATCCTCCAGAATTATCCTGAGTGAGTCTCCATTTTTCACCCTATCGCACAGGAGCAAGGCAGTTGAATACGAAAATTCGCGATCACCAATGATTACGGTATCTACTTCGAAGTTTTTCATTATCTGTTTTCTCGCTTTCCTCTGAAGAGATATTGCATTCGGAAAGTAAAAGAGAAGAATAGACAGATTCTTCATTCTGACAATCCACTCTGCAGCGCATACGCGATAATCGTTGATGTGGTATCGCTATTGACAACGGTGGCTTGCGCCGCACGATTGCCCATCTATCTGATCTGTCAGGCCAGTCACTACTGATTATAAATCATCATCTCCATTTGCCCCTGACTGAAGTAATTTTTGAATTGGGACATTCTGATTCATTTCGCAAATTGATGTGAAGTCCACTAGCGAAAGTTCTCGAACTGCAGTGGAATTTTATCAATCATTTTCAGGCTCCACTCAAGGAAGAAATCTTTGGAATCATTCGTAATTGGTGCAAGGGGAACAAAAACTGCCAACAAGTGAGTTATGGGGGGCAAGTTGATTGGTTAAATAGAAAAACTTGATGAGTGATGTATGTTGCTAACGTGATTGTGAGCGATCTATCCCGAAAAATACTCCTACTTCGGAAGTTGGCTCACGTTTTGTATGCACGTGCACTAGATTCTCTCCCTTTCCAAATTAATGTTACCATTATATCAGCTCTTTATTTTAGATTATATTGTTAAGAATTTTTCTTTCAGGATGTGGACGTGGATGAAGAACTTGCAATGAGTATAAACTCAATTCCCAATCACACCGTGACTGAAAGCGATGATTGTGATGAGAAACTGCAATCTGTTTCGTCGCCACAGGTATATATTGTGGCAGAATCATGCATGCAACCAAGGACACTGCAAAAATCAAAAAATCCGAATAAGATTAGAATAAGACGAGGAATGCGCAAATCCACCATGATCAGTTTCCATTCAGGACTGCAACGGCTGCATTGTCCTTCAAGATCTGCCCGAAGCAAATGTCTCTGCCAATCAACAAGCTTCACGGCAATCAATAGATATATCGGTAGATTTAAAGTTCACTGATAATTAAATGCGGTAGTGGGTCTACTTAATCGCAAACTGAAATTTGCAGCTCACTAACACGAACATTGACAGCTCAGCGGGGATCAAATTGGTTGAGAAGACTGGAGGATACAACCATGAATTGCAGAAACTTTTGAATACGGGGAAGGAAACGCCCCTGTAATCACGGCTTCTTAATGCATGTGGTAGCTATCACAATTTGACATGCGCTCCTCTACTTTATCGTCTTCCAGACCGACAAGAGGGCGTGTATGATCGAGAATAACATTGCGCGTTTAAATCACTCTTATCTGGGCTCTCATTTTTCGAAATAACATTTTTATTACTCACTGCCATTTTTATTCTGCTTCCCTTACCAAAGAATTCCGTCGTTCTAATTCTTTTCTTTGATTGCGAATTCTTTTGACTGATTACTGCAAAGATATTCTGTATTCACTTCGATTAGTTATTTCCTCCGGTGTGTTGTGTTCGATCAGAAGTAATAAAATGAAATGTGATAACAGTTGAATCCTGTTTGACATGGGCTGCTGGAAGATTGTAAAACGCAATGACGTCATATCGAGGAAAGGAGTGACCATTCCCAATTTTTGACAGATTCTCTCACTGGTATATATTTCTTGCACTTGTTGTCATCGAAAAATTGCTTTGAAGCGATAGCGAAAGGAAAGGGATGACTTGCAACACTAATGAGAAGAATTTGTTAGTCTTCAAGTGTTTCTTTACGTTAGGTTTCTAGTTCATTAGTGACTAACTTGTGTCCTACACTAGTCAAACGTACGTCAAATGAACATTGAATGGATGCTGATTGGAATCCTGCGTACTCCCTTGTATAAAATCAAACCATCCGTCACAAGTTGAGATCACAAGTTGAGATGACGCCTTCCTCAATTTCAGAGGTTTGTCATTTCCATTTATTCGTTCAATGAAGCAACTCAGGAAGATCACTCTGCTCTGAAGAAGTTAGACATTATAAATCTAATAATTATTCTCTGCCTCGGACTTATCACTTTTCCATTTGCATTCTTCGTTTACTTCAAAATAGTAACGAATGATCATTTTAAGCACAATTATACTTTCCGATTGGTTGTAATTGCAGGAACTGTGGTTAGAACCAAAATACTTGAGACAAATGAAAACATTTCTCTTCAGGATTTTATTGTTTACGTCGCTAATCTGATTTTCCTGCAACTCACTACGTTTACAATTATGAATGGATTCTTCGACTTCCTCAATGAGAATGGCCTATCGCCAGTTATGTCAGGTCTCGCAATAACGCTTATTTCGCGCTTAAGGATTTATATGAGTAAGTAGTATTATTGAATGGGCGTTTATCAGGTGGAATGTCCTCACTCTGTTTTCTACAAGTCCTTCTCTCACTAGCAGTCGCAGTTAATCGTCTGTTGTTTATTGTGAAGAGGAATCTATTGCAAGTGGTCTGTCCACTATATTTCCTCCTCAGTTTCCTGATGGATTAGGATTACACGACTCAATTATAAACAGAAAAAGTTTCATTTCAGCACAGTCGCTTGGTCTTTATTGTCAGTATTGCTGCATCAGGGGGAATCACTGTATTATTTTCTCTAATTGTCTATCAACCCTCTTTCACATATCCTCAAACATATATTGGAGCTGGTTTGTATGCACATTCTCCGAGTAGTGGAGAATTTCCATCGGTAAGTCGTCATTAAGTGTATTGAATGTTCGATATTATTGGGCATATTCATGGAGAAAGATTTGTTTCATTTGCTCTTAGATTGTAAATCGTTTGATTTTAAAATGCATGGTTAAAATGAGTGAAACCTATCGAGAAGTAGTGTAGTGTGGTGTAGTGGGACACCTGTAGTGTGGATAAGAGTTTTTAACAAGAGTTCAATGTAACAACTTAGAATCACTGATTGCACATCACTGATTGATACTATTGATACTATTCGCGGCATCTTGTTCTTGGCGATGGAATCTGAAAAGCTGTGATATTTTCAGTATCTTACCTTATCTCTTCTTACTCTTTCCGTGAGTGCAATTGTATTTCTGGTTTCCATCTCTTTAGTGAGATCAGTCTTTTCCTACAGAAGACAGATTTCCTATGACAAAGAGAAAAGTCTCGAGAGTGGTCAGTTATTTTGAATTATTTCAGTAGTATCATTCCTTTTCAGGTCTTATTGTTGTTGCAATCTCAAATTTTGTCAATTACATACTATTCGTTTCAGCAATCGTAAGCGTCAATCGGTCTTATTTTAAAAACTATGTGTCTATATTATAATTTATGCTTCAGATGATCGGTACATACTGTAATATTCCCATTCTTAATTTTTCCGTTTGTGTTTTGATCTGTGTAGTATGCGTCTCACCATTCTGGTATACCATCGGAAGCTTGCTGAGAAGCGTAAGTTTCATATTTGCAGGTGCTTAATTCTGTTCGGTAAATCAATGAGACGCACGATATTCTCACAGAAGTCAATGAATGGAATTATTCCATCGGTATCTTCTAATTCTGAAAGCTAGTATTGCCTCTCTATGCAAACTGATTTAAAAAAAAAAATTATGTGAATTTTGTTTCATCAATATCCCGCCAATAAAATAATACATCAACGAGCCAATTCGGAGGATTGATAATACGTTGCTAATATGAAATAAAGAAAGTCCAATTTGGTTCCCGATTGTAACATCAATAGATTCACCGTTCCGCTCAAAATTCAATTAGATTCGAGAAGCGGATTCGATTACGAATCACGATTGAAAAATAAGATGGAATGAATGGGACAACAAGGATTTTCTAAGAAATGTTTCCATTTCTGATTACATCATTTTGAAATGAATTCCCCCCGTATATAAAGCTCGGAAATTGTCCAATCGTCCAATTTGTGTGAAGATGATTTTCTTCTTCGCTTCTCTAATATTAAGTTCTGTTTCTGTAGTGACCAACGCCCATCCCGATCGAGTGGTTTCTTCGACGTTGAAATAAACATCTAAAGTACTTGTGCTAGGCAAGTCTTCCCAGCGCCCCGATTGAACCCATATTCCCATTACATTCGGGATTTCTTAGTGCTACAGACGAACATACTGATTACAAGTTGTTCTATGTGTAAGTATTTGTTTAATGGTGTTTTTGCCAAGTACTAAAATTCTCTGAATTTTCATTCTTCAGACTTTGTGAGGAAATTCACAAGGATCCATCGGAAGCTCCTCTTCTCATTTGGCTGAATTGAGGACCGGGTTCGTCATCACTATTTGGTTTCCTTCTGGTGAGTATTATTTTTTTAACTCGAAGAGAGGGTCAAACGTGTGAGACTATCATGAAAGTGAACAAACGTATTTGAAAAAAAAAAAAAAAATATTATGGCGAAAATTACTGAAATTTATCGTAAACTTATTTTCCGTTCCACTCATAGTTGACCTTTGACTACCGTTCGATGGGCGGAGTTAGGAAGAGGCCGGGAGGAGGCTATTGATCTACCTGCTCTCCTCCGCCCTACCTCTTCCTTTCCTCTCTCTCCCAGCCAATCAATACGCTAACCAGCACATTAAGTTTGCTGAGCATTTGAAACGCACGATAAGAGCCACGGACCGTATCGTCTGATCGCGGAAACGCTTCAACTTACGTATAATGATTTCTCGTGGAATCAGGTTTTCTTTATCTTTCGGGTAAAATCACGGCTTATTTCAGTGCACGAATTTGCTTTATATCGAATCACCAAGCGGAGTCGGATTCTCTCATTCCAATGACACAAATAAAGATTCTTATGACGACGTTACTACTGCGAGAATGAACCGAAAAGTGCTACGGGATTTCATGACCCGGTAAGCGTTATATCAAAATAATATTGACGAAATTTCTCACAAAGAGTTCACCCGCGCTATGCTTCTCGCGATTTCTATTTAACTGGAGAGTCCTATGCTGGTTTGCATATATTATTGGAATATTATAACTATTACTTGACTCGTGAAATTCTCAAACATTCGCAAAGCGGAGAATTCACGAACCCAAATTTCAAGGTATGAGAGGAGATATTTTGCTAAATACACAAATATATAAATTGAGGGCATTGCAATGGGAAATGCGCATGTTGATCACTTTTCTGTAGAAATCGCTACTGCATTACAATTGTATAGTTTAGGGATGATTCCAGAGAAGTTTGTGAATCCAAGGATGTGAAGTGTAATTATTAATGTTCTCGTTGATTTCATTAACTTTTTCTTTCCCATTATCTAGAATTGTATATTATTCACTGAAAAATAATTGAATTTCATCACGCTATTTCCAAAAAAATCAGGTTTGGCAAAGAGCTGTTCGGTGCATGGAATCAAGTAATCGAAGGAAAGCACGACTCAATTTCACTATCACTTGTAAGTTCTCCATTTTTACCAGAATTAACACGTCTATTATTTAGGAATTGGACAATATTATTGGATTTATGGAAAGTGTTACTTTTTGAACAAACTATGAAACTCGGATCAGAAATACGAATACTTCGGAGATAAGGCAGTCTACAATATACCGTTGCAATGCAATCAAAATATTGAAAACGAGGTAAGCAAATTAATGAAATCAGTTGTAACGTTTTTGCACAGGTGTGGCATATTGCAAAACCTTCGCGAAATGCTGAATGCATTCCTGAGGGTTACATGAATGGAGACGATGTCCAAGTAATATTTCTATTCATTTTTCATAAGAATTTTAATTATGAATTATGTAAAATTCAGATTCATATGAATGCACAAAAGAACAACCTGCCTTTTATGGCGAATGCACAAGTTTGTGGAGATTTTTTTAGTTCATTCACTAAAATGCATTGTTTACTCAGCGAACTAATAGAGTTCAACAAATGTTACCTGGGGGTTGAATTTGGAGAGGATTGTATTTTGAATTGGAGTGACAAAATCTTCATCGTCTACGAAAAAGAATCTGACACAATTCCAATTTACAGAGATATCCTTGATTCTGTTCCGGTAATGTTAATATGGTTTTGATGTGCTCCGGATCGGTTCTCATTCTTTTTGTACATGCCAATAATCGCGATTAGGGCGAATTTCGTAAAATTTTCTACACCGGCGATTTGGATTTGATATGCCCACCACTTCAAGTAGCGTTTGGCGCTAGAAGAATCGCTGAGCAAAACGGAATGAGAGTGAGCATATACCGCAGATATTCTTCAATTTGAAGGAGATATGTTGCTTTAATAATGGTATATTCAGGAAGTTGATACTCCGCACTGGTTCTACTTGAGTGACCATGGTGGAGCAAGAACGAGCTATGTGACGAATGATGGAAGGATCACAATGGATTTTCTCACAGTTCGAGTACGTTAACGACATCTTGAACCATGTTTACAACAATTAAACGCTTTGTTGTGGACGTAATCCATTGATTATAGGGTTCGAGTCACTCTGTCCCGATCACAACTCCAGATCGAGCTTTCCAACTCATCAACAACTTCATATCTTCAGGAGCAGTAATAAACTATTCAAAGAAAATTTTGAGAAAATGATGTTTCGTTTGCTGATAAATTCTTTGACAACTATTGCTGTAAAGTATTGCTCCCCTCTCCATATAACATTAGCATTCTATACATATGCTGTTCATATTTCGTCGTTCCGGTGTATGCTTCCATCGTGAATGAATCTATCGCCGACAGAAGTTTAAAAAGGAACAGGTGATCGATGGAAGAAAAATAGAGAAAAATCTCCTTTTTCATTTCCTTCAGTCCATGATGATTCATGCACCACAACGTGAGGCGAAAAAATGTATTGGCAAGCAGTTGAGAAGCAGTTGTATGATGTTAACAGAGAACAAAAGTTTGAAATTCAGTATTCAAATTTTGAACCATGTTCAATGCAATCACACTAGAACGAGAAATACGATCTGTTATCGATAACAATCATGCATTTTTCCTCCATCGAATCTGCTCTATATTCTGGTCACGTAAGTAACTTGGATTGAATGATTGAGCGATTGCAAGTCCGCATCCAATGAATAGAATGATTATCCCCACGACAAGATATGCGATTCCGAGAAAATTGTTTTTGCCGCCAGCCCAGTTCACAGTAGTTATAACGATCTTCTTGCGATACAGAGGTTGGCCTTTGGAATTCTTCGGAATATTCCATCTATTCTCTATCAAAATTTTGTATATCCCATCTGGAAGTCCATCTGAGTAATTCTTAGTACTCATGTTGTTCTTGTTCGATGTGTAATTGAGATCCAAAATCTTCCATGGTTTTCGAAATGTCGAGGCATATGATGGTGTCATCCAGACAATGAAATCCTCGTTCTCCATTGCATTTGGCAATTTACAGATGGGTTCGCTCCAATATTTCGGCTTGTCATAAGTTCTGTTGGTGTAATTGTTGAAAAACGACTTGCAAGGATCGCGTGAATCGAATTTGGCAGGGTTTTTGAACAACTTCGATTCAATTTGAGATGAAAATAAGGGATAACGTTTCGTTGAAATATTTTCATTTGTGAATGGGACTTCGCGATTTTCATCGTCCAATATTTTGACAGTATCATTGAAGAATAAATTAGCCCGATGTCCACATGGAACTGGCGCGGTATGGTTGATTCCACGATATCGAGGAAGAAACTTATCGATAAAAATAGACAACGAAGGAAGAAATTTATAAAAATTCAGTCGAAAATCCCTCTGTTCGTTGGTCTCGCCAGTACATATATATTCATAATCAGCATTGGCGAAATGGTTGAAATCATACGAGTTTCGCATTGAAAACCGCAGTTGGTAAAATCCTTCCAATTCATAGTAAATATAAACACTTCTGTTGAATCCAGTGAGATTAACAGAAAATTCAACAGTACTATTTTTGTCATAAATCGTATAATCCGTCACATTCTCTCTGATTTGACTTGCCGCATTTGTGAAAATCATTCCGACGCCGACACAGAAAATTCCAAGGAAGAATGTGAGACAGAAGACGAATATTGGACCGAAGGAGCACTGATGGGAAGGAAGTTTCTGTTGTTTGAGGGAGTCGATGAAACCATCACTATTAGCCATTGGACACTAAAGAATCGATCAATAGAACTAGGGAGAGAATCTTGATTCCCCTTCCTTCTTCTTCTTCTTCCAACGATGATTCACTCGTAACATTTCAAATCGAGAAGCTTCCCATGGAGAAATAAACAGATAATTATATTCACATTGATTTTCTAAAAGGGAAGATTCTTGGAGTTTTCATTGGGTGCGATAATGATTTAAATGCAACCGACTAACTGAAAAAAATCACAAACTATCTTCATGTCCTCATTTCAGATATCGTTCAGTACACCAACCCACAATAGTGAGGAAAGTCAAAAGGAGAGGTTGTGAATTCTCAAGAATCGTCGTCAACACCTCCTACTGTTAGGTCTTTCTGATATGTTCGACATCCCCCCCCCCCCAATCTATTGCTCATGCGCAATTAGTGCTGAGTGAAGGGAAGGGGAGGCCCTCCAATTATCAGCCCCTCCAGCAACTCCTCCCCTCCTCGATTTTCCCCCATCTGACTCACTGTCACTTATTTCCAGCCGAGAGTAATGATCCTTCTCCCTCTCCTCCTCCAATCTTCCTACTCCGAGGGTTGTTTGGAATAATCGGGAGAAGCCATCATTAGTTCACTCTGATACGCATCTGATACGAGCACGTGAAACCCTGGATTCGCACGTCACACTACATCACTGTTAGTTTCAGAAAACTAATGGAAACCGCTTGCATAGCTGCAACGGCATTTACAGAAGTACTATCGCAAGATGAGAAATCGAAGACATTCACGTGGACTTGACCGCTTGACCCGCAGTACGTCCAGATCGAGCTACCTGGAGCATTCACCTGACCGATGGAAAAACAGCTAACACGGGAATTGGGTGCATCGAGAAACGGTAAAAATTTCTCTGGTTATCCCACTGAGCAAAGGAAAGTACTTGAAGTCAACATGTGATTGTAAACGGATTCATACGGAAGTAGCTTTACCGTCAACTGGGAATAAAACGTTCCACAGACGATATTTTATCATATTTTATCATAAAACACAATAATGGCTCCCATTTCCGTCAGAGTTGATGAAATTGCACAATTTTTGGAATTTGGGCGTTTCAAGTGATGGTCTTTAAGACACAGATAAAAAGAAATAGTCAAAAACTCAAGAACGTACAGTATCAAAAGCGTGGTGTGTGGTGTGATTTCGAGCCGCGGAAAGCGTGTGGCGTGCACCCGTGCAATTCTCAATTTGCCATTTTTTGCACATATCGGTTGAAATACGAAACGGTAACGAAATGTATCAATTGAATGCCTCGAGTGCGAAAAATGGCAAATTGAGAATTGCACCGGTGCACGTCACACGCACTCCGCGGCTCGAAATCACACCACACACCACGCTTTTAATACTGTAATTTCTTTAGCTTTTGACTATTTATTTTTATCTGTGTCTTAAAGACCATCACTTGAAACGCCCAAATTCCAAAAATTGTGCAATTTCATCAACTCTGACGGAAATTGGAGCCATTATTGTGTTTTATGATAAAATATGATAAAATATCGTCTGTGGAACGTTTTATTCCCAGTTGACGGTACCTGTATACAACTGAAGACCTTTGTTCAGGGGACCGTCGTTGCATGCACTGCAAATACGACGGCAATTCTCTCGTATTCGCAAGCACAAATACTCTTCCCGCTCATATTAAAATGGTACGCACCGATCAAATCCCTGATTGAAATCGCAATCATCTTTAGCGAAATCACTTCGCAATGCGCTGTTTAGTTCCTGCTACTATATAGTTTCTTTTCAGGGTATAGTTTCTTTTCAGGGACACCAGGAGAAGTTTGCTCACTTCGCACTCCACTACAGAGATAAGATTGGTGGTTCGGCTCCAGACAACCGAGAACTGCATCTGATCATGGTTCGTGTATCCGGAAATTGAAATACCGGAACTTTGCATCTGTTAATGAAATGGATGAATGAAGAAACACGTTCAGACCTCGTAACCGCGTCCTCATCGCCTCCTCTCCTTCCTCTACTTCACTCCATACATTGTCGCACATTGCCTCTTGTGATGAATAAAAAATAAGAATAAGAATAATACATGTGTACAATATTTTCTTTCTCTTTCTTTTATTATTCAATGTTCAATTGTGGCTGTCGTTGTTTGATTATTATGTGCCGCAATTCTTATTTTCTAAGTTCTCATAATCCAGGTGTTATAGTTATGGGATCACTTCATTCCAATTCCTCCATTTCTTATCGATGTCACCCGCCATTCTCTAAAAATATGTCATTATTTAACTCATGTCATCTGCAACATCATTTAAATATATTTTTAATTGTCATGCCTACTGGATCATTGTACACCATCAGTTCAGCGTATTCCTTGCCTAACAACTAGTTAGACTGGATATGCTAGTGACCGTCGCAGTTCCAACCAATCAGTGGTTTGCACCAGGATCGATGAAATCGAGTTGAGTCCGTTCCGCTCCCCAGACCACGAGCTAGACTCTTTGTCGAAAAATTGTCGAGTCAAGCTCGAGCCAATATACTGGACCTGTCTCATACCCAGTCGACAATTTCCTTGAAATGGCTAGGCTCTTCCCTCTCTCGTACTAGCCACTCAATCGAGCCTCGATTCAAAACGCTCGTTTCTAATGTCGAGCATTCTCAGTTTTGTCAACTCTAGTGTGCGACGCGAGGGATGTCGCATGTCCAGTCTGTGGTCTAGATATTAGTGGACTATGACAGTTTATGCAATTGTTACGTGACATTCGTGATATAAGAATTTCTAAATTTGACTACGGCGAGGGAAGAAGAGATTGTTTATTACCATTTCTCATCTTCCTAAAGAAACGGGGAAAAATAGTTTGTAGACACTCTGATACAGCATTCCCTGTATCAATTCAAATAAAAATTCAGCCTTTTTTCTTTCTTGTTGGACCACTAACACGTAAAAAAGAGAACTGATCACTCCTTACGACTTTATAATAAGTGAATGGGATAGAGAAGAGGGGGGGGGGGAGAAGAGACGGAGGGGGAGAAAGAGGGAGGAAGATTGAAAGAGGGAAGGGAGGCTAATGAGGGGAGGCTGCCTAGCTTCCAATCTGCTGTACCTTTTAATTAAGCACCTGCCTCGATCGGGTAGGGAATAATCAAAGGCGGAAAAAGAAGAAAGCTGTATGGGTTGAACGATGTGGGTATTGCTTGGGTGATAAGAATAAAAAAACAAACTGTCAAGTTCTATTGATAACTCTGCAGATGACAACAACAGATGAAGGATGAATGATTTCAACTTTCTCCCGGTAAATTCAATCCAGTAAAAATGTGGGCGTGTAGAGCTCTGTAAAAATGACTGTTAGAGCATTTTTCCGTAGAGATAATGATTATTTTTAATATTGTTTGATATAAAAAAGACCATCAAAATAGAAATGTTAGCTGCTATATGAAAGGTAAGATGCGGACACCGCCATCAGAGATTCGAAAATCAAAGACAGTGGCTTATGTAAAGCTGTATACTAATTCACGAATATACGAGTCGCAGAAACAAATTGATCCGATTACATTACCTTTATGCAATAACATAATAACTGAAGAATGACAGTGTTTGCATTGATCCTTACAGTACAACCGATCAGGAAATGAAAGCAGTATTACTACCGTCAGAAATAGACGAACTTTAATAACTCCATTGTTTGCGAATAATCTCTGAGCATAGACAATATGAATGGCATGAAATAGAGAGAGAGAGAGAGCTCACGCCGAAATTACATTTTACAAACTCCATTATACTCTATTCTAAAGGAATGAATACATTGAAACATTGAGACAACTTCAAGTCAATGCAAACAGTAGTAGAAGATACTCATAGATTCGGAAGTTCGTCACAGATAAATCTACCTTTCACATATGAAGATTCATCATAATATCCCCAAGGATGTCGTCTATCATCGGTTTCTCGTATGTGCACAGTATGACTCCAATAATCATGATATACACAATGATCATCATAGTCTTCGCATAACTCTTTGTGGCACGTTCGAGTTTTTCGAGCGTTTGGCGTTCCGACATCATGATAAACAACACATTCAGGACATTGAGACAATTCATAACAGTACTTCGGATGGGCTGAAAGGAATTTTACTTCTCGAAATTCCTACTTTGATATTTCTCGATCAAAAATTATAAAAGTGATGCTTTTTTGAAAACGGATATGAGGAAAATCAATATATCGTTGATGAAATTTGATCCGGTCCATTACCAAGCTCCGTTTTATTCACCTTTTTAAATAAGCAGACTAAAAAATACTTAATAATCTTCGAACGCCTTGTTTTTGTGCCCAGTGGATTCAACATGTTAGTTTTGATATTGACAACAGATTTAGATGTCAACCATAAATAATGCTAGACTTTTTTAAAAATTGAACAATAAATACATTTATGTGCGTACCGTCAAAGTAGAGATCAAAGTGACCACCACGGTATCCAACAGCTCCAATTCGATCACTGCAATCGGATCTGATGATTAGATACGGTTCAACGCAGAGTTCCATGGTTGAATCCTTCGCCTGAATTGCAAATGAACAACTGTTTCATGGGGACACGTTTACCTGTCCTTTCAGAGATATTTCCCCGCGATGATCGGACAGCTGAAAATAGAAAATGTTAATCACTCTCGTGGTAATAAAATAAGATCCGAAAATATAAAATAAGACCCGAAAAATTTATTTTTAAGTTTGTGAATGTATAACTCTAACTTTTTTTTTCGATAGCATACATCGAATTATTCCACTTCCATGGAATAGATTTTGCAATAAATTCGTAATATCGTAATGACGGAAATATTAAGTGTGTACACTAGGGTTGCAAGTTCGAGATCGGGGAATCCGATCGCTCTCCCCCTATTCCTTTTTTTATCTAGCACCTAGTGTACACATACTTTCACTTCTCCTTTGTCGATAAGCTGGTCGCTCCAATTATTGTCCATTTCCTGAAAAGTGTCACAAATACAAATATGAGGCCGTTCGCCTAAGAATCGGACAAATCTAAAGGTGTTTGGCACAGAAAATCTCGATTCTCTGAAACAATGTCATTTAGGGTTCTCGAGGGTGCTGATGACGATGGGGATACTCATTTTTTCATATCGACGTCACGTTGGCTCCAGACGGCGTGACGTCTAAAACAGTTTTTCCAGAATTCCTCAGTTAGGATAAAAGCGAAAATTAGGTGAGTTCGGCTCCCGAGGTAGAATTCGATGCTGATTACAGCCGCAAACTTTATTTTTTGCGAATTACAAAAATAACTGTGCAAAATGGAAGTTCTCAGGGAGCTAATAGGGATCGGGGAGAGTACCATAGATCGGACGGGAATGATGCAAGGATTCCAAATATATTTTTACATTGTCAAGAAAACATGCGGATAAGGTTTTATGCAAAAGATAGTTTACCGATTTGTAAGTAAATTTTACCATCCTTCCCCTTGTTGACTTCCGATCTCTTGATCTACCCGAGTCTCTCTACCTTGACCTCTTCCCTCTCTCTGTGCTCTCTCTATTCCCCATGCTCTCTCGCCTCCCTCGGGAAGGAGAGAAGGAGAGGGAAGGAGATCGATAAAAGTTCGGAAGTCAACAAGTGGAAGGATGGTCAAATTTACTTACAAACCGGTGTACTATCTTTTACATAAAACCTTATCCGCATGTTTTCTTGACAATGTAAAAATACATTTGGAATCCTTGCATCATTCCCGTCCGATCTATGGTACTCTCCCCGATCCCTATTAGCTCCCTGAGAACTTCCATTTTACACAGTTAGTTTCGAAATTCGCAAAAAATAAAGTTGGCAGATGTAATCAGCATCGAATTCTACCTCGGGAGCCAAACTCGCCTGATTTTAGCTGTTATTCTAACTGAGGGAATCTGGAAAAACTGTTTTCGACGTCACGCCATCTGGAGCCAACAGAACGTCGATATGAAAAATGACTATGCCCATCGTCATCCGCATCCTCGAGAACCCCAAACAACATAGTTTCAGAGAATTGAGATTTTTGAGCTGTGCCAACTCTTGTCCGACTCTCTCGCAAACGGCCTCATATATTTTTTTATTAAAAAATAATCGTTAAAACACGAGAAAAGTTGATTCAAAGCACGAACCCATAGTTCGATGTTATAAGTAGCATTGGGTTCGTTGTTACAGTGTATAACAACTTTAATATCGAGCTCAATTCGAAGTCGGAACCAGCTCTGCAAAACTATTCGAATCATCGACTGATTCTCGACCTTCTATGATATAAAACTCACTATGGGAGCCTCAACACCAATGAACCCGAAAACGATGAGAACTGTGAACCAATAGATCCTCATTCTGAAGCATATATAGCGATTGAAAGACGCGAAATTTTTTTTGAGAATACAAACAACACGATCTAACAAAGGTAAATGCTCTAGACAAGTGAGTGAAATTGGTGAGGCTTTCTCTAAGCACTAATGCCTTAGATATTTTGCAGACCGATCAAGATAAAAAAGCTTGAAAATCATTTTTGTCAATAAGTGAAGAGTGATATTAACGATCAGTTCTTATACAGCATACAAGAGTAATAAAATTCCAAAATGTTTCACCTTCTCATGTATGCTTATCTAGCCGATAAAAGCATTTATTATTTTTGACTCTCCCGAAGATAAGAACTTCAGGCCATGACTATAGCATCAATATAGCACCTGATAGCATCATCTCGAATAAAATAGGATCTTCCTTTAAAAATGGCACAAAATATCGCGATTGTTGAAATGTTTAGATGAGTTATGAACCAGAGATCAATCGCAAAGAATAACTCAAAACTCACTCAAAACTCATTTTCGCCATCCTACTTCTCTGAAATCAACTTGAAAACACCACTGTTTGTATAGAAACAGGGAAATCATACCTTGGAAAAGAGAAGGAGAGAAGATGAAAGCGATAGTAGGAGTGAAGAATCTCGTGTTCTTTTATGGGATCTCAAAAGTTCGTCGAATTTTGATTGGGTGTGGTTTTTTGATCGAATGCTTAACTGAGGGATGTCAACGCTACAAATTACCCTCGATATTCACACTCAAGTTAGCTAAAATCCAAATAACTATCGGAATATACCAATACCAATTTTCATTCTTAGTCAGAGTAATTTCAACGATTGGTTTGAAAGGAGCTGACTAAAATTGGGTGTATGCGTTCTATAGCCTGTGCATTTTAGTGCTGTTCCGATGAGAAAAAGTGAGCCAATTTTTTATATCATTCGCGATTATTCGAGTGACAATAATAACAGTACAATTGGTAAGAGGTTCATTTCATCGAAATGAATCCAATATACTGAATTGAATTTTTACCTACTTTCAACCACAAACTCGATCAATATTTGATAATTTCGAAATAGATCCGATTTCCATTATCGTGACTTTGAGTTCTCTAAAAAACCATCAAACTTTTTTAATCTGGAATTTTATTTGCAAGAATGACAATCATTATCAAGCAAATCGATATGAGACTTCATCTCTGCTTTTAAAAATTACTCATTATGGAAACTGGAGGCATGACCGAGTGTTGTAACTGAACGCCAGACATTCGAAGTATCTCGAGCTCAATCCCAATTCTATGCTAATCATATCCTCACGGGCATATAAATTAGCATGATCTCGCTCGCGGAACTTTTCCTACTTTATTGGGCCAGCAAAAGAATGAAGTCTATCAGTCGGGAGTAGTCATTTCCTAATACGTGCAAGCGTATTTTATTAGTTTGAGCCCATGTGACGTTGCATAACGGATTCCGTGAGAGCAATATACAAAAAAAACTTAACAGCGAGAATAGCAGTCATATTGACGAAACTGTCAATTGAAAATAAGTTCAAGAAAGACAAATTTATGAGTAGCGTGCAGACCAAACTTTTTTGCAAGACAAAAATCAGGATCGGGTACACGTAATATATGAGTAATATACGAGTAATATATCAAGAGTAGGGGGTAATCACAAAATATCAAGAAGAGCAGGTAGCTGAGTAGTTATCAAACCCCACAAGTAATATGACAGATTATTATACCTGTTAATTGGTAAAGAACAAAACTGGGTGAAAAACTGTTAATTGGTAAAGAAAAAGACTGGGTGAGAAACTGTTAATTGGTTAAGAACAAGACTGGGTGAGAAAATGAGTATTGAAGACGTGAGTGCTGATTAAAGATTGCATGGTATAAGAGAACAACAAAAATATAATTGAAATGAAACTGCAGTAATACAATCACGAGTAGAAAAGAATGATAAATGAAAATGGAACGATGATGTGAATTATTTGTTGAATTCAATATAACTGGAAATGGCTGCTGCCCACGGTTCAGGGACATCTAAGATATTCGTCATAATGTCCACGTTGAGAGAGATTAATGTCTTCCAGTTGATTTTCTGAAGGAAAATATAGTTAAATCTAATAGACAGAATTTTGACCAAGTTTACAATGTCTATCGCATTTAAAGTTTTCAAAACTATATATATTTATCAGATGTACATTTTATTGAACCACCAAACGCTCATAGCTCACTTTTTTCTTGAAAATTTCCTGAACATCTGCTGGTACTCCAATTGCCTGCAGCATTTCGATAATCTCTTCTTCCGAGAGACTTTTGAGATCAACCTTTCCGGTCAAAAACCGAGACGGATCTGCAACATAGCTATGTATGTAGGGGTATTCGTTCTGTAAAGAAGTTAGTGCATTGTGCTTAATCAGTGGTGCATATAATGACAATTACATCAAAACGTACCCAGATTAACAGGCGCAGCAATTGGTTCGTCGATGGAGATTGGCTGAGGGGATGGTTGATTCACAACTGGTGATGCAGCTGGAGTAACATTGGGACGAGGATTTCCATTCGCAGTAGAGGGGACAGTTGAATTAACTTGAGATGGGCGAGTTCCATTCACGGGAGAAGACTGCTTGACTGCTCCTGTGAAAGGAACTGGCTTGGGATGATTGAGGATAATGATCCGTTGCTGTTTCTGCTGTGGAAGGGCAGTTGAGGAGGAAGGAATAGCAGAAGAAGAAGGAAGGATAGCAGCATGTTTTCGAACAAATACATTGCCCTGTTGAGGGGTATTAGATGATGAAGGGCCTGCTTTATGAGTAGACTGTCCTGCGGGAATTCCGTTAGGGTCCGCGGGCTTCTTTACATTGATTGGTTTAGTAGGAACAGGCTGATTCAAAGTCATTGGAGGATGATTCAAGATTATAATCAGTTGTTTCTTTGATGGAGCAGTTGAGGTCGAATGACATGCAACAGGAGCCGATTTTGACACGGGAATCCCGTTGGGAGTAGCAACTTTTGCGATGGAAGTTCCATTGGGAGGGACAGGAGTTCGGACAATAATCCGTTGTTGTTGTGGGAAATCAATTGAGGAGGACGGGCCAGAATTTTCAATGGAAGATGGTTGCTTCTGAGTGGATGTGTCGGGGACGGATCTGCAATTCGGCATTTTTTACATCTCCAGAATCAGAGACTCATGGCACTGCTACAAAATCTCCACATATTCAGACGTCATTGAATATTTGGTACCATATCCAATCGCATCTAGAGTAATCGAAACTGTCGTAATGTATTATTCTAACAAATGTCTACATTGTGAATAAACCTAATGACTCACTGTCGACTTGATGATCCCGGCCCATCGAGATTGTGATGAGAAATTGAGTATGGAGCAGCGAGGGGAAGAGCGGCTGAAATGATGATCACATCACCCACATAACCTTGCACTCCCTACATAACCGATTCGACAACATCGACGGAGCTCCGTTTCTATACGCTAGATTTTATCGCGCTTACATGCTCCAAACGGAAATAACCATTGAATTGCATCGAATTTAATTGAATCAGGTGCATTTCTCAGCTGACTTGGTGGATAAAGTACCAGTGTAATTACCAGTGTTAGCGGCTGGAGCAACTTTGGGTTTCTGAGAGGAAGCGCTCGATGGTTGAGTCGAAGTTGGCCTGATCAAAATAGTCTCTGATTGAAGATCTGACAACCGAGAAGAAAAATGCAATAAAGTTGATGTATGCTTAAACAAGTTATGCATTACTATTCTGCATTACTCACACGGGATGCGGATTCCGCCTAACTAAAATCGGTCCTTGCTTCAGTTGTTGCTGCTGTAGTGACTTTACTTTGTCAGCACCGGCGTGAGTTGGCCTGAAAAAAAATTATAAATTCCAATGTGTGTGTTATAAAACGTTAAAAATTATTATTAGAAATGTGCTTTTTCGACGGCTTCACTGTTTGAGGTTGTTTTGGCGTCAGGATCACAGGTTGCTTCAGCTGCTGTAGCGATGAGGCCTCGGTCTCGGATTGGATAAGATCGGACAACCTGGAATACGACAATAATCCCCGCAATCACTGTGTAAGTTGAAGTAATAACAAGCAACTAATCCTACTTACACAGAGGTCGTTTCGATTGTAATCGGCTGTTGCACTTGCTGTTGTAGTGACTGCGAGATCTCCGAGGTGGTGGGAGCTGCCAACCTTGAATATATCAATTGGAAATAGTCATTATGAAATATAACTGATGCAAAACAAGATACCGCAAAACAAGATACCAACTTACTCAGATGACGAATTAGACTGTTCAACTCTGACAACTTTATGGATCGGTTGTTGTTGTTCATACAGCTTCTTCAGTTGCTCCTGCTGCAACATCAATAGCCGCTGATGCTCTTGATGTTGCAGTTCCATTTCCCGTTGCATTCGCCGTTGAATTTGCAGCTGCTGCAGTTGCTGCAGAAGCAGCTGTTCCTGTTGATGCTGCCGTTGCAGTTGCTGCTGCTGCTGCTGCTGATGATGATGATTGTGAAGTTGCAGTTGCCGCTGCTGCTGCAGTTGCTGGTGACGGTGATGCTGATTTTGCAGATGATCTTGATGTTGAGACGATGACAAATCAGCAGTATATTGTGAAGGAGATGCTTCCCTGGAATTTACTATACTACATGAACATGCTATACTATAGAGTTCGAAATACGGTAATCGTCTCTTCATTTCACGCGCTCTCTCACAGCTCAGAGAGGCGAGAGAGTGTGCGAAATGAAGAGACGATTACCCGTAACTCTACTATACTATATCCAAACATTGATGAATGTGCAATGAATGTGCACACGCAACTAATTACCGTGTATCGTACCGAATTAAAATTCCGCTACGAGTCACAAAATGTTTGAAAATGTTTGAAACATTTTGTGACAAAAATGAGACTCGCACCAAACACAATTTCCTGTATTATTTTTTCGACTAATCGATAGAGAATTTTATTCTCTATCGGGTTATGTCATTGAAAATAAATAATAATTGATGAAATTCGAGAAATCGATAAAAGTGTTATTTTGTTGTGTGAGATTACGGTACTCGCATGCATACGTGCATGTCTCATTTCAAATTTTAGGCCACTTTTCCTTTTTATCGATATTCTCTCCGTTTTTGCTTTCTATGTTTGATTGTTTCGATCGTTTTTATATATTTTATGTTTCAATAGGTGCAGGATTTACGGATGCACAAGTTACGCGCTGATTTTTTTGATTTCAGCAGGTAGAACCGTGAGATGGCTCAAGTACATCCGCATCCAGAGACAGAAGGCCGGCCTTCTCAAGCGTCTGAAGATCCCTCCCCCGGTTGCTGCTCTTGACGTGCAGTCTGGTGCGTAATTTATATTTTTGATTGGGAAACTGTCATAGTAACTTGTTTCTGGATGAAATTTATTTGTTTTCAGTCCGCCGAAGCCAAGAAGGCTCGTCTCCAGGCCCGTGCCGAGGCTCGCGCCGCCGGAAAGAAGGAGGAGGTCACCAAGAGACCCAACATGGTCCGTTTCGGAATCCATAACGTGACCTGAGCCATCGAGACCCGTGAGGTAACCATTTGTGTTGGTTAATTATATCAGTATTATTTGAATCTGAAAATTCCGTCATTTTTCGCAATGCATTTTCTAATTTGTATTTGCTTCATGCCCAGCTGGTCCTCATCGCCCACGATGTCGACCCCCTTGAGGTTGTCATCTTCCTCCCCGCTCTGTGCCGCCGTAAGTTCAAGATCCCTTACGCCATCGTCAAGGGAAAGGCCGCCCTCGGAACCGTTGTCCGCAGAAAGGTGAGTGTTTTCAATTATCGGGATTACCTTATTTTCAATATTTGTTGTTTACATATCTTGCTTTTCAGGTAACGGTCCCCGAATGGTCGGACCTCGTCAAGCTCGGCGTCACCTAGAACAAAGGAGTGTCATTTGGGGGTTTATCCCCTTTCGTTTTTTTGTACATATTTTGTTCGAAAAAGTTTATTCTAAATTATTTGCTCTTTCGACTGCAAAACGTACAGTAAAAATACGATAAAAGTAGACAAATAAATGAAAATGAAGAGAAGATCCAGAGAGAATCAAGACATGGAATATCTCATTATGACGCATCAGATGATTAAATCAGAAGATTCGGCACAGAGCGGGGAGGAAGATGACAACCTCAAGGGGGTCGACATCGTGGGCGATGAGGACTAGCTGGGCATGAAGCAAATACAAATTAGAAAACGCATTGCGAAAAATGACGGAATTTTCAGATTCAAATAATACTGATATAATTAACCAACACAAATGGTTACCTCACGGGTCTCGATGGCTCAGGTCACGTTATGGATTCCGAAACGGACCATGTTGGGTCTCTTGGTGACCTCCTCCTTCTTTCCGGCGGCGCGAGCCTCGGCACGGGCCTGGAGACGAGCCTTCTTGGCTTCGGCGGACTGAAAACAAATAAATTTCATCCAGAAACAAGTTACTATGACAGTTTCCCAATCAAAAATATAAATTACGCACCAGACTGCACGTCAAGAGCAGCAACCGGGGGAGGGATCTTCAGACGCTTGAGAAGGCCGGCCTTCTGTCTCTGGATGCGGATGTACTTGAGCCATCTCACGGTTCTACCTGCTGAAATCAAAAAAATCAGCGCGTAACTTGTGCATCCGTAAATCCTGCACCTATTGAAACATAAAATATATAAAAACGATCGAAACAATCAAACATAGAAAGCAAAAACGGAGAGAATATCGATAAAAAGGAAAAGTGGCCTAAAATTTGAAATGAGACATGCACGTATGCATGCGAGTACCGTAATCTCACACAACAAAATAACACTTTTATCGATTTCTCGAATTTCATCAATTATTATTTATTTTCAATGACATAACCCGATAGAGAATAAAATTCTCTATCGATTAGTCGAAAAAATAATACAGGAAATTGTGTTTGGTGCGAGTCTCATTTTTGTCACAAAATGTTTCAAACATTTTCAAACATTTTGTGACTCGTAGCGGAATTTTAATTCGGTACGATAATTACTAATTACTCTTATAACTTTTTACTAATCACTCACGTGGGCGGAGAGTTCCGAGAGTTTCTTCGAGTCTTCCTTTGCACTGGTTGCTGCATTTGATGCATTTGCTGCGCGAGTTGTTGTTGCTGTTGTTTTTGCATCGATTGTTGATGGTTGGCATGGCGAAGAATATCATATACCCTCGATTCGGATGATTCCTGTAATCAATAACAGTGCTTAACCGAACTTGTAAAAGTAGATATATTGTCTAGGAGTCATGCTACAAAAATATCAATTTTAAAAAAATGTTATGAATATTTCCATGCAATATAATATCAAAAGAATGCGTTTGGAGGAACAGTTCGAAGCAATCTCAGGCATTCCTGCCATAACATACTTGGTCTCTCATGGCAACACACGTCTTGTCGTCGCATTTTTTCTTCTTATCGAGGCTGATTGTATTCGGGCACATTCCAATCTGCAAGTGCTCATCAACATCCTTATCTTTTTCAATTACATTGTGTTTTGATCTACTCTTGCGCAACTCCTTGCTCACCCCAAAATGATTTTAAGCAGAAGAATTTCCATGATATAACATGATATAAGAATCAAACTTATTCAAAGCTGATAGCAGAAAAATACATATCGAGCATACCTTCTTCATCAGCCAATCCAGAAAGTTTTGTGCTTCCATGACACTTGTGGGAAATCGAAGGAATTGACCGCCAGTTGTGGTCTCGTTTATCTCTGAAAAACGACTTCAATAGACTCAAGCGACGAACAAGTCTAATGTAATTAAAAACGGATCGTAGGTGATGGATAGCATTCCTATAACCTATGAAGTACTGCAAAAATGTGAAAGTTCAAAATAGGAATGGAAAATGCACCGTAAGTGATCGACAGCAAGCCTGGATCTGCTCTGATCTTCGGCAAATGATCGACGTAAGCCTGCTGATCCACAGCTGCTATCACGAGCTAAAAATCGAAGTTTATGCCACTCGAATGATCGTCTAGATGCCTTACTTTTTGCATCAACTCCCGCCACAAGTGGGGAATACTTCCAAACTGCTGACTAGGAATCTCCCTGTAAATCATTTGAATTAGTTGAGCTCTTCAATTATAAAATAAACCTGAACTCGATGGGTTTCATATTCGGACCTACATTGCATCGTTTGTTGATGTAGAGATGCACTGCAATTCGACCATTGAAATTTTGCTCTTTGATAGAGAATTAGCTAAAAATGGGTTGTACGCACCTTGCGATCCAGTATGGGTGATCCTGAAGCCTGAGGGAGGTGGCAATGGATCTATAATTCGTTCAAGTTTCATTGAAACGATTCAGGAATGAAATAATCTGGAAAACAAACCTCTATAGACAGGCGCACATCTGTCCTTGTGAGTGTTGGAAGGATCAATTCTCTTTAATGGAGGAGAAGCAACGGGTTTCGATCGTAGCAGAATCGAAAACTGATCATCTTCTGTCTCGAGCTCTATCGGAATGATCTCTCTCCTTTCCTGAATTAGATTTTTTTTCAATCAATTAAGAATCCACGATAATGCATAACGCCAAAATATTGATTTCCCCTCCTCTACTGCACCTTATCTACCATTTTCGCTACTGTACCGGCCCAACTGTAACCCCATCTATTTGTCATACCATATTGCTATCTTATTATACCCCATCTCCCTCACTTACCGCATTCCTACCCTATCGAACCTCCTTCGACTACTTTACTGTACCCGTATTTCCCTCCCCTACCGTATCTCTACCCTTCCGTATTCTTATCAAACCGTGCCACATCTAACTCACTTACCGTACTCCCCATGTCGCTCTCGTACCGTACCCATTCGATCCTCTGCCCAACTGCACCCTATCTCCCTCCCCTACCGTATCGTCATCTCTCTGCCCTACCGTACTCCAATCGAACTCACTTACTGCATCACCATCTCCACTATGGTACCCCCCCCCCATCTCGCTATCCTGCCATATCCTCGCTACTGTCTACCCTACTGTTCCCCTATCTCCCTTTCCTAATGTGTCGCAAAAAGGTTTTTGTTTATTTATCCCGAAACGAACTTCTAACTCTTCAAGTCTGTTGTTTTGAACAGATTTAACGTCGGGCTTGATCACAGGGTTGATCACTGGCTTGGTAACAGTCTTGGATGTCTTCTCCTCTGGCTTTCGTGAGAGACCTGGGAATCAGCTTTTAACAAGCACAATATATGATAATGCTTAATTCATCGGGTGCGATGTAGCGATGTAGTTTGTCCGCGTACGGGACCTTAATTTTGATAGACACTCGTGTATAAAAGGTGGTCTTATTAACGTCTGGGTCCTCAGAGGAAATCGCACATTGGCCCTGGGGGGACTTGTTTGTGTACGGTGTGGGACACTCCGTCGGTGTGGGCACTACACTACAGCCATCGAACATGCCACCCTCTTCATCTTGCCTAGTCATGTAATATTCGAAAGAGTATTAACATAATCTATGTTATCGTAGACGTAGCTTTTTCATTTTGCGACAAAAATCCATTGATTTTCGAATTCGAAATTCTTCGATGTGATTCGATAGGACAAGCCTGGCTGGCCACACTCAATTCTCGACATGAGTTCAATTCCAGCATCTTTGTTTATGTTTTAATTGTTTTCCCGATCTTAAGTTTGAATGGTAATTTTTTCATCAAATAAGTTTAGTCCAGATCACTGGTGAATAATCTATGTTGGTGTACTAAATTCTCATTGTGATGAGGACTTAAAAGATGAAGAAACAGAATGTACTATCTCTGGAACAACTAGCACAACACATGAGAGGGAGACGATTGTTCGAGTGATTCTGAGGGAGAAATGTCTGCTACTGGTGTGGCTTGGCCTGATGTGGCGTCAAATTCGTGATTCACTTGCGACTCTGACAATGATTGAAATTGATAAAGTCGTGTCCGCTATATTTTTATGGAAATAATAAGATCCTTATCAAGAGTTTTAGAAAATGACAACAGTGTCTTATAAGCATTGAAAAAAACCGAGAGCGTGAGAAAAGGAATACTGCCGTGATGAAATCATAATTAGGGTCCCCATACATCAATTTTGATAATCAGTTCAATATTCACCAGGAATGGCGGGAGCACGCGTTCGATGATTTTGTCGACCTAGAAACGTGTGACGCTCTTCCTCCACCTCTTCCTCTTCATCCGATGAGATGTGTTGAACTGGAAAAATATTTATATCGTCCGAATCTGATTTTAGCAAACGTTGCTCGCGCGGTTTTTTTTTATTACATTAGAATATTAATGCTGCAGAAGGCGTCCCACGAATCGCGCGGGTGGCTTTGCTAAGTGAGGAACGACATAGCTAGAGACCGCAAGCTCCGCCCACTTGGGAGGGATAGAGAATCTACCTTAAAAACGGGCCGAGGTTTAGCAAATCGAATACTTAACCAAAATGGTCGATCAAGAGTGCGTTGGATAGGCCTCAGGCACATCTTTTAGGGGGCCAATGGGCACTTGGTTCAGAAAAATTTAAGTTGGTCAAAATTGAGATAAACTAGTCCAGGATAGGTGAATAACGCATTTCTAGTGTACGTCGCAAAGTGCCCATTGCGCAGATTGTTCTTTTATTTTTATGAAGAATTTTAGAGAAGAAAAATCAAGAATCGAAAGTATCCCCGAATTGCTAAACTGTTTTGAAGGTTTTAGTACGCGCGTATTTATTCCAGTCCGATTACCTCTAAACACAGTGTGAACGTGGGCAGAGCTAGTCAAATGAGGGAGAAGGGAAGAGACACGACCCTCTTCCCTTCTCGCTCCGTCTCGCTCTCCCTTCTGTTTCTATCCCGTCGTGACTAGCACACATCCTACCTAGACAAGAGGAAATTTCTCTCCCAAATTGTCTCTCACGACTGGGCGAAGCTATCGCCGTCGAACTTTGGGAATGAGCTTGAAATAGGCTCCGCCCCCCTTTTGCCTCGTCCTGGTTTCGGCCACTTCTCTGTTGAGCCCAGATCGCATGGTTTTTGGCTCATAACTCGGTTCAAAGATGAGATATCGACAAACGGTAAAAAGCATGATGGTATTCAGACCAAGGGGGATGCTTTGAGCACTAAAACATCCTCTTACGATAGATTCGATCTACCCCGTTGCGGTCTCTAGACATAGCCCACTCTTCTCATTTCGCACCCTCTCACGCTCGTTGCCTGCTCGCGCCAGGTCACTTGGAACACAGCCAAATGCTAGCATCTCAGTTCAGGCGAACATTGAAAACATGGGAGTTTCGAAAGTGTTATCGGTTAGCCACGATCCACCATCTCACATCGAGAACTCAGTATGTCAGATATTCGTGGGACACCTCTTTTAATAATAAAATATCAATATACATTTTAAAAACTGATAACAGTAAAACACTTACCAGGAATGGCTGTGGCTCGATTATTCATTCGAGTGTGTGTAATATTACGCTCTTCTTCCTCATCGTCATTCTCTGATTCGATGTCATCCACTTAAACATATAGCTTTATTATCAATAAATCCCAAGAATCAGATCTCTATCACCGAGTACCTTTCCTAGTATTGCTTCGAATGCAATAGTCATCCTCTTCAAATGTATGACTCATCCTCGTTTGTTCCATTGTTCCACACACATTCTCACCCCAGTCTCACACTGTTTTTAATGCGGATGTTCAGAACTCACCCGAATCCAATCAGTCTGTTTTGCATATACCCGGGTCGTTTCTGTCTCACACATAACAAAATCCAGTCCGTACTCAGAATTTCATTAACTTCTCAAACCTACTTGGGCACTTCTTGCTCTACTGGATGATTTAACCTACTCTCGATCATTCCATGTGGACGCGTAGGGGTAAAGAGAACACGAGTCGATGTTGTGGCAGTCGAGTCGACAGGTGTATCTGGTTCATTCTTCTTGCGACCTGAATGGTTAACATGACAAGTATCTTGTAAAAACCTTGAAAATTTGCTAGAAGTGCACATGCCTCTCATTGTTGGTTTATTGACTGCATTCTCCGGGAGAAAACAACTCCATCCGATCGCATTGGCGAACCCACACGGAAAGAGACGAGGATCATTGTATGTCACCGTCTGAAGTGAACTCAATATTAATTACAATCACGCTTCTTTCCCTTTTTCATCCTTTTTCATTTCCTTATTAGCCTATTCGGCACGTGTGCTTCTCAGAAAAGCACCAATTCAATCTGTTCAGCGAAACAGTTGCTGAACTCTCTTATGTTCGCGTTCTCTCGTTCAATGAATTCGTCGTGCACCGTTTATATTCTAAATGTAACGCCCAACGACTTACCTTGGTCTCATTCTGCGGGTATCCGTCGTAATGGATCTTGACCAACTGAAAGTAATTAGGATTAATTGATTCAGAAGTTGTGTTCTGAGGGATATTCTAATCATAAACGCTCACGGTACTAAATTCATTAGATATAATAATGGGCGTAACTCATTTAGCGATCCTTAATTTTGCACACTTACTTCTCTGGAGACGTTCACTTCGACTACAGTAGCTGGATAGAAGCATCCCTCTCCTCTCAATGGATCGTACGTCTCAAGTTGATGGCCGACCTGAAATGATTACACATAAATCCCCTAAAGATTCGATAGATCTCCATCCCTTGACAGTTTAACGTTACAGTTAGGCAACGTTTTCAATGAATGACTGTAGCTGCTAAGATTAGAGGGGTCGATAGGAGAAGACTTGTACAGAACGGTGAACAAGGGATGGGTGAAAAGGAAAAGAACAAGCTCTGGCATTGGGCCTTTTTCGAGAGTGCCCTTCCCATCCGTGATACTACGCACCTCACGAACATCGTTTGATTTCACCCGAACTAAGCGATTATTTTCGAAACTCATCAATATTCAATCAAAACTAATAGAAGGCGCGTTGATAAAGATCCAGCTTTCGTTAGCTAAATGCTAGATGATTTTGATACACTTACGGACCCGATGTGGTACCAATTATCTATCGGCTTGATTTTTTAGTATTGATGGTGGAACTCACGCACGTTTTCTAACTAAGCGATTATTTTCGAAACTCATCAATATTCAATCAAAACTAATAGAAGGCGCGTTGATAAAGATCCAGCTTTCGTTAGCTAAATGCTAGATGATTTTGATACTCTTACGGACCCGATGTGGTACCAATTATCTATCGGCTTGATTTTTTTAGTATTTTTGGTGGAACTCTCTTGAACAAAAAGAGATGGTGACAAATACCGATAGTTATTTTTTTCTTAAGTGCAATGTTAATGTCCCCTTGTCACCTTGAATCCGTTCTTTATTGGCCGATTCTTCCATGGGATTTGATTGACGAAGCATTCACGCGGAACTCTCATATCGGAACCATCAATGCCCAGCATCAACTTCTCAATCATCCGTCTGAAGTTAATGTATTGAAATTGTTGTAGAAAAAACAAATCATCAACCAGGAAATCATAAACAAATTAACAAACTTAGTATTCTTGTATTCTTTACTCACTTGTAATTTGAAGTGTTGACGCGGTTATTCGGCTCCTTGCAAAGAGGTTCGGTCAGATCCGAGAGAGAACTAAAATATGCGAGTACGTATCAATATATTTCGTAAAATAGGCAGTAGTATGCATTAGGGTTGCGGGTTCGTTATCGGGATTGCAGGTCACGTCGACAAATGACAAGAATATTGACTCTATTTTTCTCTGATCCTTTCTTTCACGCGCGGCAATCCCGATTATACTGTGAAACACATCACAACTTACTCAAATGGCTGCAATCCAGCATCGTCGGCCATGAACCAGTGAGCACGAATGGGATCCGTTCCGATGACATGGACCTAAATTTTGTAAATGAATTATTGAAATTGGTAAGTTAAAACTGAATAGAATTGTCAAACTATTTCGAAATTTTCCACTTACCTGCACCCACGGACCGTAAAAGTTGACAACTTTCCCAACGGTGCACCACTTGTTCGTGAACGGTTCTGAAAAGGAATTTGATTTTAGTATTTTTATTTTCAATTGAAAGATAGGAGTGAAAGGGCAGGACTGACACGGAACTGGGAAAGTGTCCGATAAATAAGACTCACCGTTATTATCGGGGACCTTGAGCAGCTTGTTGATGTGGGCTCCGAACGGATTGGAGAATGGACCGACTCGTCGCTGCAAATGATTTGATAAATTAGTATTTACCAATAATATCAATATCAGTAAACAGTTACCGTTGCACCGAGAACCTATCGCCGTGGATGTTATCAGTAATCCCAACTGCAGTATTCTAACAGTAACTATGACCTAATCACAGAAATATCTCCTGTATACCGTAAGTTCAACCACGGTAATACTACTGTAACCATCCCTAACACACACCTACTGCAGCCTTATCGTATCCATACTTTAATGCGAACTATCAAATAGATATCGCGTTTTACGGCAAGCTCTGTATATGATGATCTACCGTGTCCCCTATTACCGTATGACTACCATATCTCCAAGTATCGAATTCAAAACGGTAGCCTTACAACAATATCATACAAACAAACTGCAATCTTTTTAATGTAATCTGAACGATCTCACTTTCCAGAAGCATTCCACAGGGGCTGGTGCTCCTCCAGTAGTCACGAGATGCAAACGCCAGTTGAACACAGGGAATTCTGAGCCCTCGAGTGGGGCAAAGATGCCTGCAATCGACGTTTGCTGCTGATTATTAACCGCCACTGATTTTTTTTATACTTATCGTCACTAGGTCACTAATGCTTTATCATCAGCTCACTTGCTTTATCACTATTGCACAATCTTGATTGTAAAGCTCATTACTAATGTTTTTGGACGGCAGACCGCCACTGATCCTATCCTAATGCAAACCTGTGTTAACGTCCGGTTCGAAGTCGGGGAACACGGGAGAGTCGATAACAGGAAGTTGACGATTGTCATCGAGATTGTCGATGGGAGTAGCGACGTAGAGTGGCACTTGCACCTGAATTTGACTGATTATTGAAAGAAGAACGATTTGAGTGCCAATCTTCAATCCCCTCAGCAGAGCTTCCCCGATCTAACTAAAGTACTCCATTGCCATCTCTTTCGGCACCTTCGACATAGCTCTACTCACCGAAGTGACCATGTAGAATTGTGTGATAATGTAATTCATAGGATCGAAACGCCGAAGTGTCGTTACGAAAGTAGTTAAAGCAGATTCTGTTTACACCCTACTGACCTTGCTCTTGCCTCCATTGAATCTCCCTGCCTTATGCGACTTCTTCACGACAGTAGAGCGAGCGATCGCCGACGATGAAGATCCGACTCCATTCTTATCCTTCTCCGCGATGATTGAGGTCTCCGTCGGATCTTGTGAAGTGGAGGGGGCATCTTCCACTATCACAAGACCACCTTCTTCCGTGGATTCAGCACGAACGACGGCTCCTCCCATCTGTTCTTGTTCAGTGGCGTCTATCTCTTCCTGCTTGATCAGTCGATCTCCCTCCATTGACTCCATTGACTCATCTCGAGCGACACCTCTCAGCGGAGTATCGGCCATGGACGAGCGGCGACTGCGAGTGACCGGAGTCGACTCGCCCGTCGAGAAATAGGACAAGTACGAGGGACCTTGACCATTCCTGGCGGCACGTGTCGATCGAATTGGTCGAGTTGAGGCACTAGCAGCCGGGCTTCTCTGTCTGCATCGTCGGGACTGTCGAGTCACCGTAGTAGCGGTACTTCCACTGGGACTCCACTCCTTCTTGAACCTGCTCCTCCCCTTGACTCTCTCCACTGACGGGGAGGTTTCTTCTCTCTTGATCTTTCTATCCCCAGGACGAGGAGTGTGCTTGTACACGTTGATACCTCGCTCCTTCTGATCCTCAAAATCGAGTAGCCAATCTGGCTTGGGATTGTTGATCGGGTCATCGAGGATGCTATCGAGTTCATTCACTAAGTCGATGAGACCATTGACGAAGTGGTCGATGGGTTCCCATGTCTTCTCGGCGAATCCCATCCATGAAGTGAGGTATCGATAGGTTCCATCTGGTTCTGTCTTCCTGTCCCACACTCGTTCCACGTAGAAGACCTCATCCTTCTTCTTCTTCGGCTTCGTCAGACGACCCATCACTGAAATTGGTGGCAGCTATCCTTCAAAGAATGTGATTTTACAGTAGTAATACGATGACCACGATTGATGGCATATGCAGTAAGACTAGGTTTGTACGCCACTGCAATGGGGAATTGATGTGGAGGAGTTTGGAAAAATTTCCGAACATGTGAGAAAGGGCAGATAAGGGAAGCTAGCGACCGAAACCCACGACTAATACAAATAGTAGTGGAAGCGGAGGGGAAATCCATCTGGTTTCTATGGTCCCTGTTGCTAGAGACTCGTCGTCGAACGAGATTAGGGTGCCGTGGAAGAGATGCAAAAAGTAGCCACTAATCGGCGGCCAGAATCGCTAAATTAATTTCTTTGTTTAAAAATATTTTGATAAAATGTAATTGTGCTTGCTATTGCCCCAGCCACCTACCAACATATCGCGTCATATAATGAATGTAATGAAAGGTTGGGTGCGAGTTTATGCTAAAAGTAAGCTGAGATTGGGACACGGTTCATTGCAAACAAAGAGCACATAATCAGAGAACGTTATCACGGGTTTGCATGACCGATTGCATGATTTGCCTCCTCAAATTTCATGTTTGCCCATGGCTTAGTAGAGAGAAGCACATGCGAAAACACTAAATGCAGCGTGGCTCTATTCGAGCACGTTTATTTTGTAGTGTTTATTGAATATGGAATGGCCCTTATACGATTTGTAGAATCGATGTAACATAGTTATACACATTCTTCCTATGGCCGTTCCATTTTTCACCTGCTTACGTCATATCCAGCCTGACTTTCACACCCCGCAAAATTTCCGATAGTTTGAATGGGGCGCCGATAATACCCGATTTCACAAATAATGTTTGAGCTCGTAGTAGAGGAGTTCAACGATGTACAGATTTTTCCCCAAGAGGATGAAATGTGCTATTAGTAAATAGTATTTTCCCGGGGCCCTAGCAGTGTGCAATGACGTCTTGTGTTCTTTCTGATGTAGTCCGGTTGTTTTTTACGAGTCTTCTGTCCATCCTTTCGAAAGTCAGATAGCGATGAGAAGGTGCGTCTTGAATTCCGTTCTGCATATCTCGCTTGGAAACTCTATAGTCTGAAGGGACTTGCTCCGGGGTGAGATTACTAAGACTACTAAGTCCACACAACCACTAGAAACGGAACATATTTTCCAGCACAAGAGAAGTAAAAGAAGAAAGAAAAACGCACGAGTGGAGTTGTCTCAGTTACAACTGAGGATGGAGTTTCGAACACCTGACATCCCATCCGATTAGATAATAAAAAGAATCATATTCGCACATCATCACACTTTCGCCTCTCAAACTTTCCCACATCGCTTGCTCTCTTTGGGTGCTTCGAAACAAGCTCACGCCATTCTTTCTCCGATATTGAAATACTGACGTGGTGATGAAAATGCCTGTCACTATTTACTCTGTCTGTCTTCCCTCGAGATCTCTCACCGAAAGTTGAGAGAGTTGTACTTGCCGTGTGATGATTTCACGATTAGTCCTCGGGTATTCACTTCACCCCTTCCATTCCTTCCTCCTATCTCCCTCCCTCATACACCTCTCTCTCACTCTCTCACCAGGCAGAGGGACGATGTTATCGAGAACTACGTGGAGAGGGAAGGGAGGTGAGGTAGAAGAGAGAGAGGGAAAGGGAGAGGGTGTATGTCGTTTTGTGCATCGCCCACATCTCTTCTTCTTTCGATCAATAAGCAGAGGGGAGGGGAGAGGGAATTCCCTCCTCACTCCTTCCCCTCTCTCGTACCATTGCCTGGTGCTCTAAATATCCTCGACCTTGTCTAGTGGAAAGGAGGAAAAGGGGAAATAAAGGGTGGGAAGAACGCGTCTCCCGATTGCTCTTTGTTCCTTTTCTCACTCCGTTCTTCAAATTTACATTGTTCTTCGCGTATAATTTGAAATTAGACAGAAATTATTTTGTTATTTTGCTCGATTTCAGAACAGTTGGTTCTCAATACTCTCTCAATTGCTTCTACTAGGAGTTTCAAGACATCTCAGCAGGTTGGTGCTCAATGGTCATCAAGTTATCAACGTGCTTAACGTATTCTTTGAATTTGATTGTTCACTCATTTCAGATTGCCGTTCAATTCACTCCCAGTTGTCGATCAATCGCTGTCACTGAGGTGTCCATCACGTCCAAGCCGGTTTGTTACTATTCCCTTCGAGTTAATTAGGCGACCACAGTTGTCAAACTCACCTTTGTGCCGCAAATGATCCCTCAATTGTCCATTATATCTCATGGTAGGCGGTGATTGTGCCCAGTGATTTATGCGAGGATTTGCACTTCCCATTTCGAATTCGAATTTTCCATTAAACCGCTCCATTTGACTCCTCTAGTTCCTCCCATCTCTTCACGAAGGACGCTTCGTCATGCATTCATTAGATCAGCAGTCCGTTCCCGCCCCACCAAGGCGCCTACCCTCGGGGAAGGGAAATTGGGGAAGGGGAATTGGGAATTTATCACGCGGTAAAGTAGGTCCGAAGAAGAGATTAGGCCCTCCGGACTGAATTGGCCTCATTATATAGCAGAGATCACCCGCAGGACGAAAGTGCCTAGATTAACGGGATGACTTTACCTTTTTTAACAAAAAATGTATCATTTTGCAGAAATGCTAAAAAGTTTCAGCCATTTAAAGGAGGCACCCCTTTTCCATATTCAATAAACACTACAAAATAAACGTGCTCGAATAGAGCCACGCTGCATTTAGTGTTTTCGCATGTGCTTCTCTCTACTAAGCCATGGGCAAACATGAAATTTGAGGAGGCAAATCATGCAATCGGTCATGCAAACCCGTGATAACGTTCTCTGATTATGTGCTCTTTGTTTGCAATGAACCGTGTCCCAATCTCAGCTTACTTTTAGCATAAACTCGCACCCAACCTTTCATTACATTCATTATATGACGCGATATGTTGGTAGGTGGCTGGGGCAATAGCAAGCACAATTACATTTTATCAAAATATTTTTAAACAAAGAAATTAATTTAGCGATTCTGGCCGCCGATTAGTGGCTACTTTTTGCATCTCTTCCACGGCACCCTAATCTCGTTCGACGACGAGTCTCTAGCAACAGGGACCATAGAAACCAGATGGATTTCCCCTCCGCTTCCACTACTATTTGTATTAGTCGTGGGTTTCGGTCGCTAGCTTCCCTTATCTGCCCTTTCTCACATGTTCGGAAATTTTTCCAAACTCCTCCACATCAATTCCCCATTGCAGTGGCGTACAAACCTAGTCTTACTGCATATGCCATCAATCGTGGTCATCGTATTACTACTGTAAAATCACATTCTTTGAAGGATAGCTGCCACCAATTTCAGTGATGGGTCGTCTGACGAAGCCGAAGAAGAAGAAGGATGAGGTCTTCTACGTGGAACGAGTGTGGGACAGGAAGACAGAACCAGATGGAACCTATCGATACCTCACTTCATGGATGGGATTCGCCGAGAAGACATGGGAACCCATCGACCACTTCGTCAATGGTCTCATCGACTTAGTGAATGAACTCGATAGCATCCTCGATGACCCGATCAACAATCCCAAGCCAGATTGGCTACTCGATTTTGAGGATCAGAAGGAGCGAGGTATCAACGTGTACAAGCACACTCCTCGTCCTGGGGATAGAAAGATCAAGAGAGAAGAAACCTCCCCGTCAGTGGAGAGAGTCAAGGGGAGGAGCAGGTTCAAGAAGGAGTGGAGTCCCAGTGGAAGTACCGCTACTACGGTGACTCGACAGTCCCGACGATGCAGACAGAGAAGCCCGGCTGCTAGTGCCTCAACTCGACCAATTCGATCGACACGTGCCGCCAGGAATGGTCAAGGTCCCTCGTACTTGTCCTATTTCTCGACGGGCGAGTCGACTCCGGTCACTCGCAGTCGCCGCTCGTCCATGGCCGATACTCCGCTGAGAGGTGTCGCTCGAGATGAGTCAATGGAGTCAATGGAGGGAGATCGACTGATCAAGCAGGAAGAGATAGACGCCACTGAACAAGAACAGATGGGAGTCAGCATGGAGGCTTCATTCGGAGTATGGCCCTTATACAATTTGTAGAATCAATGGAACATAGTTTTCACACATATAACACTTTAATAACGCGCCTATCGTAGGAATGCAGCATGAAGGCTTCATTCGGAGCGGTTTTCGTGATCCAGGCTCGCTGACGATGATCATAGAGTTCTCCAAACAACTCGATAAATCGAGTATGGCCCTTATACGATTTGTAGAATCGATGGAACATAGTTATCACGCGTATAACACTTTAATAACGCGCCTATCGTAGGAATGCAGCATGAAGGCTTCATTCGGAGCGGTTTTCGTGATTCAGGCTCGCTGACGATGATCATAGAGTTCTCCAAACAACTCTATAAATCGAGTATGGCCCTTATACGATTTGTAGAATCGATGGAACATAGTTATCACGCGTATAACACTTTAATAACGCGCCTATCGTAGGAATGCAGCATGGAGGCTTCATTCGGAGTATGGCCCTTATACAATTTGTAGAATCAATGGAACATAGTTTTCACACATATAACACTTTAATAACGCGCCTATCGTAGGAATGCAGCATGAAGGCTTCATTCGGAGCGGTTTTCGTGATCCAGGCTCGCTGACGATGATCATAGAGTTCTCCAAACAACTCGATAAATCGAGTATGGCCCTTATACGATTTGTAGAATCGATGGAACATAGTTATCACGCGTATAACACTTTAATAACGCGCCTATCGTAGGAATGCAGCATGGAGGCTGCATTCGGAGCGGTTTTCGTGATCCAGGCTCGCTGACGATGATCATAGAGTTCTCCAAACAACTCGACAAATCGAGTATGGCCCTTATACGATTTGTAGAATCGATAGAACATAGTCATCACGCGTATAACACTTTAATAACGCGCCTATCGTAGGAATGCAGCATGGAGGCTTCATTCGGAGCAATTTTCGTGATCCAGGCTCGCTGACGATGATCATAGAGTTCTCCAAACAACTCGATAAATCGAGTATGGCCCTTATACGATTTGTAGAATCGATAGAACATAGTTATCACGCGTATAACACTTTAATAACGCGCCTATCGTAGGAATGCAGCATGGAGGCTTCATTCGGAGTATGGCCCTTATACAATTTGTAGAATCAATGGAACATAGTTTTCACACATATAACACTTTAATAACGCGCCTATCGTAGGAATGCAGCATGAAGGCTTCATTCGGAGCGGTTTTCGTGATCCAGGCTCGCTGACGATGATCATAGAGTTCTCCAAACAACTCGATAAATCGAGTATGGCCCTTATACGATTTGTAGAATAGATGGAACATAGTTATCACGCGTATAACACTTTAATAACGCGCCTATCGTAGGAATGCAGCATGGAGGCTGCATTCGGAGCGGTTTTCGTGATCCAGGCTCGCTGACGATGATCATAGAGTTCTCCAAACAACTCGATAAATCGAGTATGGCCCTTATACGATTTGTAGAATCGATAGAACATAGTCATCACGCGTATAACACTTTAATAACGCGCCCATCGTAGGAATGCAGCATGGAGGCTTCATTCGGAGCAATTTTCGTGATCCAGGCTCGCTGACGATGATCATAGAGTTCTCCAAACAACTCTATAAATCGAGTATGGCCCTTATACGATTTGTAGAATCGATGGAACATAGTTATCACGCGTATAACACTTTAATAACGCGCCTATCGTAGGAATGCAGCATGGAGGCTTCATTCGGAGTATGGCCCTTATACAATTTGTAGAATCAATGGAACATAGTTTTCACACATATAACACTTTAATAACGCGCCTATCGTAGGAATGCAGCATGAAGGCTTCATTCGGAGCGGTTTTCGTGATCCAGGCTCGCTGACGATGATCATAGAGTTCTCCAAACAACTCGATAAATCGAGTATGGCCCTTATACGATTTGTAGAATCGATGGAACATAGTTATCACGCGTATAACACTTTAATAACGCGCCTATCGTAGGAATGCAGCATGGAGGCTGCATTCGGAGCGGTTTTCGTGATCCAGGCTCGCTGACGATGATCATAGAGTTCTCCAAACAACTCGATAAATCGAGTATGGCCCTTATACGATTTGTAGAATCGATAGAACATAGTCATCACGCGTATAACACTTTAATAACGCGCCCATCGTAGGAATGCAGCATGGAGGCTTCATTCGGAGCAATTTTCGTGATCCAGGCTCGCTGACGATGATCATAGAGTTCTCCAAACAACTCTATAAATCGAGTATGGCCCTTATACGATTTGTAGAATCGATGGAACATAGTTATCACGCGTATAACACTTTAATAACGCGCCTATCGTAGGAATGCAGCATGGAGGCTTCATTCGGAGTATGGCCCTTATACAATTTGTAGAATCAATGGAACATAGTTTTCACACATATAACACTTTAATAACGCGCCTATCGTAGGAATGCAGCATGAAGGCTTCATTCGGAGCGGTTTTCGTGATCCAGGCTCGCTGACGATGATCATAGAGTTCTCCAAACAACTCGATAAATCGAGTATGGCCCTTATACGATTTGTAGAATCGATGGAACATAGTTATCACGCGTATAACACTTTAATAACGCGCCTATCGTAGGAATGCAGCATGGAGGCTGCATTCGGAGCGGTTTTCGTGATCCAGGCTCGCTGACGATGATCATAGAGTTCTCCAAACAACTCGACAAATCGAGTATGGCCCTTATACGATTTGTAGAATCGATAGAACATAGTCATCACGCGTATAACACTTTAATAACGCGCCTATCGTAGGAATGCAGCATGGAGGCTTCATTCGGAGCAATTTTCGTGATCCAGGCTCGCTGACGATGATCATAGAGTTCTCCAAACAACTCGATAAATCGAGTATGGCCCTTATACGATTTGTAGAATCGATGGAACATAGTTATCACGCGTATAACACTTTAATAACGCGCCTATCGTAGGAATGCAGCATGGAGGCTTCATTCGGAGTATGGCCCTTATACAATTTGTAGAATCAATGGAACATAGTTTTCACACATATAACACTTTAATAACGCGCCTATCGTAGGAATGCAGCATGAAGGCTTCATTCGGAGCGGTTTTCGTGATCCAGGCTCGCTGACGATGATCATAGAGTTCTCCAAACAACTCGATAAATCGAGTATGGCCCTTATACGATTTGTAGAATCGATGGAACATAGTTATCACGCGTATAACACTTTAATAACGCGCCTATCGTAGGAATGCAGCATGGAGGCTTCATTCGGAGTATGGCCCTTATACAATTTGTAGAATTATTGTGGGACTTACCGTAACTCCTAGTGCGCCGAGTGCAACTTGCCTACGTGCGCTTGCTCACACATTTAGCTACACATTTTGCGTCATTCTACGCATCTTTCGCAAGGAGCTCGTTTTCCTGAGCTCCCCTAGTTAGTTCACGTTTAGGTCCCCGACTGTGCTCTCGTTTAGAATTGTTGCCTTATTTATTGTGGATAAACTGATAGTTTATACCACAATAATCGACCACCGGACCACGACACGGAAGAATACACGACATTGGCGTTCAGGAGTAAACCGAACTAAAAGTAAGTGAATTTTCGAATATTTTCGAAAATAGTTTTCTTTGGTTTTTTTCGTGTTTTTCTTGAGTTCGCCGCTGGCTCACACCAGTGGTAAGAAGCACCCCCCACGGGGATCACCGCTTTTCCTTCACGGAATCAGAATCGGCCCCCACAGGCACACGATTTCTGATACCCTCGCCGAAGGCCCTGCCCAAAAATTGATTTTGGAAGGTACCATCAAGTGGTAAAGGTTGTGGAGGAGTCGAAAAGCGAGAACAGTGTGATCCATCAAGCAGAAGTAAAGCTTTCACAGGCTAGAATTTCATCATTTGCACGAAATATTCTCTAGAGTTGTCTGTCTCGCCTGAAAATGGAAGAAGCAACTGAGAGAATGGCAGAAGTGCTAGTGGCTATGCAACAGATGATGGCAGCACAACAGGCAGAGTTGAAAGCACTGAGAGACCAGCAGGCACAGAGTGCAACCAGCAGTGGCGATGACTCGACCAAGAGTCGCGGACCCTCAGTGGACTCCCTGGAGAAGCAAATCAGATTGTTCAATTACAATGCTGATGAGGGATGGACCTATGAGGCGTGGTGGGCCCGCCACGAGGGCCTGTTCAATTCTGTGAAAGTAGATGATAAAGAGAAGAAGAGATAACTGTCGCGCAAAGCCAGTTCACTGTCGCGCAGTGCCAGTCCTATTGACCACATTTTGTTGATATCGTGGCACCATCTCATATTCTTTTCTTCGTTTTTGTTTTATCAGATACTCTCGAGTTCGTATCTTAGAAGGGAGGTGTTGTATACACAAGAAATGGTGTTACTAAATAGTCAATTGTCGATTGACATATTTATTGTGGGACTTACCGTAACTCCTAGTGCGCCGAGTGCAACTTGCCTACGTGCGCTTGCTCACACATTTAGCTACACATTTTGCGTCATTCTACGCATCTTTCGCAAGGAGCTCGTTTTCCTGAGCTCCCCTAGTTAGTTCACGTTTAGGTCCCCGACTGTGCTCTCGTTTAGAATTGTTGCCTTATTTATTGTGGATAAACTGATAGTTTATACCACAATAATCGACCACCGGACCACGACACGGAAGAATACACGACATTGGCGTTCAGGAGTAAACCGAACTAAAAGTAAGTGAATTTTCGAATATTTTCGAAAATAGTTTTCTTTGGTTTTTTTCGTGTTTTTCTTGAGTTCGCCGCTGGCTCACACCAGTGGTAAGAAGCACCCCCCACGGGGATCACCGCTTTTCCTTCACGGAATCAGAATCGGCCCCCACAGGCACACGATTTCTGATACCCTCGCCGAAGGCCCTGCCCAAAAATTGATTTTGGAAGGTACCATCAAGTGGTAAAGGTTGTGGAGGAGTCGAAAAGCGAGAACAGTGTGATCCATCAAGCAGAAGTAAAGCTTTCACAGGCTAGAATTTCATCATTTGCACGAAATATTCTCTAGAGTTGTCTGTCTCGCCTGAAAATGGAAGAAGCAACTGAGAGAATGGCAGAAATGCTAGTGGCTATGCAACAGATGATGGCAGCACAACAGGCAGAGTTGAAAGCACTGAGAGACCAGCAGGCACAGAGTGCAACCAGCAGTGGCGATGACTCGACCAAGAGTCGCGGACCCTCAGTGGACTCCCTGGAGAAGCAAATCAGATTGTTCAATTACAATGCTGATGAGGGATGGACCTATGAGGCGTGGTGGGCCCGCCACGAGGGCCTGTTCAATTCTGTGAAAGTAGATGATAAAGAGAAGAAGAGATAACTGTCGCGCAAAGCCAGTTCACTGTCGCGCAGTGCCAGTCCTATTGACCACATTTTGTTGATATCGTGGCACCATCTCATATTCTTTTCTTCGTTTTTGTTTTATCAGATACTCTCGAGTTCGTATCTTAGAAGGGAGGTGTTGTATACACAAGAAATGGTGTTACTAAATAGTCAATTGTCGATTGACATATTTATTGTGGGACTTACCGTAACTCCTAGTGCGCCGAGTGCAACTTGCCTACGTGCGCTTGCTCACACATTTAGCTACATATTTTGCGTCATTCTACGCATCTTTTGCAAGGAGCTCGTTTTCCTGAGCTCCCCTAGTTAGTTCACGTTTAGGTCCCCGACTGTGCTCTCGTTTAGAATTGTTGCCTTATTTATTGTGGATAAACTGATAGTTTATACCACAATAATCGACCACCGGACCACGACACGGAAGAATACACAACACATTCCTACGATAGGCGCGTTATTAAAGTGTTATATGTGTGATAACTATGTTCCATCGATTCTACAAATCGTATAAGGGCCATACTCGATTTATCGAGTTGTTTGGAGAACTCTATGATCATCGTCAGCGAGCCTGGATCACGAAAACCGCTCCGAATGAAGCCTTCACGCTGCATTCCAACGATAGGCGCGTTATTAAAGTGATATATGTGTGATAACTATGTTCCATCGATTCTACAAATCGTATAAGGGCCATACTCGATTTATCGAGTTGTTTGGAGAACTCTATGATCATCGTCAGCGAGCCTGGATCACGAAAACCGCTCCGAATGAAACCTTCATGCTGCATTCCTACGATAGGCGCGTTATTAAAGTTTTATATCTGTGATAACAATGTTCCATCGATTCTACAAATCGTATAAGGGCCATACTCGATTTATCGAGTTGCTTGGAGAACTCTATGATCATTGTCAGCGAGCCTGGATCACGAAAATTGCTCCGAATGAAGCCTCCATGCTGCATTCCTACGATAGGCGCGTTATTAAAGTTTTATATCTGTGATAACTATGTTCCATCGATTCTACAAATCGTATAAGGGCCATACTCGATTTATCGAGTTGTTTGGAGAACTCTATGATCATCGTCAGCGAGCCTGGATCACGAAAACCGCTCCGAATGAAACCTTCATGCTGCATTCCTACCATAGGCGCGTTATTAAAGTTTTATATCTGTGATAACTATGTTCCATCGATTCTACAAATCGTATAAGGGCCATACTCGATTTATCGAGTTGCTTGGAGAACTCTATGATCATCGTCAGCGAGCCTGGATCACGAAAACCGCTCCGAATGAAGCCTTCATGCTGCATTCCTACGATAGGTGCGTTATACTCGATTTATCGAGTTGTTTGGAGAACTCTATGATCATCGTCAGCGAGCCTGGATCACGAAAACCGCTCCGAATGAAACCTTCATGCTGCATTCCTACCATAGGCGCGTTATTAAAGTTTTATATCTGTGATAACTATGTTCCATCGATTCTACAAATCGTATAAGGGCCATACTCGATTTATCGAGTTGTTTGGAGAACTCTATGATCATCGTCAGCGAGCCTGGATCACGAAAACCGCTCCGAATGAAGCCTCCATGCTGCATTCCAACGATAGGCGCGTTATTAAATCTTTTTTCAAACGGAATTTTATTCATTCAAATGATACTTTATACTGCAATCGCATACAATCGCCTATTGATTGGAGAGTGTGTCATCATCGTACTGTGTTATCAACTGTCTACATTATAGTCTACTGACCGCAAACAGAACAAATATTCATACAGAGCGAGTGTCAAAATTATCAGTACATTGGCGGGGGAGGAAAATGAGACGGAGTCCATGGACAGGAAAGCACTCTAAGTTAACATATAAGAAGATCATACGGAAAAGTGCTTACATATTGGAACTTGTCTGTTATTTCGGTCATTGAGAGGCAGATGCTTAAGACCTCAGATCTTCATATCAAGCGAGCTTGAGATTGTGAAAGTATTTTTCCCCGGCGGTATCTGTGGTACGATGCGCTCGTTACTCGCAATCATCAATGGAATGGAAGCGCGGATCGGCTACGGGGCAACGACGTCTCCCAATATACGCAAGTTTTTCCCTTGATTCAAATCCATGCGTACAGTTTACTTCGATTTTCGCTCTGATAATCCAAAACATCAATCCACTCTATGTCTTTCACAAAATAACTAGCTAAATTGTGGCTGACTAGTCATGTTTTTGCACTTAATCACCTTTGTCAATCCTTTGTCAGCAGATTTGCGATGCAGGTGTTCAAACTATTGAGGTAGGCTGCGGAATCACAATCGCTTCACCGGTCCTTTCACAAATCGATCTTTCCATTCAAGAGAGTATTCTGGCAGAGACTAAATCTTACAACTCGATGCATCTAATAGCGACATGACAAAAGATCACATTTATTTATTATGCTTTGAGAGTTCAGTTGAAGTACAGATATAACATGATTTTTTCGGGGGGTTGGGGTGAACGATAAGTTTAGCCTATGAATTGATAAGCAATGGGTTCATTGATACCGATGTAGTCGAACGATCACTGTAATCGTAAAGGAGTTCCTCATTCATTTCGATGACTCGATTAGCAATGAGAATCAGGTGAATCTTCCCTCCGATTTCTATGACTTTCGTCTTGAGATTGGAATGAATTGTCGAGTGATTGACTAGACGCCCCTTGTACTTCGTTTCCTCTGTTGCGTCAACACAAAATCTCTTGTTCTTGTGTTGGAAGAAGTACATAAACGATCCAATCGAGTCGTCTCTACTGTACTCGTCCTCCCTTGTCTTGGTCGTTGAGTTGTCAATTACCTTTGTACTCGACAACATACTCATTCTTGTCGAATCTCCTTTCAGCTCGGATCCCTCGTCCCTTTACTTCATCCAAGTACACATCAAGGCTCTCCTCATTAGACCCGGATAGTATGGTCATCCCCTCGTCTCTGCCAACGACACAACAAGATCGGAATCCTCATCCAAGCCGGACTGGTCGCCGTGTGATGGGTATGACCGCCTAAGATGTTTGGTCCCTCAGAATCCAGGCTCGTATCTCTCGCTCAAAGATTGACTTTCGAGTTTGGAGGACTCGAGCACACAGAAGACTCCAGCACACGCCAGGCTTCGTATTCGACCTACAGTGGGACACTATCTGTTTGCAACTCCGTCAACAGTCCTATCGGGAACCCAGGGAGCAGGACTCTTTCTCCAGCCATTGCGACTGCGACAAGGAAAGAAGACCAATCCTTTGGCCCGAGACCCCTCAAAATGACAATCTTAAAAAAGGAAAGGCCTTCTGATACCCCATCTTGATCAGCGCAACTTTGCGATAACGGATAAAATTCTGTATTATGTATTCTGTATAGTCATTTCCATCTTTTTTGTTGATTCCTCTTCAATTTGATTCGTTGTCTTTCTTCCACTTCTTCGCGGTTGGGAATGCACGAGATGTACTATAGCATTGTATAATCCATCTTCGTCATTACACTTGTTCCTGCAAAATTATTTCACATTGATTAATGATTTGCTGTGCCATGACGAAACCATCACACCAATGCCGAAATGAATAAATGAAACATACTGGATGGTGAAGGATTCCTTGTTCTGTTGATTCGACGCTCATCCTGCTTCGATTCTGCAAATATAAATCACAGTTTTATAATAAAAAAATGCAATAATGAAATTCAAAAATAAATATTTCGTAATTAGAGCAAAGAGTCTCAAGACCAAAGAAAATGTGCCATTGGTTGTTTGGTTCACTCACTAAAAACTAGTCATTAAGCGGAACATTAGAATCCATTATTCACACGGAATTTCGGCTCAGTGATTTGATTTGACGCACAAAATCTTTCTTCGCAATCAGTCTTCGGCTTCAAAAGTGATGACCACACACTGAATATGGCGTGCGGAGGCATAAGAGGAGACATGCCCAAGGTCGGATGATATTCATGAACCAAGAGCAAGATGAGCGATTCGAATTATTTTGTCTCTTCATTGTTTTTCCAACTCTGAGAAATTGAGCCGTAGTGGCACCACCACAAGGTTGCGCTTAAAGACGTAATGGGAATGATCCATTTTGTAGTTGGAGGATATAAATCACAGTCCAATGGGTGAAGTGAGGATATGGAAAAGTTCTTGCTTTTCCATATCCTCACTTCACCCATTGGAAGGGTTCTATCAACGGCTTATCCCTGCGTTTAATTAATTATTTCACTGTATTAACCTTTTTAACCCCTTTTATTTAGTCAATAAACTCCTCAAAATTTGCTCATCCCGTCCACTTTGCTTTTTCATTGTTAGTTCTACGCTTCGTTGCGGTTATCAAACATCGTTCCTTTTTATACCGTTCTTTTCGGTCATTTGACTTTCAGTTACTCCTTCAGTGCTACTCTCCCATTTGATCTGCGAAGATAGAAAACAGCTTCATTCTCATTGATAGGGCATTCCCGTTGGGAGAGCTCCTATCTAATCCATCAACATATCGTCTCCTCTACAAAGAATAGTGTGACAAGTATAGTTAGAGATACAGTAAGGAATGGGAAGAGGACACTCAACCCTAGCCAGAGGGTGTGATGTCCATGTGTGTCGCGTGAGACTGAGTATTGATTGAGAGTGTGACCCTCTATTGCGCGCCATTCCCTCGCCATTCCCAACCCTTGCTAGTTCCTTCATATTTCTTCTCACCCACTCAAGATGCCGACACAGCGCAAGAAGATGAAGATGGAGAGATCCGATCACCATACTCAAGATTATATTTCTTCTCTTTCCGACGACTGCCTTATCGACATTTTTTCAAGATTAGATCAGTGAGTGATTCCTAAATGTTATTAATCTCCCGAAATGATATGATATCGAATTTATGAGTTCTTCCACGAGAAAAAGTTGCTTTTGCCAATACTATTTTTGGTTCTTAAGTGCGTCATCCGTTGGGTAGGTGAGATCTCTCCTGGAGGGAATATATCTCACAATCTGTCAAATATATGCCTATTCAGTGACGATCTGGACGAGTTGTGTGAAGTGAGCAAAATGATGCGAGGGCCAACAATTAATAGCCGTAAAAGTGCACTGAAAGTGAACGGTAGTAACGTCAAAGTTCAACAGGTTTGGCCACACATAATACAAAGTCTAGAATTACTCGTGTGTTCTCAAGCAGACACTATGTAAAATTCACATAACTATTTTACAACAATTAAAACTAATTTAACAAACCTTAAAAATAATTAATTATTAAAAATTTAAAAGCAATTAAATAGTAAAAAATAAAATTATTTACAGATCAATTCTTCGAAATTTGCCTTCAAATTTTTTCACAAGAAGGAAGTGGAACTTATTATCGACAGTAGTATGAAGAAGATCGCTGAGCGTATTCCCTATCTCAAAGGAAAAGTCAACTTGAGCAAAGTGGTTAGTTGCATTTCCAAATGTTCTCCTTTTTCCAATTTTGATTAATTTGAAATTTCCAGAATGCAAAGAGTGACGTCAATAAACTCATAATTCTTTTCAACAGATTCGCATACAATTGGTTCTCATTCGAAAATGTCAGTTCATCATATAATCTCCTTCATTATAATCAACGATTATAATGTTTTCAATTTCAGGTTAATATATCAAGAACCTTTTTGGATGTGTTCGAAGGAATTGTCGACAATCAGACCGTTGAACTTTCTTTCGATGAAGATTGCTCTGTGAATCTTACCCAAGAATCAAGAAATAGGTGAGCGTTGATATCGGTTTCATTAATGTATTTGTCTATTCTCAGATTTCTTGCATTGATTCTACGTGCCAACACACGTAATTTCGAGTTCAACGCCCCCTGCAGAAGCGGCATTTCCGATGCGAGATTCGTACATAACTTCGCACTGTCTTTTGAAGACCCTGTGTTGATCGACAAGAGTAATCCTGTGAGTGAATGAGATTTATTATGAAATTATTCGATAATAAGCAGACGTGACAAGATTAATGAATATTTAATGAGTTTTTTATTTAATCACATTTAATGAGCCTGTAGAAAAATGATAATCAATCGAGAAGTAATCATTCTAAAAATTCAGAAGGCTCTTGTCGAATTGAGCAAGGATCAAGCGGAAAGTGTTTCGAAATACATCGAAATCAATGTGCCAAGACTAATCATTAACGCAGATTGGATCCTTCCTATTATAATAGTATGCTTTTGAAATGTATTTTATTTATGAATTATAACCATTTATCGAAATATTCAGCAGAAATAATTCGATAAAAAAAAGTTGTGAAAACGATCTATACTATCTGATTTAGACTCGTCTTCTACTCGAAAATGACGGAGAATGGTCATTTCTAATCACCCGTAAAATTACTTCTGACGAGATTGATGAAGCGATTGAAGAACATGACAACTTAGAGGTACGTCTCTGAAATATTACAAGAAATTTTAAAAAACAAGAAAGTTGTAATTTCAGTACGATTTCAACGATGAAATCAAGGTAACTCGCAGCGGCTATATTGTTTCGCTAGAAATGGAAGAGACGGAGGAAACCTATCATGGGTCTCCCATCATCCATCTTAATGCATCATTCGGCCATCGTTTCGATTGTCGGGCGACCCTGGGTGTGATCAGAAGAAACCCTTGATGAGAACCTTTTTATTTCATCACTTATTCACGAAAATAATTTTTAAGTAATTTGGCCTTGCTTCGAATAACGTCGTTGTTGAAAACGTTTTCAGTGTATTCCCTGCTATAAATATGATAATTTGAAATATTTCTCCTAATTCTAAAAAGGCATTACAGCTACGAAATCAATGCCCTGATCTTGGGGCATGGGGCGTTCTGTGATCGTTATTATTATTCTCATCGTCTTCTTTGTATTTTTCTTGCGCCCTCTATCATTGTAAAGACTGCAACACTGATCGCAGAATGAAGATAACTTCTTATTTCAAATTAACTATTGTTACCCTCCTGCTACAACTTACGCGTGTGTGTCAGAGAGCTCAGTCGGTAGAGCACCAGACTCTTAATCTGGCTGTCGCGGGTTCGAGCCCCGCATCGGGCTGACACACTTTTGCTGTTTTTACACTTGTTTGTTTTGCTTATAATGTGAAATGTATCAGTTTTATATATTTTAATTATGTCATTATTAAAAAGTAAATATTTTTCAATTGAGGCCAGATGCCAACAAGTGTAGATCATACACTAATTTCAAGAAGAAGCAATTTCAAGAAGAAACACTCGATGCGGACAGGTCCGAGGGGAAGAAGAAACACAAAACATCGAGGGCATGCCTAACATTGAATAACACATTGAATTATGAAGAAACATTTCGAACGCCCATGGAGCTGAAACCTCATTGGTCAAGGCCCTTGTTCAATTCTCTCTATGATCTTGTAATGTATTATCTTTGCAAACATCTCTTCCCACCGACAGAACTCGGAAAGAAAAATAAGACAGTTGTTTACGGGTCCGAGACAACTTCTCAACTGTTATACTCTCACATACGTGTACAACGAATAAACACTAATCGGTGAATGAATGAGTGGTTTCCATTGAATTGTTCTAGAAACAGCACATTTCCCTGATGTGACGGCGGCTGCACTGACGCTGAAAAGGCAGCGATCAATGCGATTTCTCGACTCTCTCAATTTCCCATGCTCTCTCGCATCTGTGACCGACAAGTGATTAATGAAAATGAGAGGGTCAGACGATTGTCATAATTGGAAATACCGCAAATCTTTACTAACCTCGCAGCAGAGTTCAGCAATTTTCTTGTGATCCAGATAGTATCGACGCTCGTTAGAGAACTCGAACACAACATCTGAAAAATAAATATTTCTTGAGATTCAGAGTCGTCCATAAAAATATTTAAATGATCCTCCATGTCTTTATCAAGCGCGCAGCTTCGGAAATAGAAGCCACAAAAGTAATTTGGAGGAGCTAATGGATTCTAATCTCGAAAGTTTTGTAAATAAATCAACCGACTCACCATGGTCCTCCATCTCACTTTGACAGTTACTGCACACGTTATGAGCCCACTGTAGCAGCTCGACACCACACGCCTTGTAATATTCATCACCGACATGAGAAAACCCGTAGCGTCCGAGAAGGTGATCGGACTCATAGGAGGAGAATGTGTTAGTGATGATGAAGAGAAAGACAATGGATGAGGGAAGAAACATCGCTGAATAGGGAAAGTTACGAGCTGAAAAGAGGTAAAAACATTGAAATGATGAAGCGAATTAGAAGTAATGGGCAACTGAGAGGCTGAAAAGAAGAGAGGAAACGAGGAAAGAGGGATGAGAGTATATCGCTGGCTCTCTCGCCTCACTGGCTCTCGTAAATTATTTCTCCCATTTCCCCGGCAGACTTTTTTTGCTCTGTTTCTTCACAGTGCAGAATAGAGTATGGGTTGTGAACAGAGAAGCCATAAAGTAAGAAGAGGGATGGGATTCGGGAAAAGGAAGAGTCAAAGCGCAGTTCAGTCAAGGATACGAAATCTTTATGGATATCATTCAGAGTTAGGGCGTTGTGGCAATGAGGCGAATGCCCGCTATTTGGGAAATGGGAGAGATAGTGCAACGAGATTCCCAGTTCTCAAACCAATGGCGAGTTGGGAATTTTCGAATCTGGTTATGAAAAAGATTGAATTACAATGGGCTATGACAACATATGCAATGTGTAAACAACATTACAGAGTATTTATCAAAACCGAGAATTAAGAGTCTTTTCTCCATCGAATATGTTCTTCCACTTCTCGACGAATATAAGTTGGTCTGAATGACTGCATTATTGCCAGTCCGCATCCGATGAACAAAATGATCACTCCAACGATCAAATAGGCGTATCCGAGAAAGTTATTTTTGCCGCCAGTCCAGTTCACTGTAGAGAAGACAATTCTCTTCTTGAACACTGTTCTTCCATTCAGCTCAAAGTATGTTTCATTTTCACTTGTCCTATCCAAATTCCAGTTGTTTTCGATTGAGATGAAATATGTTCCATTTGGGAGTCCATTCTTGAAAGGCGAGTCTTTAGGTTGATGGTCGAGAACGAATTTCATCCATAACTTTCGGAAAGTTGTCGCATACGCAGGTATCATCCAATTGATGAAGCCCTCGTTTTGCATTGCATTCGGCATTTCACAAATATGTTCGGTCCATCGTTCAGGTTTATCATATGGTCGCCCAGAAGTCCCATTGTAGAAAAGCTCACATGCATCACTCGATTCAGAGTAGTTTTTGTTGTTTTTGAAATAAGCTGTGTACTCTGGCCAAATGATATCGTTATTTGTGAAATTGACTGGGTTGTTATCTGAGTCGGTTATGTTAATCTTGTCGTTGAAGAAAAATCGTGCGCGCTCTCCACAAGGAACAGGAGCCGACGGGTATTCTATACGAGTTTTCGGTGTAAATGCGTCCAGTATTTTGTGATGAAGCCAAAATAAACTATTATTATTGAAATTCTTCAAGAATTTTCGAGTTTCTTTATGCTCATCTTTTGCCCCCGAGCAAATTGAGATATCATATTGAGCTTCCGCAAAGTGGTCGAAATCATAAGAATGCCGCATTGAATAGTGCAATTGAGAAAATCCTTCGATTTCATAGTAAACATAAACATTTCCATCGAATCCAGTCAAATCAACAGTTACATTGGTGGTTTCATTTGTATAATCCACAACTTGCTCTTTAATGGAACTTGCCGCATTCGTGAGAAGAATTCCGATTCCAACACATAGAAGTCCAAGAAAGAATGTGAGAGAGAAGACAAATATTGGTCCGAGGGAGAACTGATGGGAAGGAAGTTTCTGTTGTTTGAGAGCATCGACGAATTTCTCACTATCCACCATTGGAAAGTGAAGAAACGATCAATGTAAGGCAAATGTGAGAATCGTGATTTCATCGCTTCTTTCCGTCATTCAAATGTGATTCACTATGCACAATACAAGCGGAGGGTTTACATCCGAAGGGAAAAGGAAGAGGGAAGAGGCGAGAATGTTTACGTGCAAAAAAGTTTTCATAACGATAATTTAAATTTCCATTCTTCCATGAAATTCTTAAAAACGAAATAGAAATATCGTGAGATTATTTCCCATCCACGCGTAGTTGACCTTTGACGAACTGAGTGGAGGGAGGAGGGAGGAAGAGGCCGAGAGGAGGCTAGTGATCTACTCCTCCTCCCTACCTCTTCCCTTCCTCTCTCTTCCAGACAATCAATACGCTAAGCAGCACATTGAGTTTGTTGAGCGTTTGAAACGCACGATAAGAATTCGAGCAAGTTCGTGAACTCAAGATGTAGGACAGTCAGAGATGCATAAGATAATCTTCATTGTTTACTGAACGAATGGAGCCACTACCCTCTGGACCCCCTACAACAGGAAACGCCCGACTGATCACCCTCGGACACGATGGCGGGACGACCTAACGCGAGCTATCGGCGTACACTGGTGGAATGCAACTTAAGAAGAATTCCGACCTATCCTCATCTGAGCGTTAACGCCTGACATGAATAAATTATTATTAGTCATCAATCATTGACTTTTCGAGCTGCCGGCATCTTAACAAACATCATTATCACTATCGAATCACCACGAATCAGACGGATTCAAATTTTATTTTTTCAACATATAATACATTTATACATTTAGGGCAGATCTGTCTTGATTCGAATGAAACGGCATATGAACAGATATGACCATGTAATACATAGTAATTGATGCCACTCGGTCAATAACCCCAACTCATATTTTCTAAAATGTTTTTAGAAGAGTTCATGCATGAATCATATTTGGAAGTGTATGAATGTTAGCTCGGACTGTGGAGTGTCTGGTATCATCTGAAGTTAATAAGTCCGATACATTTTATCTGTTATTACATATCAAACCTCCAGCGAGACTTGCTCGCTGTTTCACTCGATTTACCGTGTAAGTGATCAAAACTAGAGAGGAAACATAATTTTAGAATGAACTGAAAAAAAAGACTAAAATCCTCAACTGTTGCTGGGTCACTTTCATTGTCACATCAAACAGCGAGGAAATTCCAGGCTTCTCTTTGCATACACTTTTGCACACATTTGAGGTTGATCAAGTACGGAAGTACGGAAATACACAAAATATCAGCCAGCGGTATTAGTGTAGATCTGTGTCGAACACGTGAGGAATGCGAGGAAGGACAAAAGAAAGCGTGGGCTGGAACTGAGGAAGGTGAGAGAAAGTGTTCGTTTTGTTCTTTTCCATCACTTTCTCTTGCGAATGATGGAATAAAGAGAGGCGAAAAGAAATAGAGGTTGCTTGTCCGCTACTCTCACCCAATCTGATCTTCCACAGTGATCACACGATTTCGAACTGGACCCAAATCAAAAATTCGAATAGATGTCAGTATTGCCAAGAAGAACACGTGAAAAGCACCATTTTAGATTTCGAATCTACCCTCGCATGAAGTAGAAAATTTATATTCTTCCTATTTTTCCTGATCATCGATATCTAAGATCGTTTTTATGTTTATTGTCATCATTCCCCAGTCAATTATGAGTTATCAAAGGTTGATCTAGCACGTGTATTGTCTATTTCTGTACCACCTCTCTTCTTTTGTTTTCATAACCAATGGTCACTGAAGATACGAATCAATTGCTAACGTGGTAAAAAATGAAATGAGAATATGGCGTCGCAATGAGCGGTGGGTTATTTCTTGACCGTATCTGGTTTGCCAATCCTTTTTCCTTTTGTATTCATTACATTCCTACAACAAACAATTGAATCATCATCTCTCCAATCAAAAGATACAATTTGTGAAGGCCTTATTGCATCTTATCGCCCACCCCCCCCCCCTTCTCGGTAAATCCTATCACCCGATTAAGGAACCATCAGAAGGACTCTAATTACATCGGCAGTTACTTACGATTCATATCAGTCGTTAAGTACATCGCTTTATCGTGTCAATTTCCTCCCTTGTGCATCTCAAATGACTCATCACGGAAGTACAAAAAACATCTCCTTTTTTGAGATTTTTTCGTGTTCATTCGCGCTATTTCGTCGTATTGCGCGTATACTCGCTTTTGTTTCTCGTACATTTCACCACTCTCTCAAATTCGCGTGCTCTCTCGTCTCTCTAACCAACGAAATAGCAGGAGGAATGGAGAGAGACAGTTGTTCTTTGCAGTCTCACTATCAGTCCTCTTCTCGAGATAACCTCAAATTCATCCCACTCATTCATCACACCTGTTCGGAAAGAAGTGTTCTTTCATTACCCTCTCAATCGAACAAATTCGTCACCTCTCCTTTCACTTTCGTAATGAAATCCCGTTGATCTTTGCTGTTCCTAATTTGCGGAGGTGGAAACTCTCTTAGCTGTTCCTCATTCCAATTCCTTTAGGACGAATTTGCACTCAATTCACTTCCGCCTCTGCAAAGTTCACGAGTTCGCTGAGACTGTGGATGGAGCTCGGACATTTCATCATGTGAGTATCTACTTTCATCCATTCCTGCTTATGATTTCCGATCAAAGTATCGAAGAACGATCCTTGCAGGGACTTATTCATGTGGAGTATGAAGTCGAGCTGCAACTTCCTCTCTTCAACGTTCGCCCAAATTGTTTTTTCCCTCATTCTCATTCTCACTGCCTCCTACTACTACCGATTCTCGATTGTTCGTGTCTACTTCCGCTTCATCAATTCGTTCACTCCCAGGTCTGCACTGAGTGTGCTAACACACGATAAATTGACTCTCAGAACCTCCGTTTCGACCCCCACCAATCCTCTTCTTCTCCTTTCTGCAAAGAAAGCCGCACGAATGATCAGGGAGAGACAGGTTCGATAGAACGGATGGGTAGAAGGGTGCGGGTTCAATAACAGGTGCTATTAACGACAAGAAGAATGACTTCATGTGCCTTGAATGCCGAACGAAATTTATCTACGTACTTTAGTTACCCAAAATCTGACCCGCCTACCTTAAGATCACCTCCGAATCGCTCGTCGAGGCCTACATTTCACGAATTAAAGAAGTGAATCCCCTCATAATAGCTCTGGTTGAGGATGGATTCGAGGAAGCCATAGCTCTGGTATTTTTCGCGTGATGTTCCCTATATATATATCTTCATTCAGGCCAGGGAAATCGATGTGAAACTCGATGGAGCTTCAAAGATGGAGATTGAGAAGGTTTGTTTGTTGAATTATCAAACCTCGAGAAGAGGACAGAGAAGCGAGAGACTATGTGGAAATGAGAGGGTGAGAGTGAACGTCACAGAGACGGGATCCTATGTGAAATGGAGATAACCAGAGTATTGTAATAGCGTAATCTCAGATCGCTCGGGATCAACCGCTATTAGGAGTGCCGATATCAATAAAGGAGTGTATAGAAGTAATACTGTCCATGACTTCTCTTCTCAGATTCAACTTAACCTCCTAACGCTCTTTTCAGATCGAGAAGTACAAATGCACAATAGGCATTCTCGCCCGCAAAGACATTGTCTCCAGGAGAACAGCGCCTACCGTGAGGAGGTAAGTTAGAATACTGAAATATGTCAATGAGATCTGGATGATGTTCTACAAGATCACGTGTGAGTACAATCGATACCATATTTACGCAAATGAATCCTCTTTAGGCTCCTGGATGCCGGCTGCGTATTGCTCGGAAAGACCAATAACCCGGAGGTGTGCCTGAGCTTCTACACAACGAATCAGATCTACGGCACAACGCGAAATCCGTACGATACCAGGTGAAATCGATTAGCGAATGTGTCTCTCTCTCACCGATGTGTGTAGCGAGAGACCATGGGAGAGACCTCTTATTCGCTCTAGACATCAAAGATAGACATCATAAATAAGTCTAGAGGTAAGTGGAGACATTACTAATCAAGCTATCTGGCAACACTCAAGTCTATAAAATCGATTAATTGAACCTTTTTGAATACATTAACACGGGTACAGTAATCAAACGAGTTGTAGTCCGTTCGATCATTTCAGACGAATTCCTGGAGGTTCATCGGGAGGCGAGGGAGCGCTGATCGCTGCTGGAGGATCAGTAATAGGAGTAGGAAGTGACATTGCCGGATCCGTGCGCTTTCCCGCTCATTTCTGCGGAATCTTCGGACTTAAGACCTCCGTTGGTGAGTGAACACTGGACAATTGTGTTTGTACCATGTCATGGCGTGTCATCTATCATGTATAGGAGCCCGTTTGTCTAAGAATCGGACAGAGGCACAGTCGAAAAAAGTTCAATTCTGCGAAACTTTGGGTTCTGAGCTACTTGAGGGTGCTGATGACGATGGACAATATCATTTTTCGCTCGGAGCCTCCGTTGCCTTCAGACGACGTCGAGTCGAAAACGTTTTTGCCCAATAACGGCTCAGAGAAAAGTCCTAAAAATAAGTAATTTAGGCGCCCGGGGTAGAATTTGATGGAGAACACGCTTGTAAAGTTCACTTTACATGATTTTTTGAAATGAAGGAGATATGAAAACTTTTTTGTGAGTGGTTTGCAAGATGTGCGACCTACATAGATCGGACCGGCCTGTAGAGAGGATTCCAACGTTGTAATTTGAGCTAAATAAAGCACACAGTTTTAGAATGAGCAAAATGGAAGTGAAATTACAATTGAGAGAAATCCAGCTCTTTTCCATCTTATTCTTAGGCGCTTAGGAAGGGCGGATCAATCAATCAATGATCAATGGAAGGATCAAAGAGGCGGAAGAACAGCGCCGCTTCCCATGAGTCGATGGAAAAGAGCTGGATTTCTCTTAATTCTCATTTCACTTCCATTTGCTCATTCTAAAACTGTATGTTTTATTTAGCTCAAATTACAACGTTGGAATCCTCTCTTCACGCCGGACCGATCTGTGTAGGTCGCACATCTTGCAAACCACTCAGAAAAAAGTTTTCATATCTCCTTCATTTCAAAAAAAATCATAAAAAATGAACTTTACAGGCGTGTTCTCCATCAAATTCTACCCCGGGCGCCTAAATCACTTATTTTTAGGACTTTTGTCTGAGCCGTTATTGGGCAAAAACGTTTTCGACGCGACGTCGTCTGAAGCCAATGGATGCTCCGAGCGAAAAATGATATTGTCCAACTTCATCAGCACCCTCAAGTAGCTCAGAACCCAAAGTTTCGCAGAATGGAACTTTTTCGACTGTGCCGGAGAAGTCGTGATTTGTCCGATTCTTAGGCAAACGGGCTCATAGGACGAAGCGTGTTTGGGGTTCTGGTATGTCTGAAATCTAGGAGAGAGAATAGTTCCTCGCAGGAGTCGTCGATGCCGAAGGCCATCTGCCCGTCATCACCGAATTCCGATCGCAAATGCTCTCAATTGGACCTCTTTGTCGATATGCCGAGGATCTGGAGGAGACGACCCGAGTGAGAGTTTATTTATACCAGCATGGCAGACCGGCCCTTTCCGCCATGACTTTTGTAAAAATAGATCGTTATTGTTATCATGCTTGAAAGGTATCTAAAAAAAGTTCCGGCTGATGCGTACTACCTTGAAGTAAGCCTGACCATAATATGAATGAGACAGACGACAGACACGATTGCAGGCAATGGCTGGTCCGATGGTGGACAAGATTCGACTCGGACAACCACTGGATGAGAGTTCGATCAAGTTGTTTTTCCTAACCAGTCAGTTCCCAATATCTCGCATTTCTTATTTTAACTTTTCTCTACGGTCACTTCTCAATTTCAACCAGAACGCAAAACGATCCGCTCGATAACAGAGGGAACGAATGGGAACATTACAGACCTCGATGACCCGAAGGTCGAGCCGTGCTGTCCCGAGACTCTGGCCGCTCTCAAACGGGCCGTTTTTGCCCTGGAAGACCGATTCCGCATCAAGGGAAAGGAGCTGAAGTTCCCGTGCACGAAACACGTACGTGATCAAATGAATCGAACTAATACTTGTTGTCCGTCTATCGCAGTCAACACTACGAAAACAGTGCCATCTAAACAGAAAGTACGCGATAGATGTGAACTACTGTTAATTTCCCTGTATGGGAAAATGGAAAGATCTCAAAAATGGAAAGATATTTAGGAAAATGTATGATGAAAGTGTTTAGACCGTTGAACTGATCGCTGCGTCGATGCACTCGGACACTCAAGATCCCGTGAAACGAATCCTCACTGGCAAAGGCACCGATATCAACTCCTTCTTAGAGCTGGCACGATTCTTCATCGGAAAGTGAGTGCCAGTGGAGTAATATCTGGCCCTCTTAATAGACTATCAGGAGAGGGTCAGAGTACAGTGCCATATGTGTACATGACACCTCATCATGCATATGTGATCAGCAAACTCTGACTTCATTGATTACGGAACAAGCGAAGAACTTACCAATAAATTCAGAAATTGGGAATAGGCCCTCTTTTCGATTATTCACCTTTTTTAGATTATTGATAAGTCCTGGAAGAAGTTCATGTCCTAAGTAGTCAGAGCAGTACGGTAAAACGATATCATTCTGGTTCAGGAAAGAATTCACCTTCCCTTCCCTCTTCGTGAGTGTCCTCGAAGAGTTGGATCTCATCAAGGAACCGGTGAGGAACAAGGTACGTTGGCTGCAAGTTCTATTCCATTGTCCGTTCCTGACCAAATAGTACAAAAACATAGATACAATCGGACTCTTTTATGCATTCGGTGAAACGTCAATATAGAGGGCAGACAATGATAGAGACAATACACAATAACTACTTCAGCTGCATGAGGAGAGAGACGCTCTGGCCACCGAGTTGAGAGAGAAATTGGGAGAGAACGGATTCCTCATCTGCCCTTCTTACCCAACAGCCGCTCCTTATCACGTTCAGGTGAGATGGTCACTCTATCTATTCGAACCTATGACGTGGTTACCCCATTATTATGTCGATATTTCGCCGAAATATACGTCATACGAATACTTGACAGGGGAGCGAACCAAACGCATGGAATGAGACAGGTGAAAATACTCCTTTTAGCCCACCCTCACGATGTTCAACTTCGCGCTCAGTGGTCTGTTCAATGTAATGCGCCTTCCCGCCGTGCAGTGCCCGGTGACAATTAACAAGGATGGCATGCCAATTGGGATACAGGTATCGTCTCTCACCCCACTGTACACGTATTTACAATTACGATTACAATTATTTCATCCACCAAGGGGTAAGTGTATTCATAATGTTTAGAAGATATCGCTAGATTTCGGAAGAGGTCCACTTTCCTTCATTCTCCGCCCAGAAAATAGGCCATGAGGGGTAATCAGAAGTCCAGAGGAGTTTAAATAGCATATAAGCTGGGGTTTGATAAGAGAATGTGTCAACATTTTGCAGATCGTGGGACCCGAGTACTCTGATGGAGCCCTGATCAAGATAGCAGAAGAGATGGAGATCATCTTTGGAGGTTGGAAGCCGATGGGCCAGTAGTAGTCACTTGTATTATTCACCCTCTTACTGGCGTTCCCCTTTGATTTCTTGATAGATCCACTGATATTTTAATAATATTATCTAATGCTCTTCGGTTTGGTTATTCTGGTAAGTCAACCGGTATCGAAATCCATGTCTAATTGTATTCGTCACGGAACCGGTTTCAATAAAGATACCTGCAAAGTAATGTTTGCTTTGAAAACAGTGCTGACAGAAGACTCGGAAAGAAACAAATAAATAATATGTATACACACCTAGCGAGAGTCAAGCGCAAAGAAAGCTCTCCCAACCTCTCCAAGCTGTCGTTTAGTAATGATTGTAACGTATAGTAAAGTAACCACTCTCTGTTTTAGTAATTTGAACGCCACTGGTTCAGCTTAAGCATAATGTTGTTGGCTTGACAGCGAAGGGAATAGAAGGTAATCGTAGCCATGAACTCATAATACTCGCTCGTAGGTCCCCATAGTCCTAAATAATATAAAAATCTTAGACCGGTTGGCTTTTACTTATCAAAAACGTGCTGCACATTGTAAGAGTTTGCTTGTAAATGCATATTAGTGGTTATTCTTGGCTCCCATTAAACTGATTTAGTTTAACGTTCTTTTTAATCAGTTCTATTCAGATTTTCGTAGACTTTATCGGGTGTCGCTTTAAGCGCTGATCAGGTTAGTCGGGACCATTATTCTCACTAATTCATACCCATTCTCCGTTGTATCTCGTTCCTCCATCGTTCCTTGTGCTCTTCTATTCGACCAATCATACGGAATCCACACGGTTAACCGTCTTGCCCATCGATTACCGTCCATATTTCTAATCTTATTCGCCCATCTCAGTTTTCTTCTAATAGCTTCTTCCACCCAGTCTATCACTCCTGTTTCCATTCTGACTCTTTCATTGGTCCATTTGTCTTTCCAAGTGATGCAAATCATCCGTCTTTCCATTTTCCTTTGTGCAACACTTAGCGCGTGCTTGTCAGAAGCCCTCATAGTCAAGGTCTCCGCTCCATATAAGGCTGTTGACATAATACAAGCATTAAATTCCTTTGTCCTTATCTCTCTTCCAACCAATCGATGCTTGAGTAAGTGGCCAATGTTCCGCCAGCTGAGCCAGGTAGCTTTTCGTTGCCATGCCCATTTTATTTGATATTGTATGTTCATGTCGTGCTATTTTCGTATTATGCAACACATTATAACGCTCATCCGTGGAGCAATTATTAAATTTCGTTTAAATACAATTTTCTACAGCGTATTTTAGAATTTGAATTTTGAATGGGATGAAATAATAGTTATAGGACGTATTATTGTATTCATGTATTCTTTCATCTGTTTTCTCACGATATAAACTGTTTTTAAATAAATAGAAACATTAAAACTATTTAAAACTAATTTAGAAATTTTTGAAATGAAATCGGAAGAATTCGGTGTGTTTACTGTAGTTGGTGCACTTTCTGAAATCACAGACTAGGCATCCACACGCTCGAGCACACCACACTCCCCGCGCTCTTTCTCTCTCTCTCGTTGGGCGCTTTTCCACGTGACAGTTTGTTGTCTTTTCACTCTATTTTCGTTCCCATTGTCCTCTCCCGTCGGTTTTCCACTCCGGTCACTCTCATTTGTTTGTGTTCATCCCCTATTCCTTCGCCAAACCGCCCCGGGAAGAAGCCAAACCCTCGTTCGATCTATTGCGCGCTGTCTCGTCCCTCTCCCTCGCCTCCACGCTGGTTATGCTAATCTCCCCCACTGTTCCCTCGCGTTCCTTATCCATTCCCGTCTGGTAATCGTTCATTCTAATCGCTGGAACAGTCTGCCACCCTCGTCCCTTCGCCCCTTCGCGCTCTAAGAACAGCTTCCACGCGCGCGAGATCGTGTCCGAGGCTTGTACTTTCCCTTCCCCCCTTTCCTCCTCCCCTTTTACTTGCCCTTCTCCCCACCATTGTCCTCCCTCCCCTCGAGAGAGAAAGAGAGTCTGTCTCTCCCTCGTGCTCGCTTGAATAGTGTCAGTTCGTCCTTACTCGTTTCCCTCACATGATTCCCTTCTCTTCCTTACTCACTCCATAACTCCATTCCTTATCACTGTTCTCTGCTCATTTTCTTCCTAGTTCCCATTAATTTCCACGTCGTTTCGTGTTATTTTCCCTTCGCGACACGCGCTTGTATCAATTCAATTATCCCTGATTGCAGTATGCGCCAGTAATCCTCGACATGGAGTGCCCGATATCACTGACGTACGAGGGAACTCTCCTCTCTCCTTCGTCCCTTGTCGCCCTCTCAGCTCTCACTCAACTCCCATCGATTACCTTCCATGGACAGTACAGTCAGTTCACCGTCGATTACACGCCCGCGACGGGATTGGACCCGAATGGACGGGGAAAGGTCCGTTAGTTTTCCTTTTTACACGTATTTTCAATAACCTGGTCATATTTTAGCCCTGGAAAATGGCCTGCAGGGGTCAAGAGAGGGATTTGGAATCTTCATTTGGGATTTGTAATCTTGAGAGGGATTCAGAATCTGCATATCATAAGTGTGGGGTCTCAGGATGGTATCTTTGGTATCACTTATTTGCAAAGTAAGTCAAGTTTTAATACCATGTGTCATCAATACTCATCCTTTCGTGCAAAAAACGTTGTTTTCATGCTATTCTCGATGGAAGGTCGCAAAAACTGGACTAGGAGAGTCTGAGTCACTTATTGCCGGGAAAGTAAGGAGTCAATAAAGTGAATATAAATAATTTTATAAATAATGGTCCAATAACGCTCACAGCTACTATTGAAAAGCAGAATAGGGTCAACTCTCAAGCGTGGTTCGGTCACTGGGTGTTCTTCCCATTGTCCTCTACTAGCATCACTGAGAAGACCACAGTACTTCTCCACCATTCATTCCATTTCAGTCGTGTCACTTCGAGGGAGTGGATCAATCGGGTCGTCAATCGTGGCTTTCCTCCTGTTCCCTTCCCAATCTCGCCCTCATCGTTCGCACTGCCGACAACGTCTTCCGATTGCGAGTGAGAGAGGACGGACGATTCGTGCTCATTCCCGAGACACAACCCACTTGTGGTCAGTCGCTTTCCATGTTCTTTCATCTATGCATTTTGAAACTGTCTGTTGTTACATGCGAAGTTTACGCTTGTTCCCTTTTGAACACTTTACCCTCTTGTTTAGAGGTAGAAACGCGAGGGAAATTGAGATGCATGTGTTGCTATTGCCTAGGGAGTGACAAACGTTCGCTCATAATCCCTAACCTCGTGTGTAAAGTTTGAATCCTGGCTAACTCGCCTCTTCCTCACTCCATTCGAACTAGGACTGCTCAATTTAGTGTACCTAGCGAACATTTTATCAGGGTGTCCCACATATTTTTGGAATTTGCTTGCCAATAATTACTGCATGATCGACAATCATTCTGATGCAATACAATATTACGTCATCATGTTGTGCAATTGTTTACACTTAGCCGCTTCTCGATTGCATCAGTCTTTGACTAGTTTCATCAGTTATAGTCATGAACACTGCTCGAGACTACCGCTCCGTTTTGCTTCATTATTTTCTCCTGGGTCGAACGGCGACGGAATCCCACCGTAAGCTGGTCCAGACTCATGGCGAAAATGCCCCCTCCCTTCACACCTGCTTCAATTGGTTCACCCGATTCAAGCGAGGGGATTACAATCTGGAACACCAACCCCATCCTGGACGCCCTTCTTCTCGTGTTCGGGGTCGTGTTCTCAGGGAACTGAAGGCCAATCCCAAATCTAGTGTGCGCGATATTGAGAAGACCATCCATATTCCTAAGACCACAGTTGCTCGAATCCTGCATGATGCTGGGAAGACACCTAAGCTCCCCCAAGTGATTCCGCATGACCTCACGACAGCTCAGCTGAAAAAGCGGGTTGACGTTTGTCAGGGATTACTCCACCGTAGATCCAATTTCAATTGGGTCAGCCACATCGTCGCCATGGATGAGAAGTGGATCACCTACGATAATCCTGAGAGGAAACTTCAGTGGGTGGACGTCGATGAGAAACCCCAGCAGGCTCCAAAGGCGGAACTTCACGGAAAGAAGGAACTCCTCTGTTTCTTCTTCTCCGTCCTCGGTCCCATCTACTGGGAGATCCTCCCTCCCGGCATCACCATCAAGGCTGACCTCTTCACTACCCAACTGGAAGAGGTGGCGGTCAGGGTCCCTCCCAAACTCCTGATGGACGAGCTGGAGATGGAATGGCTCCCTCACCCACCTTACTCCCCTGATCTGTCCCCTTGCGACTACCACTGTTTCCGCTCCCTCTCTAACTTCTGTCGAGGAAAGAAGTTCAAGAACCGAGACGCACTTGTGAAGGAGTTCGAGGCATGGATCAACTCTAAGCCCCAGGCCTTTTGGAAGAGAGGGATCGGGACCCTGCCCGATCGATGGAGGCAGGTCGTGACTACTAAGGGAGCATACATTGATTACTGATCATTTGTTGTTGTTGAAGGAATAAACAAAAAAATAAAAATAAATAAAAATGTCACAAATATGTGGGACACCCCAATAGTTAGGAAAATCATCAATAATGTCGACCTAAAATTGCAGAGATCAGCGCGGGTCATCGATGGAAGCGACAGACTCGCGTGGCCAAGGCCAATCCCGACTACTACTCGGAGTTCGCCGAGACCCTGCAGAGGAGAAGATTCGTCGAGTTCGCTTTCGTTGCCGACCACTCTGTCGTGAGTTATTGATCTTTGATTTTTTTGGTCTCAGAGGGCAATTTGAGATACCCGTGTGCCTTAGGTTGAGAAAGGCAAGGGCGAAAATTTGGTTTGCTCGGGCCTGTTACAAACTCAATCGTAACTGACTACTATGTCTTCCCATTTTCGCCGAATGCCCACCATAATCAACATGCATACACGTTGACTGGAGGGATTAGTCATGCTCTTAGCCAGAGTGTGGTCATTATTTGTCATCGGCGGAACTGCGGTCTTTGATCTTTCTTGACCCCTAAGTTGAAGGGATTAGAGATTGAATCGGGGCAAAGTAAATCAAGTAAGCTCATTTCAGTACGAGAAGTACGACAAAGACGAGGACAAAGTGCTCGAGCGACTGCAAACTATCTCGAATATGATGAATTCCGTGAGTTATCCTCAGTAAAATAGTTCAAATCGATGCAATAGTCCTGGAAACGTCACATGGTATCAATGTATCACTTAATGCAAGAGGTATTGAGGTAATAGGTATTGACCCGGTGAGCAGAGCTTGGCCATTTATCCAAGGGTGAAATCGTGAGATACCCTCGTGCAATAGTAGCTAGGAAAGTGACTTTCACTTTGCATGGGCTCTTTTCTCGCGCGGTCTGTGATATATTACCGATTGTAAAGAGTCGTGCGAGCTTAGGGAGACAGAATAAGGCAGTAATCGTATAGTGAACGGCGCTGTCCCTTTACGATAGTTACTGGTCACAGCGGGGGGTTACACAAAAGCACTGCCGTCACGAGGTCATGCTTTCTATTGTTTTGGCTAAAATTTGTATGAATTTCTGGAAATATATTTGTCTTAGTTTTTTCCTGCGTTCTCTGAACAAATACGAACGAGTGATCACTGCACGCAAGGATGTTGTTGACGGGTGTGGAAAAACTCGCGCGCCGCATGGTCAGCTGTTTTGGTGTCCTCTCCCCTCCCTCCCTCCCTTCCCTCTCGCTCACTTCATTTCCTGTCGTCGGTGCTGAGTCACACCGATTGTTGAGGAAGCGTGAAGGGGAAGTGAATAACAATTCGACTGGCCGTCTCACCGAGGGTCCCTTAATAACCGCGGGGATGAGTAGGCTTAGGTGAGGGATGAGGACGGGGATATGGATGCATTCGTCTCGCCTATTTCCGAGCATTTTCTGAGTGAATACTCGTTCACCACCGGAGTGTAATGTGGAAAAGCGAAGGCTGTAACAAAAAAAGGACCAAAAAGCACGAATGTATGAGTAGAGTGTGACTTGCTATCTCCGCTTTCCGTTCAAGGGGGCGAATAGTAGTGATGGAAGTACTAGTAAAGGAGAAGCTGTTCGCAGTTGAACGAAAGCACTTGTAATGTAATGTATCGATGCGGGGAGCGATAATTCTTTTATCAAGGATACCTGCAGGAGGAAACATTACGTTGGAGGGGATTTGGACTCTGGAATATGATTACTATGGACAAGCACAGAATCTGGAGAGCGTATGACAGTTGAATAACGAAAATTACAGTTCTACAAGCCGATCAACATCGAGATTCGTCTGGTGTACACTGAAGTGTGGACGGATGCGGATAAGATCGATGTGACTGCTGATTCAGACAAGACTCTCGACGCATTCCTCCAGTACAGGAAGACATTCTTGAGAGCTCATCCCAATGACAACGCCCATATGCTAACGTGAGTCTTTCCATACTATGTTAGTAGTTAGTGTATTCCCGGATCTGCAGAATGAAACATCGTTAGGGAGAATGGAATGTTCTTACTGCGTCAGAGAAACCAAGTTTTTTTCCTAAAATCTGAAAAGCGTGAATGAATGGAAATCGGATCGTGCTAATATGTGATCGGAAATGATTACTCATTGTGACTGATATGGAAGTGGAGAATTGAAAGATGTTATCGATTTACTTGAATCTTCCGGGTTGGTTCCACTCTTTTTTCTCGAATTGGAAGAGAGAGGCGAAGCGAGAGGGAGATGGAGAGTGGAATTGACCTTGACCATTCGTACTACCATAGAGCGATGCATTTCGCAAGAAAAGCAATGGACTATGAGTAGTAGGAGAAATTGTACAAAGATGCCTCACGATTTCGCAAAGTGTTCATTCGAGGAAAAAAGACCATCATCTGAGATGGATTCACATGTTCTTTGACCGCAAAATCACATTCGTCAAACAACTCGAAGGGCTGAGAGTGCAAACAATTGGACGAAAACCGCCTCACACACACACAGACAGCGAATCCTGTAGGGAACGATCTATGACTGGGATAGACGCTAAGCAAAAATAAGGAGATTTGAGCGGATCTTTATCACGTTCATAGTTTTACATTACTGACATAATGATACAATATGCGTGTAAGATTTTATGGAATAGGCATGGTATAATTAGTGAATTAATTGGAGGGAGGTTCGATTCGGGGACGGAGTGATCGGGAAGGCCTTCAAGGGAACAATGTGCTCCTTCGACTACTCCGGAGGAGTCAATGTGGTCAGTTACATTTTATTCGAAGGAGAATGAAAATGTTAGAACGGTACGCACACAATGAAGTCAAACCAAACCGATTTCTATTTTTTATTGATTTTTTGATCAAAACAACGTGAATGCAAGTGAATAAAATATGTGAAAAATGCTCAATATCCAAAAGTTTATCAAAACTGTAACATCTTCTAAAGTTTTCTAGAATGCGCAAAACGAAAATAGAATTTAGCCTTGAGTTGGTAGAATGTAGTATTTTTATGGCTTATCTCCTCGGTCTCTAGCGAAACATAATCGTTCGAGTCCATCATTTTGATATCGCGGTGACTTGTCTGAAAAAATGAATGTATTTGTTTTAACATCTCAAGAGCTGTACCTCGAATTCCGTCCCTTTGACCGCATGAATGTCCTCATCCGTGATATCGCGATCGATCATAAACGACCACTTTCCATTTTCCCCCAGACGTAGACGAGTCTGAATCAGTCAAAACTTATATAGTTTTTGTCATAATTTCACACTATTATAGGTTGCTTCCGTCACAAAAATTTGCGATTTCGTTGCTAATTCTGTTTTTATAGGTGTGAATGATGATACCATAATTCACATATTTACGAACCACAAAACTTACAGTAACAATATCAATAATCCAATTGGTGTTGATAACCATATTGGGAACATCAATTTCGATATACTTCACCAAAATGGATTTTGCCTCTTCCTCGTTTAATGACATAAGGGGCTTCTGAAACGTTAGTAAGATTATTGGAGATATTAAATCATACAGATTCTTTGGACAAAACACAACGATTATCAAAATCATCAAAAATAGAAATTGGAAAAGCAAAATTGTAAAAAAAGCAAAAAATGAGTGCAAAATTGGGAATAAATGCGGTGCACTCACGTGAAGACTCTTGTCTGTCAAACTTGGATAAGTGCCGGAATATGCGAGGTCCCTCATGAAATCCACGTCCGAAATTCCGGTCTTTGATTTTGGATTGAATACAACTGTATCAGGATTTGCGCTCCGAACAATAGAGAGAAATCTGGAACAAGCCACTCATTTATGATCATAATAGTTTCATCGGTAGCTCACCTTTTCCTTGACGCGTTGTCCAGAGAAATTACACAGTCTTCTTGAAAAGTTACGTTTTCCACGTATTGGTTGGAGATAATTCGTTCGAAAAACTCCAGATAAATAGGAGTAATGAAAGCCTGAGATTGATAATCGTTATTATATTAGATAAACTATGTGAATTACTAACTTTTTCAAATTTGAATTGAGAATCGTAATTAAATCTATTCATGAGAATATTCAGTTTATCAAGTTCTGATGAAGGTTCCTGAAAATGTTAAAATTACTTAAGGCCGTTTTTCGAAAAAAAAAATTATTCAACGAACCACTCCGCCGAAATTGACTGCCCCTTTGAGATCGGTTAATCGCTCAGATATTTGTTTCATGCTAGCCTTGACAGTTCTCTCCAGCCTTCTCTCTCCAAGTTTGCCGATAGTGAAAGTGAACGAAAACTGACGCCTATTGTCCTGCAATTTATTTAGTAATTAAATTAATACTTATTTAATATTAAAATTGTACGCGATTCTTACCCCGAATGGGCAAAATCGTGTTAGGTATCGCGGTGTGAGAGTGCAAGTGAAATCAATAAATAATATTCATTAATTTGCAGCTTACAAGGGAAAACGGTGAAGTGTGACGAAACGGGGAAAGGTATGGAAGAGGTGTGATTGGATGAGTGAATCTTCCCCTGTGGTAGGGTCAGATTATGATGACTATTGACGAGGGATGATGGGAAGCGAGAGGTTCTGCTGAGGCTCTCATGGTGGTGGGGATCTACTCGGAGATCATGGATGGCTGTGAGGGTCTCGGCCCTGCACAGTGGATTCTCGCGTATGAGCGAGGAGAGGTTCGAATGGCGCTCTGAAGAGGGGACGCGCCCTTTTATAGGGGCGGAGGAGGGAGTGAGCGCGCACACGCCTCGCGCTCTCGTCATGAGGGAAGAGAGGCGAGAGAGTGTGGAGAGGCGAGAGGAGGGGAGTGAGAGAGTACGGAGGCGAGAGACGCCAGGGGGTAAAAGGACAGAAGGGCATGTCACACTCACCGCACCACAGATCGCGGCGTGGGACGACCACACTCGCTACCGTAGTTTGGTGGCGCACATGGGGATTGAGGATTGATTTGATTACAATAATGATTGCAAAGTGATTTGGATTGAATGTATTTGGGTATCAAATTCATGGAATTTGGTACAAAAATTAATTTTCTTCATTTTCAGTACAAAAAACTCAAACCAGAACTAGATGCAGTTCATAATCAAAAAATTATTATGCAACATGTGCGAAAAAATCTTAATCATTTTTGGAGGCAAACCTGAGTTATTACGACGGTCATCGCATCCTCTTTGCATGCGTATTTTCGACCTCTTATCGTTGCTCCATGCATCCGCGTGCTCAACTCCGAAATCTCGTCAAGATCGTTCCTTAAATAGACTCTCTTCATTGATTTTCAACCGTGAAAACGTTGTTAGCTCATTTTGCAGAATGAAATAGTCACTTACTGGCCAAGTCGTGAGAATATGTCGTAAAGGCAGTCATCTGCGAGCGAGGAAAGATGGTCACGTTCCAGAGCGGTTACCGATAGCTTCATCTTCTTGCATGCAGTTGACATCTTGAGCGCAAATTTCGCAAGACGAAATGTAAAGCAACTAGCTGACAGTGACTGTATAACTAAACTCAATCGTTCATCTCTCAATCTCACGCCAGAAATCGCTTCCTATGGCTATTCTTGAATCTTATCACCCCACCCTCTCACCCTATGTCTTACGTTACTTGTCATGTAACTCTTTGTAGAGGCGATGTGGTGATGGATAAGATACGAGCTCCCCCAGCGGGAATGCCCTATCTATGAGAAAGACGTCTATCTTCTCAGATCATTTGGGAAAGTACCCTCTAGCACTAGCAATAAATGTGTATCTTCAAAAGAGCAATGAAATATTTTTAATGAGGAAAATGTGAAACTGGGAAGAGTAAGGGAAATACATGGCTTAATAGAGATCATGTTCCAGAAGATAATGAAACTAAACCGAGCAAAACTCCAAAGTTTCGTCATGTATTCGCTCATACATGCTAATTTATAGAAACATTTAATAAAATTTTCGAAAACAAATGTAATAAACAAATTGCAGGACCACCAAACGGACGCAGCTCTCGTCGCTTCGACGATCGCTCACGAAATGGGACACAACTTTGGAATGGACCATGATGTTGACTATGAGGGAACATGCAAATGTCCCAAGAATAGAGCAGGAATCACTCATTGTATCATGGCTAAGAGTGCAGGGTGAGTACGGTAAACGAGAAATAATAGCGGTCGGAGTATCTAAAATAAAAAAAAACATAAAAATTTAAGTGTAGCGGCTTTACATTTTTTAAATATATTCAGATGGGAAGCACCATCTCACTGGTCCGACTGCTCACTCAACTATCTTCAGACGTCACTCGGAAGAGGTGGAACATCAAAGAGTCTTATTGAATTTAATGCGATATTCAGGAGTTGATCTCTGTCTTCTCAACGAGCCGGATCGATCGGAGAAGGCAGTTTGTGGCAATGGAATAGTGGAGGAGGGAGAGGATTGCGACTGTGGACAGGGAGTGAGTTCGGAGTGATTGTACGCAATGGCTTCCTCGCCGCCGGTGACCAAACAAGGATTCCATTGCAAAGAACCCTTTGATTTTGACACGCACAGCTCACAAAAACAAAATGCAATCTGGAGTTTCAACTAATTATCATGCTGATTATCATAGACGGCGTGATCTCAATTAGGGTCGTGTTTTTAGTGGGACCTGAGCAAATCTTGAAAAAATTCTCAGGGTTGCAACCATGATTGCTGCGACGCGTCGACGTGTCAATTGACGACGAAGGCGCAGTGTGCATCCGGACAATGCTGTGATCTGAAGGAGTGCCGTCCCATGGAGAGATCAACCATGTGCAGGTAGGAAGAGCGACATATCATATGATCTCCTTTCTCTTGTCCCTTCCCCGGCAATACTTAGATGCCTTCACAGCATTTCCGAAATGACAAGGATCACTGAGTATCCACTATAGAGTGAACGCATGAATGGAAGCTGCAGTACCCTCACAGTAATTGTAATTTGTGTTAAATTTCTAGTTATCCCGAATATTTACAGATCCGGTACGAACAGTTGCGATCTTCCCGAGTTCTGCGATGGTGAAACACACGAATGTCCGGCTGATTTCTTCGTTCAAGATGGATTGAAATGCCCCGATGACGGAGAGGTCAGTGAGATCTAGGATCGACTTGTAATTGAGGGAATATTGCGCTATAATCTCAACAAAATAATGCTGAGGATATCCGTGAGATGATTGCTGGTTCCTAGTAGGATCAGAAAGTATCCTCTAGTCAACTTGGTCTTTTGATGGTCTGTAGCCTCGCTCTGAAGCACTCTAACGTTGTATAACCGTCCGTGTAATACGATAGCCCGAAACGCCAAACAAAACGCTTTTGCTGCTTTTCTTGCCGCGAGTGTTGAGTCACACTGTTACAATAGGGGAAAGAAGGATTGAGGGATTGACTCATGGCCCAAGTCAGTTGTTATTGGGAGGATGATCTCATCGAAATTGTACTGGACGATTGTGATTCCACTATATTTTGGGGGTTGAGGGGTTGAAAACATATTTTACATATGTCAAGGGCAACGATCATAACAACTCGATCCGTTTACGCCGAAATTTGGAATCCATATATTTGGAGTCTTCTGAGAATTTACAGGACTGATAGGAACTCTGAGACTTAAACTTGGGAGGATATAGAAAACATTTATTGGAGGATAAACACAAATTATTCAGGGTCACTGCTACAACGGAGAATGCGGTTCTCGCACGGAACAGTGCAAGAAGATCTGGGGAGAAACGGGAAAGGCTGCGAGTGATTCGTGTTATCTCACGAACATTCAAGGGAACATCCATGGAAACTGCGGATACGACGCCCATTACGACAACTACACCGCATGTCCCGATCAGTGAGTTGAATTGTGTCCGATCTAATAGCGTTATCTTATGGGAAACTTGTGCACTTGTCGTCCGCATAGATTCATAGTTTGAGAGTATTTGCTTTGTAGGTTAGTGAATTGAGTCGTAAGGAGAGAGGGCACTATAGATATGACAACTTTGATGCAGTTCCGTATGGTGTTATGTGTGAGCAAGTATTTCCTCTGTGCTGTAAGTACACTTAGGACGAGGAATAGATTAGAAATATGAATTCTTAATCAATAATTGCAGGGACAAGTTCTGTGGTCGTCTTCACTGCGACAAAGACACTGAGGCGCCCATCTTCGGCAATCCTTCCTCTGTCACAGTGGCCAACTCGCACTTCTTCAATCGAGACAAGGTGACCTTATCTTTCAAGGGACCCGGACACACAAATGAAGTAAAGTTCAGAAAAAAGTGCTGATTTTTCTGAGAAAAACTCAAAAAACCGCATATTTTTACGATTTTTTTGAAAGAAGTTATGATTTTTCAAAGTTGCGCATTTTGGCCGTGCGCCCCGGCATACTGTGTTTAGCGCCGCTAAACACAGTATGCCGGGGCGCACGGATAAAAATTGAAACTTTGAAAAATCATAACTTCTTTCAAAAAAATCGTAAAAATATGTGGTTTTTTGAGTTTTTCTCAGAAAAATCAGCACTTTTTTCTGAACTTTACTTCATTTGTGTGTCCGGGTCCCTTTAACATTCCAGTGAACAAGTTGCTTGTCAAACATGACTTCAATTGGCGTTGTTGACAAATTAATCTATTGTCACCATGTAATCCAGGCAACAAGGTTGTCTTAGTTTCCGCATAGTACGGTATATTTCGCGGGCACATCAATGATATCATCTCCACCTGATTCAGAATGCGTACGAGTCGTGTTTCGTGATCAAGACAGCGTACGAAACGAACAATAAGAGGAAGCACACGCCAGGAATGACTCTTGATGGGACAAAGTGTGGAAAGGGAAAGGTGAGACTAGTGGTTGCCAAATGAATTCATAAATTTTCTGATTGTTTTTTTAGCTAATTAACGTCTTAATTTGCAGGTGTGCCTGCAGACAAAGTGTGTGAATGTGGCCGATCTAATGAAGACTGCCTCCAAGTGCGAGAACGACTGCTATGGACACGGTAGGTATCTCCACCTTCCAATAATTTCCAATCCGGCTCCTATTGGCAAATTTGTTGAGAATCTACACTAAGCGAATATTAAATTATTCAGGAGTGTGCAACAACGTGGGCAACTGTCATTGCGAGAATGGATACGGTGGAGTCGCCTGCAATATTCCAGGTCAGTAATCGTAAATTAAGGGGATAATAGTAATAGTTACATTTCTATCTACTTGAATAGTATTTATTCAATAAAAAATCAGATTGCAAAGTGCTTGTGTCTAAAGATGATTTAACGCGTTAAACGCATCGGATTCCAGGTCTGGGCGGTTCGGTCAACTCAAATCCGGCGAACATGAGCAGAGGAATGGACGTGTTCATAATTACACTCGTCGTTCTCATTCTCTGTCTTATCGGATTCGTCGCCCTCACAATCGATTACAAGAGAAAGGGAAAGGGATTCCTGCCCGGAATGTGAGTGAAGTGTGATCATGGATGGAAGCATAAGGATCACACTGAGTATCGTAACATTCATATGCTCAGCGGAGACGCTACGGTGTTTAGCGCATAATACGGAACATTTTGTCCGCTAGCTCGATATTGATTAATACTAAAATTCTCATTTTCTCAGTAAGTACTATTAGTGCCGGTAGGAAAGGTTAGGAAAAAGAGCTAGGGTCGGAGACCTTCCAGACAAAAGTCGAAATGAACGATAGGAATCGGATTACGCGGAACGGTATATTATTTTACGATAGCACTGTCAACCACATTTGGATATTTCTCGTTATTAAATTACAATTTTGCTTGAGTTGCTGTGAGTCTCCGTTCGCGCTTAGCTGAGTGGTCGGCATGCGCCTGTCGAACGCATCAATTAATCAATAATTGCAGTATTTGGAAGCATGCAAAGGAGACTCTCCAATTGCGAGGAGTGTTGGTGCCGACGAGGAAAGCCCCGCCTCCACCCAGGTCGAGAATGAAGAAAGACAGGTAAGATATTTGTTACTCTTCGATCTTAGATTTTGATCGTTGATCATTGAACCTTAAACATCACTATAGCACAATATTTTAGTCTAACGAATATTGATCTCAAACAGTGAACTTTAATCATTAAGCATTATTATCCACAATCCTTAAAATATTTCTTCCCTATTTCAGTCTGAACGAAGCATGGGGCGAGGGCGGAGTTGTCACGTACACAGCGAATCCTCCTCCTCTCGTTGCTTCCGTTCCCTCGGATGCTCGTGGTTTCGCCTCTCCCGCTTCCTCTCCCGATCCACTTCTCAACAAAAATCATCACACTCACGTTGAGTACCATGTGAGTTGAAGGCGACTCAAAGACAGAATATTCGGATTGACCCTTCTTCTGCATATTTTTAGCCCTGTGGTTTTTTTGGTACTTGATCACATTTGATGGTTGATAACATCCATTCAGAAACCGGCCCTCGTCGCTCCCTCTTCGATCTCTCCTCGTCCCCGTGATCCTCCTCCATCCATTCCGACTCGTCCAAGAGATTCAGCCATCGTTCAACTCCACTCGCAACACGCGCATGAACTCGGCATTCGAACGTGAGTGTGACCCACCGAACTACCGTGAGCCATGATTTTTTTGACATAAAAAGGGCTTCCACTTGTCTCACTTGTTACTTTTCTTACCTCACAGCTGTTAGCTCATATGAAATTAAGCGAGCCACAATGAGTCCCTATGAGTGTGTCATCAAATTCCATCTCCATGGGTACACTATTTTACACTTCAACCTAAAAAAATCTTTCGAGTGATCTAACACAATACAATTGGAAACTCTGACTGACTCCAACTTTTGTGTTATTGCAGTCAAGCGCCCCCTCCACCACCCATTAAGAAGGAAGCTAATCGGCCAGCAATGAATCCTCCTCCGCCACCTCCTCATAAGCCAAAGGTGTGAATAATAGATCATCTTTTGCTCGTAGATAATTTTGCAATTGACGGATGCCTTATTACAATTCATAATCCAATACTCTTGCAGACCGGTTCGAAGCCTCTTCCTCCAGCGAAGCCATCGAAGAGTGAAGGAGTAGAAGGAAGCTCAAGTGGAGTGAAGGGACTCGCAGCTCGATTTGAGAAGAAATAAGACATATTATTGTACAGATATCTAGGAAAATGTTCAATTTATCCCACTATTTTGAGATTTTTTGCGATATCCGTGAAAAGAGTATGAGTATGTAAATTATTTAGCTTTTAATTCCTTCTTCCTGTGATTGAACCAATTCACAACCGCTGTATCACTCACTGCTTTATTCCTGCTTATGTGTCACAGTCGTTTTCCCGTTTCCTGTCCCTATTCTTGTCCATTCTTGTCAAAATTTCCGCTTTGCCGGTTGTGATTCATACCCCATTTCATGTCTTTTTCCCTCACGAACCACGCAGACCACTCTTTATCTCGCTAATTATGATTACTCTCCTATTATAATCAACTTATTCAGCCATTCGAACTGCTTGTCGCATATTCCAGTCACAATTACTTGTATTAGCTGTCAATTTGTTAAATAAAACATTCAGAGTGATTGGCAGCATTCTTTCCCAGTTATCTACGTAAAATTTCCGCGAACTTCATCTATAAAACATGAACCACCGTGTTTAAAAGAAGGGTTTTTTTTCCGACCGACAATCAAGAGTAATCCAAGAGCACAGCAAACAAAATTCCGCGAATAACAACAGGCAACCTTTCAATCAAGGAGGATTAGGGATTCCTATCACTAAGATGAATGCCAAGTCATACATTATTGAAAGAGACTAGCGCTTGAGATAAGAGGTCTGCCTGTGTACTCTGTATTTACTCATATTACCTACATATGCAATCTTTCACCTCGGCATCTAAGCGAGCTTACATTTTCTTACCTTATTGGAGATGGTCTTTCTTCTTATCTTTTCTTTGGTTTCACTTTGAGCTTGGATGATGCTATCTTTCATGAAACTGAAAAGAACAGACAACGTTTGCGTCTCTCTCTCCCATATGCCGTTCGTCTCTAAGTGAAGAGAAGAGAAGAACGGCCGCCATCCTTGAAAATTAAAATACAAAATATGGGTCGGATATTCTCTACAGCGCGCTTTACATTGAAATTCTCAGATCAGTATGACGGACACGGCGATGCATAAACGTTATGGAGTGCGATAAGTCTCGACGAGGCTTCCACATTGTGGGACTATGAACGCTGAGGAACAAAAATACATTTTTGTTCGAAAACAAAAAGTGCAGGTTAGAGATCTCCCTATCCCCCAGAAAACGTAAAATCGAATATTGGGCACGTTATCGATCTTTATCGGACACTGCTCGTGTAGGTCCTGATGAGTGCTGCGATTCACTTTGGCTGCTTCAATCCGGTGAACGTGTCCCTGCGAACACGAGCTGCTAGTCCGAATGGCGCCGCCTCCTGGAAGAATTGCTTAACCCTTTCTCACGAGCCGATCTCAATCTAAATACCCGTACCGGTTTTCGATTCGTTTAAACAGGGAACTTTCCAAAAATTAATATTCACTTCAAGCATCACAGCTGAAATACCTCATCATCATCACTCTCTGAGTCCTCGTCCTGGGGCGTGTTCTTGTTCTTCTTGTCCTTGCAGACGCCAAACGTATCCCGTCTCAATCGAGTAACCAGGTCACTCGAAGGCGACTTCTATAAAATAATTCATTTTCTCATGCAAATAAATGCCTAATTGTAAGGATGTAAACCATTCAATATCGATTATGTTTACCGTTGTTGTCGACGTCTCTCTATGTTGTAATAATCGATAAAGCAAGCCGCATAAAAAACAAATTGGTCCGAAAAACTTAGTTAAACGAGAACGTAGCACACAGATCGGCCTTACTTCCTTTCCTTGGTGGCCTCTTCCTTCTCGGTTGTTGTCGCCTCCTTCTCGATCGGGTGAGCCTGAATATTCGTATGAATCATTTTCGCATAGCTTAAGTTTGAATATTCAGAAATCACAAGAAGCTGAAAGGAGCACTTAACACTAAACGAAATTTTTTTTTAAAAATTTCGTTAAAAAAAACACTAAAAATGAGAGAGAAAATGTAAACCAACCTATCGACGAGAGCGAATGAGAGGCGAATGAGGGAGAGGGAATAGAGTGAGCGCGCGTCAACAATAAAATGAATTCAATTTGCATTCGTTATAATTCAATCAAAATGTTTTGAGTATTCTATAAATCAATTTATAGAAATTGAATTTGAATTTTATATGGTGTACCTTCAATGGTGCTCGATAGTATCTCCATTATCGTACGAAGAGGCAAACCTTCGTCATCCTGGATTTAAATACAATGGCGATTGGTATTACAAATCGTACGTAGCCGAGTTGATTCACTGTCTAACTGAAATGCACGATCATGGGCAGCAATTTTTGGACTCTGAGACGTTGATTGATCGCTGCCCGAGGAAGATCTGAAATGGAAATGCATTACTGAGACGAAGCGAATCGGTCGAAACATTTATTATTCTGTCCGAATCAGAGCTACAAGGTTGACGTTTTCGATGATTCTTCCACACTTCACTTCAGGATCTCAATTGAAAAAGAATACTATATTTGCGGAATACTCTCAAGTAAAAAGAAGTTTCTAGGATTGTAAAGCAGCATAAACGAATGCAAAAAGCAGCAAAAGCATGCCAGCCCGATGCGGGGCTCGAACCCGCGACAGCCAAATTAAGAGTCTGGTGCTCTACCGACTGAGCTAACCGGGCACGTGGTGATAGGATCTATGTACATATAAGACAGGTGTCAATAGTAGTCGGGGTAGGAGAGCTTTTGGTGAAACCTCTTTCAGCGGTCGTCAGAGAAATGTGCTGTTTCTAATGAAGAAATCATTCAAAAAAGAATCACGTTTTCTCGAATAGATCATATTTTTGTTGAATTGATATCGAGTGATCATATTTGGATCAATAAATTGTCTCGGTTCTTGTCTCGGTCAGTCGTTTCTCTCCGATGGAGAGGCGACTTTCCCCTCTCTCGTCTTCCATCTGCTGACCCCCTGACTCAAGAATCCCTCCCCAGTCCCTGGAAAGTCTTCGGAGGTATCAAGCCACGGATCTCGAATCGAAGGACGGAGACATTTCAAGTCGGCAATGAAGGTATCGAAGGTGTCCTCTTTACGAACTTCTAAGGAGGACTGGCCATCCGGGATCCGGGATCTCGGTAGCGACTAGTCTAAGGGAAGATGAGAGGAAAGGCGGTCCGACGTCATGCGAGGCTTGCCCCCAATTGTGAAGTGTCACAGCGGCAAGCGACAAGAAATGAATCCGAAGAAGAAAGACGAGTCCAAAGATCCCAACTGACCTGTAACACTACTCGTCAACGGCTAAAGGCGCCAGAGTCCTTTCCCACTCCCCCCCCCCCCCCACAACCGTGCGGATAAATATTATTATTATTATTATTAAATGGTCGTCGCTTAACTTCTTGACAGAGTATTTAAAACAATACGAATAACATAATCGATTACTACCGTAATCCGAGCTCGTTACTAGAACTGATCGTACCCTCTAGTTGAGGTGAAACATTAGGAAGAATATTGTTGTGTAACATCTCATGCCCACTTCAGACAATATCCCGTGAAATGCTCGTTAACTGTTTGGTCAGATATTAATTCGTCAATGAGTTATACCCTAGTCTAAAAACATTTTCGGGTCCAAGCTTATTATTTTAGTTTTGTATGATGGTTGCATTGAATTCGAAAGGAAGGAACACGAATTTGAATAGGAATGAATGTGTGTAATGATCTCGTTAATGACCATCTTCTTTCATCCAGCCCATCTTCTTCTTATATCTGTTACTCCATCTCTTCTCCAGCTCCTTTCTTCTCCTTCTCTTTCCCTTTCAGAACATAAATAAGCTTCCCCCGTTCTCCATAGTGATCGTCCGTTGTTTCCATCCAAAATCTCCCTTCTTTCAGCTCGCGTCTTCTCTTCTTCCATCCATTCTCTACGTTCCCATTTCTTTCGCCCCTGTAATCTTGGGATATTCTCCTCTCCAACCATCCGAATTTGTGCCAGTCTGATGCCTCTCTTGCATTGTTTCAGCAAAATTTATAGAAAATTTTCGGGAAAAAATACTATGCAGTCTCTATCATTTTTGCTTATCAAAATATTCAAGGGAAATGTCGACCAATCCTCTCGCTTCCGATAAGAATGAGTATTCTCTTCTCAAGGAAGAGGATACGTCATTAAACAATCTCTTCAACATGTGGTGTTCTGTGAGCATTTTTCGAGAAATTGGCCATAATCATAAAATAATCAAACTTCACATAATATCTTATATATGCATTAATTTTGAGTACTTCTCCGGTCTTCTCGCTATACTTCAAATGGTGTACGGTATTGGACTCGTCCTCTTTTTCTTCCTCTCATTCGATGTCAACTACGAGAAGTGGGAGATACCATTATCGATGGTGAGATTATGGTGGAGTGACTTCTTGCACAGTGATGTCAGAAGAAGGCTACTGTAGTCGTGAGAGTCTGTTGAGATTGAGAGACAATCGATATCCCGCCTCGCTCATTTTCTCTTAGAAACAATCCCATTAAACGTCGGCGCGGAAGGGAGGGGGAAGTGAAGCTCATCTAAAATTTGAAATAAGTACCACTCTTAGTGAAAACGGGTCGACTGATGTTGAAACTGGCTAGATTGGAAGGTGTCATTCTGTGTCATTCTTCTCCTACCGATTGGTTCCTCCTCAGGTCCTGACCATGGTCTTCACTGGATTCATTGTGCAGGCGTCGGCCTTACTGATTATCGTTGGCCATATCAAGAGAAATTCTCAATACGTCTACATGGGATGCATCTTCCCCGTATGTTTTTCCTGTTTCTGAGCAAAATATTGGTTTATTCGCAAACATTCTCAGTGTAATGGTAATATTTGAGAATAATATCTTATATTTTTTTATTATATTTTTCACTTTTAGTTCCTCGAGTGCTCTCGCACCTCCTATATCGTGTTCAAAAGAGTCTACGAAGTCATCTTCGAAGACAGAGGAAGAGGCCCGTTTTCACGAATGTTCTATTATTATCTTGGACTGTTACTGAACCCTGTCCGATCAGATTAAACTTCAGAAAAGATCCGACTGAGTCCCGTTTCCACCAGAACTGAATATCTCTCTAATTCGCACTTAAAACATTGTGTTATTCCCATAGTATCCCATTTCTCCTACTTCCTCGAAATTATCCCAGAAAGTGAGAATGTTTTGTGTTTGACGACGGGTTCAGACAAACATTGAAAATATGCACTCTGATTTGACTATGAAAATAATTATGAATTACAGTGATGAGTGAGCAGAAATGGGTGAACACTTTCAACAGCATTTACTTCATCGCCTTCCTCGCATGGTTAGAATTTCCCTACTATATCATCCATTGTAGAATATATATTTCAGGGTATGTACTGTAACTTTTGATCATTAAGGTTCTTCCTCATCTCTCTCGTCTTTCATTTCAAGACTGCTTCCATCATCGAGAAGGACGATGAAAACGAGGAATAAGAGGGAGAAACGAATTAGCCCCTTTCTCCTATCCTCCAATTATGATCTCACTTGTTTTTACCCACTCCGTCTGATCATTATATCTGGATATGGAAGTGGTATTGAGGCCGTTACTCTTACTAAATCGTTGTTTATGGAACCGTTTGTAGATCGCCTTGAACCATTACCAAGTTTCATCCACAAGATATTTTGTAATATTTACCACATGCTACATTGCACCATACATGATTAATTTCGAATAAATGAACAGCTCATGAACTGAACTGATATTGTAAGCTTCATCCATTTATTATCAGAAATCCAGACACGCTTTCTCACAGGAGCAGCACTGAAATGCACATACTATAACATATACACATACTAAATTAGCTTTTCACCCGAATCGTTGGGATTTCTCACTCTTTCTGGATAAAAATTGGTCTCGATCTCAATCTTTCGGCTGGTATTGAGAACTTAGCTAATTTGAAGATGAATATAGTGGGCAATTTGTTATGTTGTCATCCAGCAGTTGATCATATGCTCCAGAAACCACACCCAATCAAGAATCCACGCCCCTTTCGAGGTTCCATAAAAGAAGACGGAATTCTTCACTCTCCATCGTCTCACTTCGTCTTCCTTCCAGAGGTAAGCTTTTCCCTGTTGCCCCAAGATAATCTTTCCCCTGTTTATTACAGTTTCATGCTTTACAGATGCTACTCCAACTGCTCTCTCGCTTCTACTTCTTCGTATTCGATCGACTAATATGCTACCATCTCCTCAAGATATATTCTGCTCAATTCAAAATTCGATTCATGAACCTCGGATATGTGAATGACAACGATGGAGCAGTGAATAACGCAGTAAGTCCCATTTCCAAGTATGATTACACTCCCTCGAATACTATTTTGCCCTGAAAACGAAAGTGAAAAAGCTGTTGTTTGATTCGGTCCACGTTCTTTTGTTTTTGCTTTAATTGCTCATCTCCTTATCCCACTTTCCCAATCCACTGATGATAATGTATGGGTCAAATCTATTACCAAAAATCTAATTTCCTACAGATTCGCGAGAATGGAGTGGAAGAATCTGAGGCGCCGCACATTGGATTGTATGAGAAGACGCTCTCTCTTCATCCTCAATATCCCTCTCTCAATGACTGTCGACTACTGGAGGTTGGTTGTGGTCAAGGAGGAGGAATCGATTGGATCAATCGGTATCTTGTTTACTTTTCCATTTCACCTTTCTTACGGATTCCTCATTAGCTAGAACAGCACAGGGCGCGATTGAAAGTTACTCCTTAGAATGTTCGATCGTACAATCTAGTAAAGCCAAATACGCTCACTTGTTTATCTTCAAAATACTAATTTTCAGTTCGCATCCCTCACTCACTTCCGTTACTGGAATGGATCGAGTTGCTATTCGCGATTCGATTGTAACGGGTGATGCTCATGATCTTCCCTTCAAACCTTCTTCATTCGACATCGTTATCAATATCGAGAGCAGTCATCTCTATCGCAATCCACAACTATTCTTCGACGAGTGCTCACGTGTTCTTTCTAAAGGAGGTCATCTATGCTGGACTGATCTACGATTTGATGGAGATGTTTGTGACTAAATTTATTTGGTATTACCCCAAATTGTAAAAGAAAAATTGGAAATTTTATTTTGGAACGTTTTATATCTAAAAAGTCATTTCCCAATGGATATTTACAAAAAAAACGTTTCCAAAATGAAATTTCCAATATTTTTTACAATTTGGGGTAATACCATTTATTTCCTTTATTTGAGTCAATTCAGGAGAAACAAGTTCTAAATCAAGCAGAGAAGGCGGGATTCAAATTAGTCTCCATTGAAGAAATCACCGATTCTGTGATTCGAGGAATGGAGAAAGTTGCCCAGAGATACGATCAGATTCTGCTTACGGTAAGCATTGTAACTATTGAAATGTATGATAATGGATCTAGCTTAACGAGTTTCGAGGTTCGTACATTGCAGGCCCCGTGGTACATCAAGCTCTTCGGTGATACTTTCCGTAAAACGTATTGCGCCCCTGGAACTGAAGCTTATGTGAAGAGGGAGAAAAGATACTGGACTGCGTGTTGGGTCAAGAAATGACTGTAAAGGACGCCTAACAATTCATTCATAATTATTGAGAAGCATTATAATATTTTAAGTGATTCATATTAAATAAAGATAAAAATTCCCATTGTTGAACTTTAAAGGTATATTGCCAGGCATTGGACCTTGGAGATATATTCGGAAACATTTTTTTTTAATTTCAAAAAAATTGCACACAAAACAAAAAGTATTTTGTAGTAGAGGATGTCGTGGAAGTGAAAAAACGAAGCGAGAAACGCTGAATCCTTCACGGATGTGACCAATTAGAGAAACTCATAGAAATCATTCAATAGCTGAATGAATCACCTTTCTTACGCAATGGAAGAAACAGCTATATAGTCATAGTTCTTCCCTATCCATTATCATTTTCGCTCCTTCGAGAATGAAAATTCTCCCGCCTGCTATAATCTTACTGCTTCTCCCAATCGCCTCACTCGGACTACAATGCATGAAAAGTTAGTTGTCTAGTAAGAAAAGCTCAAACTTCTCAAACATTTAGGAATGTCAGCCTTAGGGCAAACTGTCGGAGGAGAAACAGAGGTAATTTGATACTTTCCGCCTGAAAATTTTAAATATTCATTATCCAGACATGTAAAAAAGGAGCCTCATGCTTTTACGGATCTGCTGAGTTATCACCTCTTGTAACTGTCGAGATGAGTTCTTGCTCGAGAATGAGATGCAAGGTTTTATTTTCTTTTTTTAAAATTTTTTTCTTTATCTCAAATTTGTATTTATTTGTAGGTGATCGGCAAGAACAAATGTGGCGACACTACGATAAAAGGAGTAAAAGTTGGTTTATTAACTGAAATACAGGAATAAGTTGTCTATTTCAGGTCCACGCATGCTGCTGTGATTCATCAGACTTTTGCAAGCTACCAGCGAAGGTATTCGTTTAGTTCCCAAATCTTTGATTTGCTATCGGAACTTCTTTCTAGGAGAAGAGATTGAAGGAAAAGATGGAGAGCACACTGTCGAAGATCAAAGAGCTCTGGAAAATTACGACTGGCTCTAGATAAATTATCTTTCACAGATAAAAATGAAACAATTTGTGTTTTGTTTGATAAACCGTTTGCCATTCTGACTCTTATGAAGAGCCCCTCTAAAATGTCTATGAATGTATTGAATTCAAAACCATGTAACACACATGCTTGACTATAATTGAGGCAGAATTATAAAACTTGCATCCTGCTTTAACGGTCTTCTAATCGCATTTTTTCTCTAGCTAATTGCTTGATCTAGAGCAAGATGCTCCGCAGTCTCGAAAGTGTGTATTTATTTGCGATCAGTAAAACAATTATGCAAACACTACAATCTAAGCGGAAGTATAAATATATGATATTCGGCGGTGTCATGGTTGCAGAAAAACGGCTTTGCAGATCTTGAATCGTCATAATTGCAGAGATTTCATTAAGAGAGATTCAAAGAATCGTTCAATAGCTCATTATCACGATCCAAGAAGCTGCTATATAGTAATTCTGCTATCGCGTAGCCTTTTCATTCTTGCGGAAATGAAACTTGTTTGGGTTGTAACATTTTTGATGTTCTTTCCTATCGGTTCGTCCGGACTTCAATGTCGGAAAGGTTTGATTCTTGGCCTTTTCCAGCTGAAACATCTCAAGAATTCAGGAATATCCTTCTTCGGGCAATTTGTTCGAGGAAACACTGAGGTGATTTTATTTTTTGTGGCTGATATGCTTGATTATCTATTGTTTAGACATGCAAAAAGGGGGCGTCTTGCCTTTACGCATCTGCAAAGTTTTCGCCTCTTGTAACAGTCGAGATAACTTCCTGCTCGAGAGTGAGATGCAAGGTACTATAGATTCATAAACTCTTATTTTCGAATTATATTTGTTGTACTATTAAACAAAATACTTATTTATTGATTTTTAGGCAATTGGAAGGAACAATTGTGGCAACATTACGATAAAGGGAGTAAATGTTAGTCCATTGATTGAAACACGGTATTAATTTATCCATTCCAGTTCACTGCATGCTGTTGTAATAGAGAGTTTTGCAAACCACAAGCAGAGGCAACTGCTTTTTTTAAAATTTTGATCGTTTATATCAATTTCAGAAAAGGGGATTCATAGAAAATGTCGCGGAAAAGTTTTCAAAAATGAAAGAGATATGGAAGATCGTCATAGGCTCTGGATAATTTATAATTCACTGTTGAACTAAACAAAATAAAGAGACTTCAATTCGTTTTATCGTTTTCTACTCTAACATGCTATTTGGATACGCATCGTTCAATGATAAAAAAGAACCTGTACTCTTGAAAATCGACTCATTATCACTTTTCACTGCTTTAAAATTAATAAAAAAAAATTCGAATTTGACTGGAAAGTGAGATTATTCGAAAAGGTGTTCGAAGAAGTGAAGTGTGTGTTTCAGGTCAGTCTAAGCCGCGGACCCAGCTGAAAGTATTTTTGTTAATATTTTTTATTGTATGGTTATCAAATGCATTTGAAGTTGGAAATTTAAAAAAGAAGCCACTAACCGTGTAGAACACCATTGTGATTGTTGAGAGAATCGAAGTGTCTATCGATTTCTGAATAAAATCAGCATTTTATTTCATAAATATAATAGTCACTCGACTCCCAGATTTCTCTATATTTTCATACATGTATTGCTCCAAATAATGGTTGTTTTAAAACAATAAAAAAAAAACAAAAACATGGATTGTGAATATAGTAGATTCGCTGCCAATTTATTTTCCATATCTTACCGATTGACTTTGAGACGTCGTAGAGATGCCTTCACCTGGTCAGCCTCCAGACGATCGAAGCGGCGAATGGCAAACTCCAGCTGTCCCAACTGCTGGGCATATAGATTGCGTACGAATTGATAAATGTTGATGAGATCGGAATATTCCCTTTGGATAGTGTGCTTGAGGTTCTCCACATCAAGCGACTCGAACATCTCAATGAACAGTCCCCATTGCTTTTTGGCGTAAGCAATTGCAGCTCGGATGGCACGGGCCTTCATATGACGACGGACATTAGGAGATCTGAAAGTATAAAATTTAGTCAAAAATTTTTAATTTTCGAATCGTTGTTATTAAATGTCGCTCAACACTGATATCTCCCCTACCTGACGAGTGATGCCTCCAGATCTGCGAACACCTCCTCTTGTTCAAAATGATATTTCAAGAAGAAGCGGCTGATTGCACTTTTCCTCTTTCTCTGATCTTCCGGGAGATCCGAGAGAATTTTTCCGTTGTGCAGTGCCTTCTCGAATTCTTTCACAGAATTCTCATAGTCTTTTCTCCATCTCTTGAGGGTCTGTTGATCTTGTGGTTGAAGAAAACGGTATAGAACGTTGCCCATCCTGCAACGAACTGGATTAACTGGCTGCGGCTAATCAAAATCCATCAATAGATATGGAATCGAAAAGAACATTTCATATACAGATCTTCTGGGATTCTTGTTAGGATCCTCGCCGCTCTGAGATTATTAGTAATAAAGACATGGATTTTCCTTCCTGAGAACCCTACTCAAACGAAGTGAAATTAACCTTTAGGGGAACGGTAACGAGGGAAGAAGTTGTTGACAGATTATTTTAGCCCTTCACACTAACGTGTCGAGTTCGAGGAATTGCGGGGTTCGATGAAGAACCTAACGCATCGAATAATGTTAATTAACAGCTGGATGGAATTTCTCATCATGTAACGAAGGAAGGGGTGAAAATGAAGAAAAAACACAATCGACAATCGGTCTGGACGAAATTCTGAGCTCCGCGAAATTGGGAGATAGAAAATATGAAAATACACGATGTCCGAGAAGTGGAAATGCAAAATGCTACAAAGCTTGACTGGATGCAGGAAGATAGAAGAAGAGACTAGCTGTGCTAGAGGTTCATTTCCGTTCGGGACCTGGCCCTCCACTCATCCCCTTTGGAATGAGGGGGGTGGGGCACCTCCCAATAAATGGAGAATGATGATAATGCAGATGAATAAAACAGCTCACTGGCAGTGATTTATCTCATTGAACATGAATTACGGAACGTTTACGTAAGAGCAGGCACAATGGAAATGTGACGCCATCAACTACTAGCTGGAATCATAAAATATGCGAAGAAAGAATGAATAGAAATGACAGAGGAGCCTCTCAATATAGATGTTATCATGCAATCTGCTCTAATTGGAATTCCTTGCGTCCGTTAAAGATTACGTTAATGAAGTATATTGCTGCCCAAAGACTCACGTTGATAGTATCTTAAACTATTTCATTACTCGGCAAAATTTTAAAGGACAGAAAATATTAGGGATGAAGCAAACTTCGAAACATTTTTTCGTCGAGTTTTTGAAAAATGCACAACGTGGCTCCTCCCTCAGAGAGCGCAAAAGTAATACCATAGAATCGTAATTTGGGGGAAATTAGAGAACGGGTACACGATTATAATCAAGGATAATTGACAGAGAAACTCCATTGATTATGATACCATTCAGTTTCACTGAGCAACAGGGAGTGTGAGGGATTAGTGATTTTGACATCCTATGATATCACTTCACTATCATGGATTATCCCTCCTGTTATGGCATTGGGACTGATACAGCGAAATAAATAAGGAAAGGTGTTCATGAAAGTGTTCAAATTTCAGTAAAATTTTGGAAGAGCATTGTTAAAGCAGCAAATCCGAATGAGTTGTAGACGGTGTAGGGTAGTCTCATTAGGGAGGGGCCCTCAGTGACACCTCACACTTTCAGAAGACCGATAAAATAGGCGGCACATTTCTGGAGAGAAACGATAGGAGGGACTACATTCCGAGATATACAAATTCGGCCAACAATGCGTGATGAAAAAGGGATGAATTTGCATCAGAACAAACGTCCACTCTCGAGGAATTGGAAAAAAACAAGGCCAATTACAGAATCCCTCTAACGAAATGTTCTTTTGATTCTTTTGAATGGGCTATGGCACCAGTGAGTCTATGATAAGCCACGTGACGCAGTACAAGTGAAATGAAAAGGATTTCGATGGATTAATCATCTTGAGATTATGTGTGCTGTGATCACCTACGAAGAGACCACGGGAGATCTAAGAGATCCATAGAAACAAATTAGAAATTATGAGCTTTCTCATAAATTAACTTGAATTTAAATGAGCTAAAACTGGGACAAGGTGAAGTAGCAGGACGAAAATCTCATTAGGGTGGTGCCCTCAGTGACGATGTCTCACATTCATCGACCCCCTTCTACTATTTGGGGGAGGGGGGGGGGGTGAGTCTTGAAGATATTCCGATGTAATCTCCAAAAAAAAAGACAAATAGAACAGAACGTAGAGATAATTTAATTGGCAAGAGCTTGACCCTCTCTCACTTTTATTGCAATCCGCGAGGTTAGCGGTGCGGTGGGTGAGCGCCAGCAAAGTGCGGTCCGACCAGGGAATCGCTGCCCCGCTAGTAAGTCAGAAGAAACACTCGTGATCACGGGCTCTGAGGTGTATCGAAATCCATAAGCCAGTATGTTGTCAAGTAGAAGGGGGGGCACCTCCCTTTCTCTCTAATGATGCTTCGCCAGTTTCTATTTCTTCACTTCTAGATTGGGAATAACACAATGACTTGACTCCTCTTCGTAAACTATAGTGTCTCAATTCTCAATTCCAAAGTGACGGAGAATTGTTTGTTTCTCTTATTTTTCTATTTCTTTGGACGAATTGTACCCCCCGAAATGTAGTCATTCTTAATTTTAACTTTTCCTTCTTATCTTTCTGTTTCCGGCTCCACCTTTAGCTCTTACTTTTTTGCTCGATTCTAAGCACATATATGCATAAATTATTCAGTTTTCAGAAACTATGGAAGACTACTGGAAGACACAGATCAAGTCGCTCGTCAAGTCGCGTATGGAGCGGCCAAAAGACGAATGGCACTTCAAGAAATGGAAGATGTCGTTCGATTATATCTTCAATCGCATAGAATGGAGCCTTCTCAAAGGCGTCAAGATCGCAGATCTCGATGGACTTGAAAAGGAGAGAACACAGAAAATTCATACTCACCTCGAGCTTTGGAAAGCTCGAGAATACGGAAGCATCTCAGACGCAAGAAACCTATTAATGGAGAGAGAAGAGATCAAAGAAAAGTAAGCATACCGTCATCAACGGCTGTATATGGAGCGAATCAATTGCATTTTCAAGATCGATTATGATGATTTACTTATCCTCTTCAGGAACTCATCGGCATCAATCGTCACATCCAAAGTGCCTACTCGCATGCCGAGAATTAATCGCGAGATTCGTAGTGCTGATAGGGATTACGACGAAAAGATGGCCATCTTCAAATCCCTCAATCTCCCATTTCTCCGCAGAGACAATCGAGAAGAGTATCTCCGATTACTGGGAGCGGAGACCCACATTCGACTTTGCTATGAGCATCAGTCGGAATTTCTCTACGGAATTAAAGGCCAGCAGGAAAAAATTGACGAGTGAGTGTCTTTATCATTCTTCATTGCAAGACATACTACTTGAATTTCATCAAATGTATAGTACTTGATTGAAGAACAAATTTATTGCGCATGTTGAATTCCTTTCGTCATGTGCTGTCTAAAATTGAAGTGGATATTAGTGGAATAATGTCATCATTGATTCATGCTCTCTATTCATCTCTTTTTATTTTCATGCACCTCCGTTATTATTCCAGTTACGCCTCATCATTCATTGTTTCGCTAATCCTTCCATAAGAATTCATTTAGTCATCTCATTCCGGGTTTTTCAGAGGGGATATCCTAATCTTTCAATAGACCTGCCTTCTATCTTGATCGTTCATATTTGATAATTAAAATATGAGCTCTGAATGCATTCCCGCCTTATTTCTTCACCTAACCAAAAAAGCAGATACGAGGAGGGGAAAGAAGAACGAATTTCGGGCTAGGCACTAGGTTACATTAATTTTAATGAAGTGAACGAGGAATAACGATTCCACGTTCTCTTCCATTCGGATTTTTGACTACTTGATTAGATGACGCAAGGGAGTGGTTAAGAGTGAGATCACGATTTGAAATTAGGAGAAGGGGTAAGGAAGGGCTGACTCGGGAAAAGGGATGCTCTTATCTTCATCATCGCCCTCATTCTCATTCTTCTCGATAACGGACACAGTTTTGAGATGAAACAAGAGTGAGATGAAGAAGACAGTCATGAAGCTTTTGCTTTCTAAATTTCAAGAAACATTTTTGCCCAATTTTTGACAAAAATCGAGAAATAGAAAGTGATTCATTACTTTGCGGATGTGAACAATTAGAGTTTCAATGGAATGATATAATAGCTAGTGTGAATCAACACTTTCACGTTAATGAATCTGAAGTGCTATTTATTCCCATCGATTCACCGTCTTCTTCCATTACCTTCTTCATCGTCATGAAATCTTGTCTGATTATCGTCAGCGTTCTTCTTCCAATCACTTTCGGGTTGCAGTGCTACACAGGTTTCATTTATAGAAAATCAAATTACCTACCGAAATCGAAATGTAGGAAATAGTGTCATAAGAGGCAAAGATGTTGGCACAAACGCTAAGGTAAGAATTGTTACCATTTTTATGTATTGTGAGATAAAATGTTGAAGAAACGGTGAGAGATGAGTAATGATGAAATTAAATCACGCCATGATCAGACTTGCGATGAAGGAGAATCGTGCCTATTCGCAACCATTGATGGAATCAGTCCTCTCGTGAAACTCAAACACGCAGGGTGCTCCAAGACGAGATGTAGAGTGAGTCTGACGCGATTTTCTCTCGTTATTCATAATTTCAGTTTATTGGTCGGAACAACTGTAAAGATGTAAAGATCGGCACAATCCAGGTATATGTTTCACAATATATTTCACATTTAATGGATAGATGAATGTTTCAACCTATGCGAAATAAAAAAGAGAAGAAGGGGCGGATAAACTTTCCAGGCAAGCGGATGCTGCTGTGACACTGGAGACTTCTGTGAAGTACCACAGGAGGTTATTCTAAAGATGTTATATTTGTTTCATTTGAGGAATTTAGAAAAAAGGACTTCTCGATAAAATCAAAGATAAAGCTGGAATCGCCAAAGATATATTCAACGGAATCTTTGGAGGCAAAGAATAATTACTCGTGGTTTTAACGGATGAGTTAGACCGATCAAAGTATATCTTTGTGATAAATCAGTTAAACTCATCGTGTGTTGTAGAATTTCACACGCCTAAAAAAACTAAAAGCATTTCGTCATTTAGTAGGTGCATTCAATGCGATGCAAATATTTATCCTGACTTCAAAACAATGACATGACTGGCATATTATTGGATGTGGCATGAGGATCCAGGTTCCTGAAAGAGAAGTATTGTTAAAAAGTTGGCTTCAGATGTCTGCACGCTAACAAGTTCGATAATGGAAAAACTCGCTGGATGTTGATACAGCACAACTTCTTCACTCCAAAAATGCACGACATTCCGAATCGTTTGCGTTCTCCCGCAGTGAGAGACTCGCTCCTGAAAAAATGGTACTCACGGTTCATTAACCAGAAACGCAATTTGTTATAAATGGCTACATTATCAAATATTATGGTAAATATCGTCTCCCACCCCATTCTGCAAACGCTTTTTATCAGAAACTTTTCGCAAAAAACATCGCTCACATCATTTTCGCTTGCAGCTTCTCATGTTCGGCCTCCTCACATTCGCCCAAACAGATAGGAGAACTTCCCGACCAGCGACATATCTGAAAGGAAGCATTTGAGTCTCGAGATATGTACGCCGGTTGAAGAACTGGTTGAAATCTGAGGGATATCACTGATCTTGTGGGCTGAAGTATCATGCTCGTGTATTTCTCTAATTTCATGTGTAAGAATTTTGAAAAGGGACAAGGTTCGAATTAAAACAAAAATCTGTTTGTATAATAGATCTATAAACTATCCTAAAAACAACAAAAATACGTGTGCGAAAACAGGAAAATATTATAATGTACATTCTACTGTTCATACCATATTCGTCTGGACTTTAGACGAATAATCATATTCATGAGCGTGTTTCGTGTGGGGGTGAGTAATTCCCGAAGCGAGTACGACCACTACAGTCATCAGGAATAAAGACAACATTTCTGTAATCAAAAAAGTGAACAAAAAATAAAAAACTGGCGAATAAAACGAAAAGAAATGAATGGAAGGGGATGGCTTCTGAAGCGGATTCTTCTTCTCTGCGTGGGTGATTCATCTTCTCGACCCTCACGAAGACAAAACGTACTCCCATCCCTTCTGTTTATGATGTTTGGTTGGGTGAGCCAATGCTTCCTCACCGGTAGAATTTTCCTGACCGAGGTTCATATCTAAATGAATAAAGTATCATGTTCCTATCATCGATAGTAATTGATTTGTTGGCTTGATCCTCTGAATGAAAACAATGAATAAAAATATGTTATTTGAAAGGGTCAGGTCTACTCTTCAGCTACCTGCACAAATCTTTTCGACTTTTGAATAAATAACATTTAAAAGCGTTTTTCGTCTAAAAGTAGCTGTAAGATATTTGTCAATTAGATATTGTCCACGTGCTTCCTGCTCGTTCCTCTTCCTTTCTCCCATCAACTTCCCGTTAACATTCAACGTTCAATTTCCTGTTCATCGTTCGTAGATCGTCTCTTCCCTTCGCATGTCGCGGTTCTTTTCACCCATTCCTTTCTATTTCAAGCCGCTTCATTTTTCTGCCATCTCCGTAACTAGTGAGATCTTATCACGTGCCGCGTTTGATTTTTGCGATTAAATATCCCGATTTTTCAATGTTGATGTTCTAGCTCTCATCACTTCTTTCATTACTTACTGTTCTTCCACCGGATTGCGCTTGAGCCTTCTCATCAAATGCGGACCTTCTCTCAAATGTCCATTTTCAATAATCCTATTGGTCAAGCCGCAGAAATAAAGTATTTTTTTCAAATACATTACTGATTGGACTTTTCATTTTTCAATAGAACGTTATAGAACTCGCTCTTTTTTTTGGAAAAGTGACTCTTACCTCATTTACTTCTGACCGTTCGTAGATCACTTCTCCTCTCATCACGTTGACTAATTTACATCCGTCCCAATGTCACGCTACAACACCCTTTCATTTTTCTATTCGTCTCTCGCTATGATCCGATCGCTTTGAAGAGGAGTTTTTGCAGGATAAATTCCTTTTACTTGCTCTTTCTTATTTCCGTTCCATTCGCCCATCCCTTTTAGTATCATTCTTGTTCTTTATTTTCTCCTTTCGGTCGCTCTCAAACATTCTTTTAAAACAGTCATTGTTTCAGTGATTTCTGCCTATCGTAATCTCTGCACTAACTCGCAGCAGCACTCGTAGCCATGAAATTTGATGAGTTCATGTTCTTCCAATTCTTTTCACTATTTAATTGTTCTCTTTTCTTCAGCTGTGCCGTAGATGACGAATCGAAGTATTCGCCATATTGGTCCGATGCAGCTTCCGCTCATATCTATATTACTTCTTCTTGTGTTGATGAACGATGGAAGTAAGATCAGTGTGCATTTGTGCTAATTCATAGACTAGAAGTTCTCCTATCTGTTTGGGCGAATTGTGCTAACTCGGATTACGCTCTTCAGCCCTGTGGCATCCGTCGATCCATCCGCACGTTGTTTCTACGAGACATGTGCTTACTATGTAGGTGCATTTCTTACGTCCACCTTCTAGTTTCACCATTATCACAGGACAATACAACATGTTCTTCTTTCGTCTTTGATAATTCACGAGTAACGCAATCAGTGATAGGCAAATGGGATGTTGTCTGCGATAGAGCATGGATCAAAGCAACCATACAGGTACGGTACTTCAAGTTTTCTCGCCACAATCTTCTCTTACAGTCTACGTGCTACATCGGTCAAATGGGAGGCAGTATGACGTTCGGAGTGCTTGCAGATAGGTGATGGTGATCTTTGGGTTTTTCAACATTTTTTCCGCCATGCATTCAAATTTGAATGGCTCTGCGATCCGTGCTCTTGATATTTATGATCATTATAGAATCGGTCGGAAGAAATGCTTCTTCGTCTCCATTTCTCTACAAATTATCTGTGGATTCATTCTGGCAGCATCACCCACCTGGTGGTTATGGTTTGGCGAGGGCAGGCGAGTCTTCACATACTGGGAAATAGTACTGATCCATTTCCAGGGTCTGGATTCTCTCATCCCGGAATTTCTGTGACCGCCGTCGTACTTGGAACGGAAATGATGGGACCAAAGTTCCGAAGTGTGGCAGCTATTTCAACTGTTGTTTGTACGGCGATCGGACAGGTGCCATCGATATAACCTATTCAATCGCTCAAATTATTAATTGCAGTGCATTCTTTTGTACGGTAGCCATGTTCCTTACCGATTATCAATGGCTTCATGTGGCTCTGACTGTTCCCTCACTACTTGTGGTGTCCCTTGGCTGTGGTAGGCGTCGAGACGTAGTAGGATAAACCACAAGTTTATCTACCAACTAAAAACTAACAAGAGAGAGCGAACTAACTAGGAAAACGAGGCAGAGCTCGTGCTGACAAAAGGCACACGCAATAATGTCGAGAAATGACAATAGTGAAATGCCGATTAACTACGGTAGTAGTTGTGTGTGTGTGATTGACTACTGACTTTAATAATATGGTGCGAGTTGTTTACGATAATTGATTACTGTATTATCTCTATACAACACCTCCCCTTCAAGATTGGCAGTGCCGATCTTAAAATAAACAAGTTGGGGGAAGGAGGTGAGGTGAGGGCGTAGCACGTGGGGACGGGGTATCATTCTCGGATGATATAACAATCTTGGACGATGAAGTCATCCTTCAATTAGTGACGTTGTCGTCCTTCATCTGATTGTCTCCTCGATGCTCGATAGATGGAACATCCATCTTTCCTATCTCGAGTGCTTTCTCTCTCACTGGTGAGCCCTCCGTATCAGTTCTCCCGATATCAATCCTTTCATTGCAGTTACTCTCTTCGATCGTTGTGGTCTCGGGTGACTCCCGCTTCACCTTATCTGAGTACTGCCTGTTCTGGAGTGAATGCTCCATCTTCTTTTCATTTGCATTTGCCTCGGGTCTTCGGACCTTGACAATCATGTTATCATTCGCCACGGATTCGTGAATCTTGACGAGATTCGATTCTTTCGCCTCGGGTTCTCTGACCTTGACTTTCACCTCGGGTGCGTTGTGTTCTCGGGCGCTACCCGCTTCACATTCCACCTTGACGATAACATTCTCAATTACTGCAGGTGCTTTGTGGTCTCGGAATCCTTCCGTTTCACACTCCACCTCAGTGCTCACTTTCTCCACAGTGTGATCTTTCCCGATCACTTTCTCCACAGTGTGATCTTTCCCGATCACTTTCTCCACAGTGTGATCTTTCCCGATCACTTTCTCCACAGTGTGATCCTTCCCGTTGGGATTCGCCTCGGGCGCACCGGCCTTGACGACAGTCATGCTCTTCGTCACAGGTTCCTCTCGAACCTTGACAAGCTGCAGAGGCTTGATAAAATTCCTACCCAGGATATTACGACAACCGTGCGCCACTTGCACGTCACCGGTAGCACTGATGCCACAATAACTTATCCTTGCAGAAAATCTCCCTCTCAACTTCAGTGCATTCCCATTTGCACATATTACATTATCATCTGCGGCCATGCAGTCGGGCTTTCCGAGTTGCCTCCACGTCTCTTCAGTGATGATTGTAATATCAGCAGCAGTATCGATCACCATGGATGTATTCTCTCCATTGAAGTGCTCATGTGTCTGATGAGTAATCGACTCTTTTTTCACTTCATCCCAGTCCTTGAGATCTATCATGAAAATATCCTCGTGTCTACTCCACCATCTTTCAAAAGTGGAACCGTCCTCGGGACAGTAGACAAATTCCAGAATGCGCGACTCGATCGCGTTCACTGTGGCAATCGACAGTTCATTCGAGTTCTCCATCTTGCTCTGTGTTTGATTCTTGATTATCTTTGCCATGCTTGCAATCAACTGCTTCATGTCTCTCATTTCCGCCTTCCAATCACCCTCCGAATCGCTCATCTTTCTGTCCCAATTAAAAATTTGGGCAGAAATTCGCCTGTTTTCGAGTAAATTTCGGTACTATAAGAGACCGGGCTAACTACCCTTATCACTCTTTTAGTACATGCAGCAGTTAGCAGAGACCGGGCACCAACCCTTATCACTCTACTAACTGGAAGGACGTCGTGGAGGAGAGGGCAACAACCCTTGTGGAATTGAAGTGACCGGGCGACAACCCTTATCACACTTCAAATCCGACGATGAAGCAGTTCTTGTGCAGTCCGGGGATTCCTGAACGCCAGTGTGGTGTCCCTTGGCTGTGGTAGGCGTCGAGACGTAGTAGGATAAACCACAAGTTTATCTACCAACTAAAAACTAACAAGAGAGAGCGAACTAACTAGGAAAACGAGGCAGAGCTCGTGCTGACAAAAGGCACACGCAATAATGTCGAGAAATGACAATAGTGAAATGCCGATTAACTACGGTAGTAGTTGTGTGTGTGTGATTGACTACTGACTTTAATAATATGGTGCGAGTTGTTTACGATAATTGATTACTGTATTATCTCTATACAACACTACTATTCATCTCTTATTGGTGGTAAGAAATCTCCAATGATCGATGCCAGAAATGTATTCAAGGTTTATTCACGAGAGTTCGCGTTGGTTAGTAAGCATGCGTCGATTCAAAGAAGCGGACAGTATCCTGCAAAGGCTGCAAAGGTGAGCTATTGCATCATCGCTGTTTCATAATTTTGAATTTTCATCTTTGGAATGGAATGTGCTGATTTACAAAGGAAAGGGAGACGTAAGAGAATGCGGAAACTACCGCGGCATAAAGCTGCTCTCCCATTCAATGAAATTGTATGAGAAGCTGCTAGATCGACGATTGAGAGAATGTATAACTCTGAATGAGTCTCAATTCGGATTTATACCCGACTGCTCAACAGCAGAGCCAATATTCGCCTTGAAAATGCTCTTCGAGAGACATTATTAATTTGGAATCCCCGTGGTCTGTTTTTCTGCGTTTCTGGTTATGGAAAAAAGCGTATGATCGCACGCCGAGAAGACAGATTTGGAGATCTCTGAGAGATAGAGAGGTACTGGAGAGATATATTGATCTGATCAATGACACTTATGAAGGTGCTTCGGCAATGGTGAGGAAACTGTGTGGAAAGACGAATGAAATCCCGATACAAGTCGGCGTTCATCAGGGGAGTGCTCTCTCCCCATTGTTATTCATTACTGTGCTGGATAGTGTACTGGAAGGATTGATTGGGAAAGCACCACAGACTATGTTATATGCGGACGATATAAGCATTGTTGGAACGGATGTGAAGGAAGTAGAGAATGTGGTGGCAAAGTATCAGAAACGACTATGTGAAGCTGGTCTGACTCTCAACACAGGAAAGACGGAGTTCATTGGACTTCTTGTACTTCTTCTTGAACTTTCTGGATCTAACTTCATTGTTTCAGGCGGATCGATACGGCCGTGCGTGGATGATCATTCCATTTGGAGAAATGTCCATTCTCGCATCTGTTCTTATTCTACTTTTCCTTCCCGAAACGATGGGAAAAACTCTTCCTTCGACGGTTGATGAAGTGAGTCAGCGCGGACAATCTCGATGTAGAAAAGAATCATTCAGATCGAAGACTCGACAAATTCTAAGAAGGAGTCTGAACGAATGACTCTGACTGATGCTCCGAATGAAGATGTCTAGTTGAACGCAATGCTCCCTTCTTTTTTGTTAATCGGGTTTGATGAGAGATGATAAAGCAATATTTGTACTGTGCTGTGTGCAGCTTTGAAATTTGGTCAATGATTGTGCTTGAAACGTTTTATGATACTATAAACAAGCACGGACTACACAATATCATTGGATTACTCAATAGGCGAGGCAGCTCTTGGGAGTGTTGATAGTCTCGACGAAAGACTCGGGGAAGTCCTCAAGGGAGAGAACGTCACGGCGAGTCTCGCGCATAAGACGAGCGGTTTCACGGTCGGAGCGAGGGAGGCAAGTGAACTTGACCTGTAATGGAAAAAGTTTATTAAGGGATATTCAAAGTGTCAATATTCCTTGAATATATCAATCTTACCTTCATCTCCTTCATCTTATCCTCATTCTCCATCGACTTTGAGGGGCACTCGGGAACGGGAGACTTGGAGAAGCAGACACGGTTGGAGTACTCGATAACACGGGTCTTCTCGATGGGCTCTGAAAGAAAATTTCATATTGCAGTTGTTTGTTCATTGAATATAATAATGCTACTCAAAATACTTCTCAAAAGATAAAATTAACTCACCAACAACCTCGGTTTCCTTCTCGTATTTCTCCTCTCTCACGTTCTTCTTGGACTCCCACTTGTTCTTGTTGTTTCTCTTGGTCTCGAAGATGGATTCCTCCTCAGAAGAAGACTCCTCGGATTCCAGACGGTAGTTTCTCTTCTCGGAAAGCTTCTCCTCCTCGACTTCGCACTCTTCTCCCTTCACGAGGAATGAACGGTGGAACTCCTCGATGTCTTCTGCAATTTAATAGCTTATTTCTTTCCTTATCCTATGCTAAAACTACTCGATTCAAAAGAAAAAATGTACCAACAAAATAATTTTCTCACCGGTTTCCTCGTTGTCAGCGCGTCTGAACTCGGTCTTCTTCTCTCCGTCGAAATGTCCGCAGATTCCGCACTGCTTGTTCTTGTAGTACTCGGAAAGTTTGACGTTGGCGGTGTATCCGTCGAATTCAACAGTGACGTCATCGAGTTCAACAACGACAACCTCGTTCTTCTTGTAGACACGGGCCTCCTCGAGCTTCTCGACTCTCTCGACCTTCTCTCCATTGATGGTCACACGCATCTTCTCGGATCTCTTGTCCATCTCAAGTTCGATGACGGATTTGCGACAGACGATCTTCATCTTCTTCTCCTCTCCATCCTTAGAGATCTTCTTGAGAAGAACGGCGAATTCGGGTTCCTCAGAAGAGCAATCCTTGGCGAGAACGGAGTAGCAAGTGGTCAGAGGAGTACGGAAGATGACGTCATCGAAAGAGTTGACCTTGCGGGACTCAACGGTGCACATAGCCTTGGTCTCTTCGACAAGGTTAGATCCGAGGGTGGAAAGGGAACGGATGGGAGTCATCGACTGACGACGGATGTTCACAAGACGAAGGGGTACGGGAAGACGGAAATCACGGATGGAAACCTTCTCGGAAGGAGTCTCGAGGGTCAGGTTGGCATACTGACGAGTAGAGGGCTCGATGGTAAGAAGAGCACGGACGATTCTCTCCTCGTTGTGTCCGAATTCGTAAGTTGAAGAGAACCAAGGAGCGGAGACCTGAAATTGAAATATAATTGATATCATTTTCGAGAAGTTAGACATATTGTCATATCCTAGTTAAAACCAGATAGATGTAAGAAATCACCTTGGAGTAGACGTAGAATCTCTCGAAAAGAGAACGAGTCATGGGGCAGGCGATATCGTACTTGGCGAGAACCTTGTACTGGTTGAGCATGGAAGCTTCAACGAGACGAGTGTATTCCTCGAGGGCGGTCAGAGAATCCTCCTTGCGCTCACGGAGTTCAGCCACACGCTTCATCCATCTCTTCTGCTCCTGCAATGAAAATATTTTTATGAAAATAAGTGTCATTATTAATTAACAATATCTAGTATGCAAGAGGGTGACGAATTCTGATGCTTAGTATTATCAGTACCTTGTTCTGTTCTCCCTGGATCTTCATCTTAAGCTCGTTCTTGTAGTCGGATCCCCAGCGAGACTCGACGTTGATGGAGAGTTCACGGTGCTTCTGCTTGAGAAGCTCCTCAAGAGTCTCGGGCATCTCGGGGTAGAGCATCTCGATGGAAGATTCAATCTTCCAGTCGCGGGTTTCCTTCTCAAGAAGAGGGGTGGTAAGTCCATCGAAGTTGATCTTGCAGTGTCTCAGCTTCTCGTCACAGACGGATCTGAGGTCGATTTCAACCTTGCGCTCCATTCTTCCTCCAACAGCCTTGATCTCAGCCCAGAGACGGTGAGAGTAGGCCTTGTCGGACTTGTAAGACTTGACGTAGTTGTTGAAAGAAGAACGACGCTCCTTCTCATCTCCATCGTACTCCTCGTATTCCTCAGTCTTGAAGTGCTCCTCATTGTCCTTCTCGAAGAATTTCTCCATCGAAGGTTTCTCCATTCTCGATTCCTCATCGAAAGTCGAAACCTCAGTCTTGATCACGTATTCCTTGGGGGTCTCCGCGGTCTTCTCGAAAGAGATCTCCAGATTGTTCTCTCCGATGAGAAGAGCAGAGGGAATTCCCTCGGTTCCTTTCTCCCAGATGTGTCCATGGACGTGTCCTTCGACATTCATGCGAAGTCCGGTCGCCTTCTCGAGATGGGAAGAGCGGATCTTGTGAACGAGAGTCTCGAGTTCCTCAACGTAGATGGTCTTCTCCTTGGGCTCAACGTAGACACGAGTCTCCTTGGGCCAGACACGAACGAAGGTGATGGGACGAGTCTGGAGCTGAATAACACGACGGGACTCCTTGGGAAGGGCGAGGGTCGTCTTGTGGTCGAACTTCTTGTTCCAGCTCATTTCGGTGGTCATGTCAACGGGAACATTGACGGAAGCAGAGTGGAGGAGCTTCACTCCAAGGGAAACCATGGGGAAGTTGATCTCAACCTTGGTGATGTGAGTGGAGGCAAGAGCGGGACGGGCCTGGACACGAACGCGAAGTCCATCAAGAGAATCTCCATTTCTGGGCTCAAGCTCGACCTTGATCGAACCGTCAATCTTGAAGATGGTGGGCATCTTGGAAGAGAAGATCAGAGGAGATCCCATGGAAGTGGCAATGGAACGAGTTCTCTCGTAGACGAAAGAAGAGAGGACGGTGTTGAAACGGAATCCCTTAGCGAGGAAAGATTCGATCTCTCCGAGTTCGATTCTTCCATTGCGAAGGACGGTCTTGATCATCTCGGGGATAACTTCCTCATCGATGGGGAGAAGAGCGTAGTCCATATCACGGAATCTGATGTAGACGAGGGCATGAGGATCATGCTCAGACTGCTTGCGAGAGACGATGGCGAGCTTGGAGAAGAGTCCACGAAGGATCTCAGTGGGCTTGAAGGAAGATCTCTTTCCTCTGACAAGCACCTCTTCGAGTCCGCTCTTCTCAACCTTCTCGAGAATCTTGTAGAGAACCTGGTCGATGTTGTGCTGATGAATTCCGATCTGAGCGAGGTACTTGTTCCACTGTCCCGCGAAAGCAGTCTCAAGGGAAGTCATGACTTCAGTAGGGAGGACAGAGTTGTTAGAGAAGAGGGCCGCCCAGTTAAGGGTGGCTCCGTTCTTGTTCTCCTCATTGTAGATAGTCCAGTGCTTGAAGGTGGAAGAGAGAAGCTTGCGAGGCTGAGAGCGAATTGAGCGAAGAGCAGAAGTGATGGAATCGACCATAGACTTCTCGCAGGGAATCTCAGAGCGAGAGTACTGTTCGAGGGTAGAGTAGACGAACGAGTAGACCTGCAATTTCTATTATTAATAATCTTGAGTGACCAGGATTGTTGGTGTAACCAAACTGGAACGATTATCTCACCTGGGTGGAAGGCTCATTGTCGAGTTGGAAAGTGATCTGGTCAATCACACTCTTCTCAGGGACAGTGTGCATAATCTGGTTGAAGGCAGCAACACGGATCTCGGGATGTTCGCGAATGTTCTTGTAGAGAGGCATGAGGATGTTGACCATCTTGCGGGGAAGAACGGAGCGAAGCTTGCGGAGAGACTCGATAGCCTTGAATGGTTGGGCTTCAATCAAAGTTTGGATCATCTCACAATTTTTTTGACGAAATATTACTATAAGTATCATGATTTAGTTGAAATTACCTGAACGCGGACGGTAATCTCTTCCTTTTCGTCTCTGATGATCTTCTCAAGAGGGAACACAATCAGATCCATTCCAGAGTTAGCGATGGTCTTGAGAGCAAGAACCTTCTCATATCTGGTCTCAGCTCTTTCGAATTCCTCGACAAGTTCTCTCACGAAATCCTCCTTGATGTCACGAGGGCACTTTCTCTCCTCAGACGATTCGATGGCGAGCTTGTCACGATGATCTCCACACACTCCGTGCATAAGAGCTCCAGCAGTCAACCAGCAAGACTGACGCTCGAGAGGCTGACGACGAGAATCCTTGCAAAGAGAGACGAGAGACTTGACAATCTTCTCAGAGGGAACACGGATGGAAGTGAGCTGCTTGAGAAGAGTGGCGGACTTGAGGGGAGAGAACTGAAACAAGATGTATTTGGATTGTTGCATTGTTATTGGCACAAAGTATCACGTGGGTTGCTGGTTACTGGCATCTTCATATTTCAGTGTGGCTGACAAAACGTATAAGTAAATAGTTAGGGATCTAATTACCTCGCGAGCGCGAATCTTCTCAACGAGGTGCTCGACAGCGTTGAAAGAGCCGGCAAGAGCAAGAGCATCGTGGAAGATTTCCTTCATCTGAGAGCGGACGGATTCCTCCTGAGACTCGGACGAGCACTCCTGTTAATGGTACATTTATTTTTTCACTTTAAAAATTATTTTTAAGCTTTCTTGAATCATAAATTCAATGAAATTATAACCTTGTGGATTCTGTTGATCTCTTCCTTGGTGGCGAAACGGAGAACCTTGACGATTCTAGCCATTTCCTGAGTGGCAGCCAGTTCGATTCCCTTCTCTTCAGTCTCCATCTTGACAATGACCGACTTGATAAGACGAGCGACAACTTCGTGCTTGTTCTTGATCTCGGGGAAAGGAGATTCCTTGAGGAGAGACTCGTCTCCGGTAGCAAGGTACTTCTCCTCCTTCTTCTCCCATTCCATCGAATAAAGAAGAGTTTCCTTCTTCTCACTCTTAGGGGCGGCGATTCTCTTCTGTTCCTTGTTCACTTCGATAAGTCTCATGTTTCCAGAGACGAAAGTGGTGAAGAAAGTCTCCTGCTCAGACAGGGGAGCATACGAGTAGACGGATCTGAGTTCGACCTCCTTGATCACGAAACGGGAAGGAGTTCCGGCGATACGGTAGTTGAAGACGGTGGAAGACTCGATGTTACGCTCCTCTCCGTTGAACTTGTTCTCGCAGGAAGGGCACTCATCTCCGAAACGGAAGTTGTATCTCTGTCCAACACGACGAGAGCACTTCTCGAAGTTGATCGACTTGGTAACGAGAAGCTCAGATTCCTCACGACGCTCACGACGAGAAGAAGATTCAGGAAGAACGGTGTAGACAACTTCGCAATCTCCCTCGAGGGTCACCTGAGAATGAGTAATTGATGGATGCGATCAATAAGAAGAGACTCTTTCGAAATAGCTGATAAGATTACCTCAGGGGCAGAGAAGACGTTTTCCTTCTTAGACTCGAATTCGGTGTTGAAACGAGACTCGTGAGTGTTCTTCTGGGAGAGGTTGACCTACAAAAGAAAGGTAAAAAAAACAAAAGAAAAAAAAAATGATCTAAATATTAGTAGTTCTTGTTACAAGTTACCATACCTGGAGCATGTTGATGTAGACTCTCTTGATGTTCATCGACCAGGGGAGATCCTCACGGTCGAATTCAATGTCAGAGACCATTCCATTCTCGTAACGGAAGCGAACGGGCAGACGAAGAGTACGGAGGTGCTCCTGATAAGTGAAGGATTACGGTAGGATATGATAAAGTGATGGTATAGCACAGTAGCATGTGAAATTCAGTATCTATCCTACCTCGTTGAGTTCGATCTCCTCGAAAAGCTCGAAAGGCTGGATCTTCTTAGGCTCATCGATTTCCTTCTGGAGGGAAGCAACGCGGATCTTCTCGAGTCTCAGATGAGCGACAGTCTCGGATTCGGGGAAGGAAAGGGTGACGAGGGACTTGGAACGGACAGCCGACTGCTGAGAGCCGGGAACGGGAAGACCGTTGCTGACCTGAGATATGTTGTTGTAGATGGGTGGATGGATACGGTAATAGTCATAAGGGGGTAGGATACGATACCTGGGATTCGAGGTTGAAACGGTATTCGAATCCAGCCTTGAAGGAATCGACTCCATCGACGGACTCAGAACGAACTTCGTGATCCCACCTGTAGAATTACAAGTTACGGTAGGCATGGTACGGAAGAATCAAAACATTTGAATCATTGGGAGTTCGATAGACTAGATGGGTTAGTTTACTCACTTGAGGGAATCTCTGGCGGCAAAGGCCGCGGCCACAAGAGCGGCGACTAGAAGAAGACGCATCCTGATGGAATGGTGCCTTATCCTCACCTTCCCATCCTTTTGTAGTACCTTCGAGTGTCAATCACCGATCGAATTTCATCCCATGCCAATCAGTCGGCGTCCCATTCCATTCTACTCTGGTAGTTAGAGAGTAGCTAGAGAGTGTGTATATCGGAGAGGTCCGAAGATCTGCTGACTTTACTGATCGACAGATGAGATAAGAATTGCGTGCGCGTGTCAGTCTCAAGGGATCGAAGTGCGCTTAGAACGCGCATGTCAATCAGGATCGAAAGTCATGCAAGCATCACTTTGCGATCCAGCTCGACTACAATTGCCCCCTTATTGCCCCCTCCCATTTCTTGGTTCAGACTTTTTCAATGAAGATTTAATACTTTCATCATCCCCCCTTAAGTTTACCATTACCAAGAAGATTTCTCTTGGTTGTAGAAAAAAAGAACAGAAAGAACGAATAGAAGACAGCATTCACTGAGTATTACGAATTGGGTGGAACCAGTTGTGCCAGAACGAAGCGAGGCGACAACGAGAAAGTCTAAGGATGAACAGAAGGCTTTGAAATCCGATAGAACAGTAATCGCACTGTCGCGTTCAACGGTTGTTTAAAGCTAACGTCCACTGACAATACGAGAACAGTTACTCAAACTTCCGCAAAGTGTGATTTGTCATCATCCCATTTCAGGTTGGTGGGTGAGATAGTGTGCAGATTAATGAGAGTCTGATTTTGAGAGACAGAATTGTTAAGAAAAAAAGACACACGTTCTAAGAAGCATGCGAGTCAACAGCCTGTATTATAGGGGTGAAAAGTTATGTATTTACCGACATTGTTAGCATTTTTTATTTGTGCTGAGGCCATTGTGTGAAGGTTTTTCCAAAATTCTCCATTTGTTCATGGACATTTCCGTGCAATTCGTTGAAAAAAATGAAGCAGTATTGCTAGGCATGACAGTGTGGATGACTTTCTGATCAAAAGTGCCGAATAGAGCTGAAAGAGCTCGTTTCAGATGGTGTGAGTTTTGCAAAGATCATGATCAAATAGTAATCAGCTGGTCTGCACGCAAGAATTCAGTAACTGCCTTGAAGTAGTTTTACTTACTCATTTGGTAGATCATATCTGAAATTATATTCTGAAGGGTAGAAGGACACAATAAGTACTTTCATATTGATTCTACCCGAGTAGAATGGAATAAAGAGAATGAGAATCGGAGAGGTTCACTTATCGGATGACTTCTCTGATCGACAGCTGAGATAGGAGTTACGCGCGCCTTTCAGTTTCAGAGGGCTAAGTGCGCAGAATGCGCGCCCGTCAATCAGTTGCAGAATGATGGAGATGTTGATGTCTCTCTTGCATCCAGACAAGTTGTGTTTACTTCTATTCTAGGATCTTGAGACTGACCATCTATGAGCTGCTCGAAATATTGAAATGATCTTACAAGAACCTTCTCGAGCAGTCTATATTTGTAAAAGTGCAATTGAGAGCGTTGTTTCCCTCTGTTCTCTGTGAAACATATGGGAATATGCAGGAAAAATACGTGAATATACATGGATTTACTCCAAAGCAACAATTTCAAGCTGAACATGGATTGGAGAATGCCTATTGCTCATTCGTTTTCGCTTTCAATGATCAAGAGACAGCATGAATCGCTATCAGCGCTCTCCGACACGTCTCCCATCTATGAGAATCGTCAATTGATGATGTCCCCTGTCAAGAAATATTCCGAGAAACTGTATTCCGCTTGTTGAGTTTCAGAGAGAGAACATTTGAATGTTTCCTGCGCAGCAACCGCGGGGATTAAATTGAGACGCATGTGAATACATCCCAAGCGCATTGAACTGAAAAAAAACATGATTACGTATATGATTGAGAAAGATACCCCATGATTTCAGGAGCCGTGTGATCTTCGAATAATTCATAAAAGACTCCATCAATGAAATAGTGAATTGCTTTGACGACCTCTTCTATTGCATTTACAAAGATCTTCAATTGAGACAATTCGTAATGCACATAACTATGTAACTTTTAGAATAACTCGCTCCTTTCTCGTGTTGACAGTAGTAGAAAAGTCACCATATAAACGGTCGACAGCAGTGAGAATCACGATAATCTGAAGTTGTGAGTACAATAATTATAGAAAAATCTTGACTAGTTACACAACAATGATAACCTTTCTGCGATTCCATTCGTTTCATTTCATTCGATTCCGAATATCGCCTCCGAACTTCTACCATTTTGTCCAACAGATTGCGCTTTCTATCCGAGTAATCCATATCTGTTCACATTAAGTATATAGTGAACACGAGGAAGCTCGATTGATTGTTATTAATGTCACAGGTATTGTTACAGTGTGCATAAGCGTAAAGAATATACGATTTCAGACATCATCGGGAAGTAAGAAATAAATATATTTACGAATATAGAGTTGTGTAATGAAAGAAAAAAAACTGGTAAGGACGTTCGTCCAACAGCACTGATGAACTAGACTCATGTATATCTGTGCATCAACCCCATCACTGCACTTTCCTAGGTAACTCCATCCCCTCCCTTCTAGGCTGCGCACCCCCTCCCCTCAAATGCTCCGTCACCCCTCTCTTTCTCGCTAGTCCACCATGTAATAACTCTTTTGACCCCTACAATTACTCCGACTATTTTGTCCAACAAATCGAGCTTTCTATCCTAATATTCCATTTCTAAAATATTTGCGAGCACAAAAAGCATGTTCACGGGTCAAGCGACTGTCAGTATTATGTATAACACGAATCGTGTCTAGTAAGTGAGCGAACAAGGCACAGAGGCAAGCATCCCACCCCTCCCCTTATCCTCTCATTCTCTCCCTCTCACACGCTGCCTCGCCCGTCAACTGTGCCCCTCATCTCATCCCATCCTATAATCATCCCTAATTATGTGACAGGCCTCTTTCCCATTAGATGCCTATCATCAATAGTTCATTCTAGATTGAGACTAGGGTTGACTAACCGACAGGAAAGCATACTTGTAACGAAGATTACGAAGGGAGTAATTGTGGGTCGTGAGTCTCGGCATCAAAGGGAACCCATATCGATACATCATCCCCACTGAAACCGAATTAGCGTTCCGTATGCACGGCGACCTTTCTCGTTCGATCTTTATCAGAATGTCTTTCCCACGACCAAGGCAGCTTCTCTTCCTTGAGACGTCATCCTTCTCCCTAGCCGACTAGTCTTTCCAATATGGCTCGGGGGATTAATGAACGTCGACTCTTGGTATGTACACTAATGCGTGCAATCTAACGACGCGATGATTCTGAATTCACTGAACTTGCTGAAAACTGGGCTAAATTTAATGATACACGTCTTTATTCGTCCACGAGGACTTACGAGCACAGGAGATAACAATCACTAGGTTGGAATGCAAATGAATGAACGAAATGTAAAATGAGAAGTGAATGGAATGCATCGAATGCCAGCTTTAAAGGATGTTGAGATTGTAAAGTGAGAAATGCCCGCAACACAATCAAAGCTTAGACATAATTGTAAAGGATGTAGGTCATGATTAAGGAGATGAGAGCCGAGACGGGGAAGCAAAGCAACCATACGACAACGATCTGCAATTATTGTTATTTTTGAAAGATTGAGCATCTTTTCAATTACCTTTCCGAACACCTTCCAGTCGACTCCTTCGGACGTCGATTTGGTCATTCCAACAAAGAGCACTGCACCGACAGCACAATGCGTTGAGGAAACAGGGATTCCTGGAAAAAATAAGTACTCTAGATTCCTCGAAATAATGTATTTGAGCAATGTCGGAGACCAAATTTTTCAGAAGGACCGTAACATATTCCTGCTTACCTAGTTTGGCACAGAAGAGCACAGTGAAGGCGGTTCCCAGCTCAACGGTGAATCCGGAAGGTGCTGATACCTGAAATTAATCGCTTTTCATGAAATAGCTTATCGAGATGGACTTCTACTGTAAACTGTTCAGACTATTTCTCGAGTAAAGCAACTCTGTACCTCAGTCGTAATCTCCTGAGCTATAAGTTTCATCGTTCGATGTCCGAGTGTCACAAATCCGGCAATCATCGCGATAGCACCGAAGAATAGCAAGTATTGCATGTCGTCACGAGTCTCGGCCGGAGTGAGCGCCCATCCCGTCTTGTACGTTAGCCTGTAAGAAATAACCCATTTAAAATGGATTCTCGAGACAAACTCGAGTGCTTACATAGAGATTGTGTGCAAAAATGATCAAAAGATCTAAATATTAGTCCAAAGAGATTTGTTGAGCATTCATCGAGAACATGAGCATCATAGGTGTGCGAATACTCACCAGATAGCGACCAGAGGACCGACGGTATTCGCAGTGTCATTGGCACCGTGTGAGAAGGAGAGAAGAGATGCAGACACCATTTGCAGCGCATTGAACACCTAAATGTCATGATCTTCTTTGAGACAGCATGATCTTTGTTACGCACATTTTGATCAATTCTTTCTAGGCTGAAAAATCAAATGGATTCAAAAAAATCGCTGACCTTAGATGCGAGCGGATCTTCAGTGACATTCTTGGTGATGTATTTGTACCAAGGGCCGGGAGGAGGAATGATCTCTCCTGCCGGAAGCTGTTTCTTCACTCCATCCACAATGGTATACGAGGTGTCAACAACTTTGTTGGACGAGATATCACCTGTAAGATGACACTTTGAATGTACTCAAAGGCTAATGGCTAACAAGGCTAACAGAGACAGTACATTAACTAATGAAAATAAAGGATGGTTAAAATCTCACGAGATCTAAGCGGAATTCCACCATTCTCAGCATGCTTTGCCTTGTCTTTCTCGTAGAGTCGAATAGCACGATTACGAAGCCATTTGCGAAGAGGGAAATGAATGAGAAGACCAACGGTGACGGCGATTCCAGTAGAGATGAGCAGAGCCTGCCACCAATTGAGAGTGTCGAAGTGAAGATCTGAAGATGAGACATTCAATATCAAGAACGGGTATGGGTTAGTTGATCTTTTGCATTATTAGAATCAACTGAAATCAGCGCACAAACTTGAGAGACACACAAACTTGAGAGAGTGTGAGACAACGATATAGTAATTGCTGTCTCAACGATTGTTAACATAAACGAACTTACACTTGGATCCCTCGAAGATGCAAGCGAAGAGATTGACTGCGAGAGTGAAGACCATGAAGACGGGACAGAGAAGGAGAGCGGACTGAAAGGAGATGCTTTTTCACATTTTTAGCTAACTTTTCTGGAAACTGTAAGGAGTTGGTTTCAAATTTACTTGAGTTGATCTATTGATAAGTATACGATTATGATGTCTCACCTCGAACGTGTGTCTTCTCATGAGAACTGTGAACTTGACGACCAAGTAGAAGAGTGAAGAGAAGAATCCGGCGACAATGGGAGAAAGGAACCACGAAATAACTGAAGAGTGATATAGACTCGATTCGCTCTCTCGATATCTGTTCTCTCTCGATATCTGTAAATACACCCAGATTTCGGTAATCTCAAACCATTACAATAAATTGAGGACATTATGAGTACTGCTCAAATGGAATCTGCAGTTTCCCGGGGTTTGGGTTAAAATGAGATGAACTGAATGAACATTGAGTTGAATTGAGTTTCATGGATATTCAATATGGCTTTTCAGCCTTCGTGTGATCAGCTTCCTTGTTTTTGAAATGACTTACCGATGCCAACGATCTCCATCCACTTAATTCCCATGTTTCCTCTGAGGTAGAGTGTGGCTGCGAGAGTGGCGCCGACGATAGCGTGTGTGGCCGAGACAGGAATCTTGAAGACGGAAGAGACGATCATGAAGACTGAGACGCCAAGGAGAGTACCGATCTGAGGAGAAAAGCAAGATCAAAGATCAGTGGGCCTTCTATCAGGAAGCTCTGTGTGATAGCGACAAAGCCTTTTCAAAAACCTATGAGCTGTGTAGCTTCTAACAAAACGCCAGTTCTGCATAATCGGTTCGAAGAGCCACTTTCAAGGCATCCAAATCCCTGAGAGAGATACTTCCATGACTTACCTGTCCGTACATGAAGTCAGCAGAGGTGTATCGGGCACACTCAATGATGGGAGCCTCACCAGCCACGGGAAGGGCCGGAGGGGAGAAAGTTGTCGTCTCTGAAGGCACTTTGAGTTTCGAGTCCCGTTCCCTGTCATTTTTCTCTCAAACGAGAGCCTTAGTGTGTTATTGTAGCCCATTCTTCGTTGTAGTTTCTACCAAGTATACTGTATTCAGAAAGCAATTAACATGTCATGAGCTATAAAGTTCCCGTTAAGTCCCATCTCGCGAGTAGGTTAACAATCTCTTTTCAGAGCAAGATATCTATCAAAATCGTCTAAGCGAACAAAGGGCCATAAAAAAACGAAGCACCCTACGAGAGAGAGATCAAATGAGATCAAGATAGGAGCTCAAACCCTCACTACTTCCTCTCTACCAAGAGCCGCCATAAAAATCATCTCATCGTAAAAGACTGCCGACCTCTGTGAGTTCGAGAAAAGATAGCACTTTGATCGTAAATCGTGTCATCTACCAACATCTGACCGAAATAAACTCTGAGAATGTATCGTGAAATTATTTTCCGATCCACTCGTAGTTGACCTTTGACTACCGTTCGATGGGCGGAGTTAGGAAGAGGCCGGGAGGAGGCTAGTGATCTACCTGCTCTCCTCCGCCCTACCTCTTCCTTTCCTCTCTCTCCCAGGCAATCAATACGCTAACCAGCACATTAAGTTTGCTGAGCATTTCAAAAGCACGATACCCGCTGCACTCTCGTTCGAAAAAATTTTGTATTTCCTCAATATTTAGCGCATTTTCAAGGTAGACTTTTCGAAGATAACGAATGTTTCTTGATAAACGAGAGTTTCACTATGATAAGTTTACTGAGATAATCGAGGGTATCCACAATAACAGCCGTTCGCCCTCTGGCTATATTGAAACACATTGAGATTCTTCTATATTTATCAGAAAAATGCTCACCGAGAGAAGCGTTGGTGACCTGACAGAAGGGGACGATGACGTAAGTGTGATTGGTCGGTTCGTACTGGGCGTACACATCATACACCGATACGTCCACGATTCCGGTTCGTATGGTCTCCGTTACCTTTGAACGAGGTCTTCAATTAGAGAGATCGATAAATCGTCGATACGACTCACCTTGTAGCCGAGTAGAACGGCGCCCAGCGTGTTGAAGATAGCGCAGAGAATGTACGCCTGGAAATGAGAAATAGCGTCTCGTCAGAAAGAGACGTGATAACGCTATTTCGTTGCTTTTGGTATATAAATCCTAAGTATCCAGTATTAGTAGCGTTGCTTGAATACCGTTTCTCATCAATTACTCTAGGGAGCATCACTACAGTAATCCATGCACCGTACCTGCCACAACTTCACAGTTCCGGCTCCGACGGATGTTCCCCAGTCATTGCAAGCGTCGTTTGCACCCATGCCATAGGAGACGGCGAAGGCGAAGAAGAATGCCACCCACTGAATGGAATCATATCGACAATGCTCGAGGTTTCTCAATTCCACACACTCTCTCGTTCTGTATGACCTGCTAATGTGCACGTGTAATAAAGAGAGTCAGATGGTCAACTCACAATAAGCCATGTAAACTCTTGAGGCCAAACAGGACTGTAGATCAACTCGCTGAGTATCGTCATGATCTGCAATGGTCAAGGAATGGAATACCGTACCATGACGCTAAATTAATCACGACATAGGTCGGTACAGTGATCACCCTATTGGTCCGGGATACAGCGATCCGAGCAATGCGCCGGCTCAACAGAGCACAAGATCAATTGAACGCAATGACGCGATTGGGAGGGAGCGACGGGAGCTATGCGGAAACGCAAGGCCAATGGCCCATCGAGTGATTGAACCAAGTGATGCGAGATCGAGGGGCTAAATACTGCCATTGAGTCTCGATGTTCATTGCTCGAGGAAGGTCACTACTGCACCGCGGGATGGTCCTTTAATAGGTGGGTAGAGGAGGGAGAGGAAGGGAGCGAGAGAGAGAGAGAGAGGAGGCGATGAACGCGCTAGATCAAGAGCGGTTCCGTGAGGGAGAGGGAGAGGGACAGAACGCCATCATTCTATTTTTAGAGGAGGACTTTCTATATTCAGACGAATTGCTTCCGTTTTGGGAGCATCGCTTAGCGGAGTTGAGAAGACTATGAGAGGATTACTCCCGTTGATGCTGATGTGCTAGTAAAAAGGAAATGTATTTCACTACGGAACTTCTTCAAAGGCCAGTGATTATTAGAAGCATTTGCAGCTTCAGAGAATCTAATATCTCACTCGGGCGTAATTAGCCTCGTGATCGGGCCGCTAGCACTTCACATTCGGGCTCCTTGGAATCACATCTCCCGTCTGACCAGAACTAGTGATACGTCGAAAGGTTAACAACGGAACGGGAAAAGTGATGCGGAAACCGTAATTAAGATGCAATAAAAGTTAATGCGAAAAATGGTAGAGATGGGAGCGTCCAAACGTGCAGCTGTTGAGAGATGAACGAACCTTCACTGCCCGAGATCAAATACTTATCGTCTCTGCTGATCTCATAGCGTGAATAGGCTGATTACCAGTCCCCATTTGCCATCAGACAAAGAGGTGCGCGGTGCGCGCACAGAAAAAGAGATTGCGTGAACTCTCTAAACGAACTGTGAACCAAAGTTACAAGGTTGAAACAGCGTGATGCAGCGATTATCGCGCCTTGCGAGAGCGATTAGCACAACTTTGGTCAGATGGTTGTGTGGCTACCGTTAGGGACAACCGATGCCCCTCGTGTGCCCTTCGATCTCAGTAACTGTGTCCATGTCTAGAAAACGATCAAAAAATTTGAGCTCCTCTTTATCACTCTTTCACTTAGCACCTTTCTGTTAAAATGTTCCGATTACTTTCGATTTTTCGTGGAAAATACTGAGTGAATTCACCAATGGAATACTATATTACTTCCGGAAGTGTTTTTCGTCTAATTGAGCTGCCATTTGGTTTGTGACTCATCGTATTGCTAAAAGAGATCATCTTTCTGCTCTTACTTTCATTGACGGAAGTCATTGAGTACTCTCGATTTCGACCAAGATCAATCTAAAATGGGAGTCGCTCAGTCTATTCCAAGCGGAGGTCGATCTGCGTATTTTTAGAAATCGCTTGCGCGCTTTCGCTCTCTTCTCTCCGTTTGTCTTTATTGCCTTTTAAAGTTACGACTCCTTGCGCTATCTACCTTTTGGTTAAATTCCCTTGATGATTCGTTGAGATTTCGTGACGATATGAGTAAAATGTCAATGAAGGATCAAAAACTAATATGGTAATGTAATTACAATTATGCTCGCGACTCTCTAGTTTGACGTGCGGTCGGTTGCACAAGAGTGCATGTCAGGTGGCCGAATATTCGTCTCAATTTCCCGTTGGTCATTTAACTTCTGCTCATTGAGTTCTTCTACTCAGTAGGAGGCGGTTTTGATCTCACAAACCTTCGAAGGATAGGTGATTTCGTGATTTCGCCTATCACATCGCTTACTCGTTTGACCTGAACTGGAATGTATTTTGTACGATTTACTTCACTATTGTGGGTACAGTAGTTACTCTCAGACCAACAAAGACTGACTGTCAACTGCATTCTGTGCAGTTTCCACTCAATTTTTGCATGAATTCACCATCTGATACGAGCAAAAAGTTGAAAATGTCTCGTGTAGTCTATCCTCACCTCTTTTTGAACATTCTCAACTGTTCGCTGCTACTCTCATTTGCGTCACTTTCACTTTCATTGTACAAAGGAATAAAGCACGAGAAGGGAGAATATTCATTTCAAATTCTACCACTGCTTACAATTTCTTTCCACGATTGGGTGATTGACACTCTGAAGCACTCTTACTTGCAATAATGTTCCCATCACAATTTTACGTCTCATTACAGTTTGTTACCATTTTCAATTTACAGACTTCACTCTTTTCATGAGCCATTAACTATCAATCAATCAATCAATTTATCATATCAGGCAATTATTGCAAGATGAAGATGGGGGCGAAATCTTCATGGGATGTATTCCACGAGTTGTCAATAGCTCGATCCAAATCGTCACTCCAGCGTGCTCTAGGCTTCCCGGGCGAACGCTTCCGATTGTACGGTGTCCAGAATGTAGTCGCGGGGGTCCATTTCTCCATTTGCATGCTCCTGAGCTTGAGGGCCATCACTGACTGAGACACATCAGTGCTTCTCGGTTCCAGTCGCGCAGCTTTGTGACCTCCCGTACGCGTTCGTTCCTCCAGCGGTCTATCAGAGTGACTCCCAAAATCTTCCGTTACATTTTCCTCTGAGTAATGCTTAACCGCTCCTTATCGCTCGACCTTAGAGCCCACACCTCACTCCCGTAGAGTACGGTAGATGTGATGCAGCTTTCAAAAAGTCGTCTCCGGATCTTCATGGGAAGGCGGGATGATAGAAGATGCGATAACTTGCTCCATGCCATCCGAGCCGAATCCGGTGCTCAATTTCGTCGGTGTGGTCCAAGGGGAGAGCGATTCTTCTTCCGAGGTACGTGGTAGATTCGACAAAGTTGAAGGTCAGGTGTTGGATTGAAATTGGGGCTCGGGTTGTTTTGCATGATGTCAGTAGGTGGGTCTTAGTTGCATTAACTGTACGATATGCCAAATATATTATAGTTTTTGAAGAAGACTCGCATTCGAATCTAAATATTGTGATCAGGGAAATTTCTGGGAATGGTAAAGACCTGTGTTTTTCCTTTGTTCGTTAAGAAAAAAAATGAAAGAGTTTCAGATTATGTGTGGTGTGTGATCGAACCGAATGTCATCTCGAGAGCTATGTGCGATGCGGAGTGATGGAGACAGCTAGTAGATCAAAGTAGATAGACTGATGGAAGAATTCGACGAGCGAAAAAAGTACAAAGACTTATCAGAAATCACGTTTTGTACGTATTTTTCAAAATTGTATTCATTCTTTTTCATCTTGGACGCTCTTTTTCATCGATCATCCCACTCAGAATAAAATATTATAGAAGACAAACATTATTCATTGGACTGCACCTATGCGATCAGGAAGGATTCCTTATCTGATCTACCGTAGTGTCCTCTGGGACTTCTCATTTATCTTCACAAGGTCGCAATGGATTGCTGAAAACATCCCCTCGGGAGATTATAAGGACCCCTCCAAAGGGCAAATTTAGCAGTTGAATGTTACAATAAGGTGTTTTATGGAATTATAAAAATAAGGAGTCAGCTGATTCGTGTTACTAATTTGTCTCCCCATTTCTTAACTCTGATTAAATCCCAATATCGTCGAATTATTTTACATTTTTGGAGAATTTCTAAATAGTTCTCACACCGACAACACCTCAACAAGTGCATTGGTAGTTTTATCTTCAGGTTTTACAATAGTTGTAGAAGATCTCCGATTCAAAAGCATCATTCAATCATCAACAGTCTTTTTTCGTCACTTCCCTTTTACCTGTTCCATGATGAGAAATTTCATTCAACACATCGCCACATGTCCGATCAACCAATTGTGAATGCTCTGGGAATCTACAAATTAGCATCATTTGGGAAAGAGACAGTTGGGATGAGAGTAAGTACGACGACGAGATAATAAAGCATCAAATGAAATCTGCCAAGCGTTTAAACCAGAGAGAATAGGTTACGGCAGAATATGATTTTATCACAGTGAAAATTACCGTAACCGGAAAATAGATAATCTGGCCATGATACAGTATCATTATACAGTATCCAGCGTCTCCCACCTCGTAGCGACCGACTGCGAAGAGCCGGGCGGGGAATAATCGAGAACCGGATACTGTCCTCACTACATATTGGATGCTTACCAGCACTTCGGCCTTCTGTCACAAACGGCAACTAGCATGCAACAAGAATTGGTACTACCCCGAGATATAATTTTTTTTTCGTAAATTTCATTTCAGAAATTAATTTTGTATAAAAATAATTTGAGAAAAATATTTGTGGAAAACCGCATTTGGGAAAACACCAATTGTAAATTTTAATTTAGAAATTCGCAATGGGAAATCATTTTTGGGAAATCCCATCTCGGAAATTTTTTTCATGTAAATATTTGTGCGCATGTTATAAAGCATTATTTCAATTTTTATTATTTTAATAGAATTCTCCTGATTTTATTATTATTATTAGAATAAAAAAATAAATAAAAAAGTGAAAGGAAAAAGGAGAAAATCGGCTTCAAACCGCTGTGCGCGCTCCAGCTGCGTTGCGGCCGCGTCGCGTTTTGCATTTCCGAAAAAAATTTCCGAGATGGGATTTCCGAAATGAAATTTATCAATAGTACTTTTACAGTAGACGAATTTCCACAGTAAGATTTACGTAATTTTCTTTATACTTTACTTTTTCCCAAATTGATTTTCTATAAAAATATTTTTCAAATATGTATTTACGAAAAAAAATTTACATTTCGGGGTAGTACCCAAGAATTCGGAATTCATGGACGTACAATTCATGGTTAATTTGAAAAGAGTCCAAATGTTCATATCGGTGCAGTTGGTAATGCTCTCTGTGATGAAGAGGGGATAAGTACGGTAGTTGGTTATGGTAGACTCTCGTATGGAGTCTTTTATCTTTCACTTTTCTAAAACAACGTTTAGGCTAAGTTATTGGCTGGTTCAAACATGGGCTCATCATTTCTCCCTAATGATGTGACTTTTCCGATGTAAGAATAAAATCTGTATTATGTAAGATGTTTCAACACCGGGAATCTAACAATGAAGCGATTATTCCATTTGTGCACGAAATGCTGCAGCTCCAGTCTCCTTTTATACGGGCTATATATACTGTAGCGGCCGACATTCATGTGATCATCTGCGCCAGCTATACTAATTGCGTTATTATCCGCTAGATCTCCCTTCTCGTGCCCATCGATATTGAAGCAATCGTAGTCATGTGATACTCTAATCTCTTGAAATGAATTTCGCATCTCGGCCGATGTCATCAGTCAAAACATTCAAAGCATCAAAGACCTATCTGTGTACATTCCTATCATAACATCTATTGTATACATTCGTACAATGAACTTTCACTGAAGTCTCATTCTCGGAGAATATCAGATGTTATTCAACGAAATGTATACAAAGTATTGGTCAGATCTTCAGAGAAGGAAGTAAGGTGAGGTATCCACGTCAGGCGACCTTTCTTATCACGCCTACGTTGATGGTGGCTCACAAGTTCGTCTACTGTAATGCTCTGCTGCTTAATGATTCATAGACTTTATTTCCGTTTGCAAACAGATCACAGCTAAATTACCCAGCCTGTGGGGAATACAATACCGTGAAAATATTTTATATTCCACGCGTAGTAGACGAGCTGAGTGGAGGGAGGAAGAGACCGGAAGGAGGCTCGTGATCTACCTGGCCTCCTCCTTCCTCCCCCTTATTCTCTCCTGACAATCGATAGCTTGCTAACCGGCACATCGAGTTTGCTGAACATTTGAAACGCGCGATACTTCTATTGATTGGTGTTTGATTCTCTCAATACAGTTCCCTCAACCCTCTATTTCTCAACTCTTATTTTCTTGAAACTGGAATCGTTTTCAAAAAAGTAAAACCGGATCTTGAGGTTGTGATCGCAGAGCACTCTCAAAGTTTTCAAGTCGAACTTTTTTAACTGAGAGTGAAACTGCATGTCATGTGAGAGCCTGAAACGGAAAGAAACGTGACGACGAGCATGAGAAATGAGGACTTCTTTCATTGTTAAATTCGCATCGTGAACTGGTATGACTCTCTCACTTTCCCATGCTCTCTCGCTTCTATGACCAACGAGAGAATATGAGAAGAAAAGAATTCTCTCATTTTGCATTTCTGCGATAGATGCATGGGAGGGCCTCTCATAATTTCCCATGCTCTCTCGCTTCTATGACTATAGAGCGTGAGGAAGGCGGAGTCCACTCATTGTAAATTTCGCGCCGCTGGAATTCTGGGTCTGACTCTCTTACTTTTCCATGCTCTCTGGTATCTCTGACCGACGAGAGAGCATTGTGAAATGAGAGAGAGAGGGATTTTACTTTCTCTCTTCTTCGTGGGCGTGGGACTCCCTTCTTGAATAAAACACTCCGAGCTCTACATCATCGATATATTCAGCCCCCTTCTTGGCTTTTCCAGAGTTTCTAGAGTTTCTCCGGCTTGGGGCTATTTATTGCATGCTAGTACGTCTCGTTCTCAGCCCTTCCCCCCTTCCTCCTCCCTCTTCACCCCCCCCCCCCTTCCCCCCTCTCTCTCTCTCTTCGCACACCATTCCCCTCATTTCTCTTCATCAATTTTAATCCCCAACTCCTTATCGATATTGAGATTCGTATCACTATTCTCTCCCCTCTCTTCAACTGAGGGATGGGCCGAGGTTATCAGCCAACTTTCACGAGCGCCATTGTGAGAGTAGCAAAGCAGACTAGGGCGCTTCTCTATTTATACCCGACCGGGACTCCATAGAAGGATTCTCTACATTGCGCGTATTCACTCACCGGAATGAAGATATGAATTCCTTGCCCTGACATAGACGTGGGCTTTTCATAGTTGTCGAGTGTTTCACAGCAGGTATCTTAGTGAAGTACCTGCACTCACCCAGTCCGAAATTATGTAGGCCACCCTCATTCCACTCCATTGTCGCCCACTGTGACATTGAAGGCTAATGTCCTACCGTTCACATAACTTCATTTTGTGTCCCTTAATGTAGTGATGAAATGACATCCAATAACTTTCATAATTTCGCTTTCACTCTCGCTCTCCAGCCCCTTTTCCAGGAACAATTCATTGAGGGAATCCGCCTCCCCCTTTCATAATTGCATTCGCTAGGCGTTGGCTCAGTATAGAAGCACTAGAAAGGAGATTTTCTGGGAAGAAATACGAGAGCTGACGCTTTGCACGTGCTCAATTCTTGACTATTTCCACCCGGCCTTTTCATTAGGTCATAAACTTTTGTGGCAGAGGATCTAATTTATTGGCCCTCCCTTCTTCTGCGATCTTCCTCTCATTTTCTCTCTTATTTCTTCCAACTTTCTTGGTTGTCTCATCCCTCATCAAGATTGACGAATGCTCTGTCTCTCATTTCACAATACTCTCTCGTTTCTCTGACTGACGAAAGATTAGGTACAATGAAGAGACGAGAACATTTCTCTCGAGATTACAATCGCCGCTTTTCACTTGCTCCTATATTCCCTCTGTCTACATAGTTCATCACGATAACTGACGCCTGTTAGAGAAGAGAGGAAGGGGAGGAAAGAGTAAGAGACAACTGGAAGAAGGGAGATGAGACAGGATGAGAAATACGCGAAACCCCTCTCGTCTCCCTCCTCTAGCATTACACTCAAGTCCAGCCAAAAGTAATGGGCGATTAACCGATCGTTAAGTGACCTCGCACACTTTTTCTTTTCACCACCACCCGCTATGCCGTTCCCTCCTAATTTACAGCCGCCGTCCACCTAACTTCGCCCCTCTTGTCCCGCTCTCATCAAGAGATGACCTGACACAACTCTCCTCCTTTCCCATGCACTCTCACTTCTCTGTCGGTACAGAGAGTGAGCATAGATTATCTCTAACCCATCCCTTTCTATCCCTTCCCCTATCACTTCACAATTTCGCTTCAGCATTTCGTGGTGCTGTCTCCTATCGTATTCCTCTCACTCCTTTCCTCTCTACAAGTCACACATTCTCTCGTCCTTCATAACTCCCTCTTGTCTCTTGATTCTGAGTGACCTCTCTGGTGTATCGGCTTATCAATCGCCTTATCTGCCCATGTTTCTAACCATAAACGGCGCTCTCGACGAGTCGGTTGATACGTTAGCATCACTCTCGCGCACATGACCTCCCAAAGTGCAAGGGAAATGAATCATCGGTTCCTGAAGTCCATTGCATAAAGTCACCATCGAGGCCTTAGCTCAGTCGTTTTCGTGAGATTATTTCCCATTCCACACGTAGTTGAACTTGACGAACTGAATGGAGGGAGGAGGGAGGAAGAGGCCGGGAGGGGGCTAGTGATCTACCTGCTCTCCTCTCCCCTACCTCTCTCCCAGACAATCGATATCTCACTAACCATCAGCTTGAGTTCACTGAGCATTTGAAACGTGCGATAGTGCGCATGATCGAAAGGCCGGAAATTCAAATCCCGCAGCCTCCATTGTCTTTTGCTTGAACTCCCCGCAATCTCCAAATGATAATCGATTTCATGGCGCGAATCTGAATTCTTATTCCTTTGTTTTTGCAATTCACGTCTGTATTTGATGATAATTGATGGACCCTCACCTTTCTCGCCCGTGAGATATACGGGATTTTACGTGAATCATTGTCGTTATTTTTATTCATTTTTTTCAGAGACCAACTACTGAGATCGATGGATCGGCCAAACTCATCTGCTGGAGCGAGAAAGGTACCCTTTGAACGATTCTTATCTTGAACATTTCCCTCATTTCCCACTGTTTCATGCGAAATTGCTTAGGCATTGATCATCTTCTATAGTAGCTAAGCAATCTGTGTTCAATTATTTGTTACCGTTTCATTCTTTCTAATCCTCGCTGGGTCGGTTGTTTGTCTGTTCATATGAGCTCATTCATCTAGCGTATTTCAAAAGTGCGATGTCATACGGATAATCAAGCAATGCGGCGCCGTTCCCGCTTACTTTCTTCTCCTCACGGTAGGCTACCTCTCTATTCGATTGCGCGGACTGATCACCATCAATCGATCCCCCATCAACAGCCAGTAGATCATGTGTGACACTTCTTGATACCCTATCCCCCCCTCACGGGGTTTCTGCACAGAGTATTCCTTTGTGCAAATAATTCATCTACCTCTATCGAAAATATCAATGCCGTCTGGGCGAGTCCTGATAGTTTATCTACGTATTACTCCACGCAGGACTATAAAATGCAATCCGGTAATGCTGCAAATGTAGAGCGATATCCTTTAGGTCATTCAAAACACGATATAAATCAAATAGTATTTTCAATTGCAGACTGGAAAGAAGAGACCCGATGATTCGGGCAACCAACAATCATCATCAGCCAATCCACACCATCCCACTTTCATCCCTCCCACTCAACCGAACACGCAGCTCTACAATCAATTGGTACGACATTGCACTCCGACTCACACCATTTCAAATTACATTCATTTTCATCCGAAATTTGCAAAACAGCAGTTGTAGATGATTATTTGAGTATGGCGAATCCAAAGAAGGCTGCTTCGATTCATTCATTTTTCAGGAAGTGATAATAAACTAATTTATGTCAGGCAGCTCAAGCATTGTCATTTGCTCAACAATTCCCTATGCCTCCTGCTGCTTTCAATCAATCCGTGAATCCTGCACTTATGAATTTGGTATAATTCTATTATTTTTATTATCGTTTCAAAAATTATAATGTACTTTAAGAGACTTTGAAAACAAAAAAATATATGTTCAATTATATTTCTAGCACAAATACAGGTATCCATTATTAGAGACCGCAACGGGTTAGACCGAATCTATCGTAAAGTCATGTTTAGGTGCTCAAAGAATCTCCCTTGGTCTGAATAACATCATGCTTTTTACCGTTTGTCGATATCTCATCCCAAAATCGGGTTATGAGCCAAAAACCATGCGATCTGGGCTCAACAGAGAAGAGGTCGAAACCGGGACGAGGCAAAAGGGGGGGGGGGGGCGGAGCCTACTTCAAGCTCATTCCCAAAGTTCGACGGCGATAGCTTCGCCCAGTCGTGAGAGACAATTTGGGAGAGAAATTTCCTCTTGTCTAGGGACGGTGTGTGCTAGTCACGACGGGAAAGAAACAGCAGGGAGAGCGAGACGGAGCGAGAAGTGAAGAGGGTCGTCTCTCTTCCCTTCTCCCTCATTTGACTAGCTCCGCCCACGTTCACACTGTGTTTAGCGCTAAACGGGCTGGAATAAATACGCGCGTACTAAAACCTTCAAAACGGTTTAGCAATTCGGGGATACTTTCGATTCTTGATTTTTCTTCTCTAAAATTCTTCATAAAAATAAAAGAACAATCTGCGCAATGGGCACTTTGCAGCGTACATTAGAAATGCGTTATTCGCCTATCCTGGACTAGTTTATCCCAATTTTGACCAACTTAAATTTTTCTGAACAAAGTGCCCAATGGCCCCCTAAAAGATGTGCCTGAGGCCTATCCAACGCGCTCTTGATCGACCATTTTGGTGAAGTATTCGATTTGCTAAACCTCGGTCCCTTTTTAAGGTAGGTTCTCTATCCCTCTCAAGTGGGCGGAGCTTGCGGTCTCTATCCATTATGATCAAGATCAAAATGGTTATACAGATTAATTTTTTTTATGAATTTGAATTGTTTTTTTAAGATGGCGATGCATAACGCACAATATGGACTCGGCGTTAACCTTGGAAATCAACCCTCCACTTCTGCTGCACTTCAGGTATTGCATAAAATTTTGGTAATCGTCATGAGCCCATCAACCTTTCGCCCCACTTTCCATTTTGATGCTAATTAATAATAAAGATTACAATGCACTTTAGCCGAATTCTCCATTGTGATCTCAAGATCAGAATAGTTATTCAGATTTATTTTGGGTTGTGATTCTAAACTGCTTCTTTAAATCGCGTTGCAGATGGGACAATATGGACTCGGCGGTAACCTTGGAAATCAACCCTCCACATCTGCTGCGCTTCAGGTATTGAATTAAAATTTGATAATCGTCATGAACCCATCAACCTTTTGCTCCACTTGCAATTTTGACGCTAGTTAATGAAAAATGCACTTTAGCCGAATTCTCCATTGTGATCTCAAGATCAAAATGGTTATTCAGATTTATTTTGGGTTGTGATTCTAAACTGCTTCTTTAAGAGAGCGGATCGGTAATTTTCGACCATTTTCAGCTATCCCTTGGCCACGTTGCCCTCGGAATGAAGAGCACAGTCCCATATTCCATACATGAGTACCCCTTGACCGTGTATGGTGCATGGTATAATTGGAATCCAAATTCATGCTTTCCATAGAGGATTATTAAGGCCCAAAGTTGAAAAATTGCAAAATCGTAACTTTTGAATGAGACAAGCTAGACTCAAAATCGTTTTTTTGCATTGTGCTAGGCATAGAAACCAAAAATAAGCCATCGTGATTGAATTTAAACTTCCTGGAAACTTGGTTTCACGATTAACTTTTTCATATTTTCGGCCAAAATTTTTTAATAGAGCAATAACGCACGCTCTCACACGGCACAAAAGTTACCCAGAGGGATCCCTCGAATAATCAAAGAGTATCGCCAACTCTTATTACGAATATTTATCACCTTTGGAATTGATTCCGCCACCATCATTTTTTCGACCCATGACCCGGGGTTCATGCTTCAAAAGTGATCCGAGACCATGAACCCCGGGTAATGGTCCAAAATTGACCCAAAATTTCATGATCGAGAAACTTCAAGTACTATACGTCAACACATACTACAGTACCCCAACGATATACCGTAACGCGAAATGCCGTATTTCGGTAACGTGCAAAGTAAATTTTTTGTATATGTGCATTGAAAAGTAAGTTCACGATTCCAGGAACGGTAGATTACGGTAATTCGGGTTACGGTATATTGTTGGGGTACTGTAGTATGTGTTGACGTATAGTACTTGAAGTTTCTCGATCATGAAATTTTGGGTCAATTTTGGACCATTATCCGGGGTTCATGGTCTCGGATCACTTTTGAAGCATGAATCCCGGGTCATGGGTCGAAAAAATGATGGTGGCGGAATCAATTCCAAAGGTGATAAATATTCGTAATAAGAGTTGGCGATACTCTTTGAACGAATTTGATCCAAGGATCACGCAGATGGCTAGAAAACGCTCCAATAACCCATTTTTGCGTCTGGGAAGGCAAAATGGAATAAAATTAGATCCTTCTCGATACGAGGATTATTCGAGGGATCCCTCTGGGTAACTTTTGTGCCGTGTGAGAGCGTGCGTTATTGCTCTATTAAAAAATTTAAAAAAAACACAATGCAAAAAAAGATTTTGAGTCTAGCTTGTCTCACTCAAAAGTTACGATTTTGCAATTTTTCAACTTTGGGCCTTAATAATCCTCTATGGAAAGCATGAATTTGGATTCCAATTATACCATGCACCATACACGGTCAAGGGGAATATGGGACTGTGCTCTTCATTCCGAGAGCAACGTGGCCAAGGGGTGGTCCAAAATTACCGATCCGCTCTCTTAAATCGCGTTGCAGATGGGACAATATGGACTCGCCGGTAACCTTGGAAATCAACCCTCCACTTCTGCTGCACTTCAGGTACTGCATTATTAATTGAAAATCGTGATGAGCCCATTGACCCCGTTCCCCACTTCAGCCGAATTCGAACAACAACATCGCACAAAATATGTTCATGACCGGACTGCTGACTGGGCAGTTCAACCAGGTGTGTTTCGTGTTTTTTCGAAAGAATCAAACGCTTAAACTCGTTTTCAAAGCCGATCACAGTTATGCATCATGACACAGTTGGATCATGACACAGTTGGCATTCACAACTAACGTGTTAAAAATCTCAGGGCATGATCCAAAAGAGTCAACCCACATTGCAATCTACTGGATCTCATGCGGCTGTTCAGAGCAACATCGTACGCTTATCATGAACTAGTTTATAGTGTTTCTTGAACAGCAAAGGATTAGCGATGACCCCCATTACCTCTATGTATTTTCAATCGTATTTCAGAATGTCGTTCCACAGTCTCGCCATCTGCAGCAGAATTTTCGTCTCGATGACTCTTCTCTAATGAAGGTATCGAATATTGATTGACTTCGAATAATTAAATTACAACGTTTATGTACCAGTAATAATTGATTTCTCAAAGTTTCTTTAAAAACACTTATCTGTGTTCAGATGGCCATATCAAATCGTCTGAATGATCTCCCTCCCCTCTCTTCTTTCATAGAGGTATTTTTTTAGAAAGCAGGGGAAGTATCACAACATTGACCATCGATTTTGTTTCACGAATAGTTTAAATAAAATCTTTCTATCTAACTATGTATTTCTATGGAAAAAACATAAATTGCTGATGTTCTTTTCCTTTTTATATTTTGAGTTGGAAAAGAGTAAATTTTCTGATAAAATTCTGAAAAATAGTCAGTTTTATCACTATTCAAGCGAAAAAAATGCAATTTAACCACCTCCTAATCGAGCACATTATCTTACAGGTAGCTTCTCAAGGTCCCCCAGAGAAAGCCCTCCTTTCATCGGCCAAGAAGGTATACCTACTCCACTTTCCATACATAAATCAAAAATTTAGATTGAGGATCCGGTTCAAGTCGAGTATCCGACTCACAAAAGCCAACTGCAGGTACGACTGAAAAGTGGTCATTCAATTTATATGGCATATTCAGATTCCGAGTGTGCCTAACGAGTTCGAAGAGGTAAGATCACTTACATGGCTATGGTAATGCTCAAATTTTCCTTACTTCGAAAAAAGCCCCAAATCGCAAAACAAAGTCTGTTCTTTTTCAGGATAAATGCAATAAACAATACTTCGCCAAGTTCGTTGAGGTGATTGATTTATTCAATTATTTTTCTCCATTTCATGTGTTATGTTCGATTATTTTTTGTGGAAGAATAACTTATAATCTACATTTACAGAACAGCTACCAGCTTGAAGATGTCTACCTCAACGACAGAAGTCCGCCGTGGAAACAGGTGGGTCGAGAAAAGTTAGATGGACGTTTGGGAGAAGGGCAAGATAGATAAGAGAGGACTGTGGAGTAATAGTTGACACATTTTTAAAAAAAATAATTGCTATCATTACATTTAGTCAAGGCAAGGAGGCAAAATTCGGTCAATGTTAGACACACAAAGACGTGAAATGACTCATTTCAATATCAGATCTCTCGTCCACCGTTACATCAGCATTTGGAGGAGCAGGCTCGAATGCAGAAGAGCACGCCTTCGCTTCAGTATACGGACGAGGACTATCAAAAGGTATTGTGCGTTTGAAAAGCTCAAACGTAATGTGCCGGTTTGCGAGCACCCTATTTTATTATCCACTAGCTTCCTTCCGGCACTTTCTTATCTCCGAACGTTCATCAACCAGCCGCTAATATAATTTTACTATAATATTGTACAGTTCAATCTGAATGTTATGACAAATTCCAGGAGAGACAATGGGGTGCCGAAATGAGGAAATACTATCTGTGCACGATGGTGCACTGGATAACCGCTCCTGAGTCCATTCATCCTCGTCCAACGGATCAAGTACGTTGCATAAATGGATTGGAATGGATTTGATAGTTCTGATAAGATCAAAATCATATTGCATTTCAGGAACGCAGGCAAGCTCTCAATGAGGTACTTTTTCGGCATTTTGCAATTACATTGCGTTATTTTGATGCATGTTAACTGTGTTATAAAAATTCTTACAGTTCTCGCAATACACTCACGATGAGATGAGAAAGACGATGGAGTACGTCTATATCGTAAGTTTTGTTTGCTATACTTCAAATGTCATCAGCTAGTGTATCCCGAGAATCGCCGTAGCTGGGAAAGGTTTTGGTTGTTGAAGTATCGCTTTCTACCAGTATAATGCTAATCTTTTGAAGCATCTGACCGTTGAGCAAGGCTGTCTCTTCCTCGGCTTCATAGAGCAGCTTATTTCTTTCCAGGTTATAACTAATATTTCAATAATGGAAAGTCAATAATAAATTCTAGTTGCAAACGTGCACCGTTGCACCGGAATGGCCATTATGCTTCCGAGATGAGAGCATGTGAGTATTTTCTTTATTTGAAAGACAGCGAAAATAACTGAGATAAATGATGTCCATATCTGAAGAAAGAGGAAGTATTGAAGAACAGACCGGATGCCTCGCCTTCCATTTTTATTTTAATCCTTTGCTGTCTCTAAGGCAAACATTTCTTGGGTCTATTCGGCAATGACTAGAGTGAGCATCCACAATACAACCAATTGAATACATCCAAATTCAGCACACACCGAGGTGGAGTTCTTCGTCGTCATTTCACGCCAGCCGTGGTAAGTGAACTTTATAAGAAGATGGATGAGGGCCAATAGTATTCGATGAAAGAGAATATAAGGTATGAATAGGACACAGTATGAAAAGGAGAAAAATACAAAAATGATGAAAAGCGCGAACATCCGCGACCTCTATTTGACACTCTAATCCAAAGTTTTGAATCACAATTGCATCCTGAGAACCAGCGATTGTTACGATTTTCGCCGGTTATGGTTAGAATATACATATATTCATGCAAAAAGCGTCATGCAAAATGGGTCTCGCTTCAAAGTGCTCGATATTTTCGGAATGTGTGAACGATGAGTATCTTACAGTGGCCGCTGATTCTCCAATGGTGGGAGCTGCAACTGAACCACAATCGATGTCTGAAGGAGCCAATGGACGTTGCTCTGTTCGACTTGGCAGTCGCATTCCCTGAGGCGGATAGGGAGAGCGCCCAAGGGAGAAAGGAGCTGATCGCGTTGAAATGGGAGACTGCCAATAACGAATACTTGATGCAAAAGCACCATTGGAAGACTATTATGCAGATACAAAGAGAGGCTGGCGTTGAGCATCCCTTCGATCCGAGAAAGGAAATCATCTTCTTCTCCCACTTCCAAATTCACGCACCGCTCAACTTTGAGCTGCTCAGCCCTCTAAGGAAAATGAAGCCCACGTGCACGTGGATCGGAAGGGATTATACTGCACTTTACGAACAGCTCGCACGGTTGCATTGCAAGAACGAACTGATCAGACAGATTCCCAACCATATGGAGATAGAGATGATCCCACTCGATGAACTCTGTCCTCCGCCGGTTCTTCCTCGATCCATTCCCGTAATCACCATATCTGATGCTCATTCTTATTCGACTCAACATCTCCAGAGTGTCGATGCTCAAGGAGAGACGAAGCATCCCGAGTCGCATCCTACTGATCCATCTTCTTCGATATCTTCAACGTCGATTACTCCTATCCTCCAATCATTGATTTCTTCTACTTCATCATCATCACACCCTGATCAGACGTCGATCTCTTCTGCTCCCGTTCCTTCATCAACCTCGTCGTCTTCTTTCTCCATCCATCCATCCACTCTTCCTGCTACTAACCTCTCTTGTATCATCGGAGATCATGCTCAGCAAGTGTCTCCCAGAGAGCTTGAAGATTCGAAGGCGGCTTCCCCCACTTCTTCTGGAGATCTACCCTCGCCCACCGATGGTGGTGGAATTGCTGACCTGTCATCGACTACTCCCACTCATCATTCTTCTCAGCTGTCTCCTCCCGATTCAAGAACAACGAAGCTGACCGATTCCTCTGTAATCCAGCACCCAATCGAGAAGAATGATCAATCAGCGCAGACGGATTCGCCTCTTCCCTCTCCTTCCTTCCCGTCCTCTCAACCTGCTGGAGATGCCACTCCATCATCATTCGCTCGAATTGATAGCAGAATGACAGCGAAAGAAATTCTTGCTGCCATGACACGTGATCAGATGAGGGAGGTTCGCGATCTGCTGGTCAAGATGGCAACCGATGATCTCTCCGTATCTGCCTCCTCCGGAGACAATGTGGGCACTTCATCGCATCAATCGGCCGGTTCTCGGACTGCTCAAGGTCTTCGAGAAAGGCGATCCCAATCCATCCCCACTCCTTCTTCATCGCTGCTTCCAACTCGTCCTCCACTCAAGATGAAGATACGTAAGGCCAATGGGCTGCAATCCTGCCGCCTATCGACGAGCCCCCCATCAAACTCAACGTCGTCTTCCCCCACTCAGTCCCCTCCTCCTCAATGTTCTTCCTCTGCTCTCATTCCTTCGCCAACATCAGTCATCTGTTTAGCTCCTTCCAATCTTTCATCGACAACCATAGAGGTGACCTCCTCTTCTCTCACTCCTTCCATTTCCACTCCGAGTCTTTCTGCCACTCGTCGAGCATCGTTGAATTCATCAGAGAAGTGTCCCACGTGTTTGAGTGAATTGTTCCAAGTGTCAGATGATGAGGAAGAGGACGAGCCAGCACTCAAGATTGCTCGTCGAGATCCATGGCATCTGCCATTCCTAGTCCTTCCTGCCCATATCATTCTCAACGAAGAAGAGAAAGCAATTGCAAAGGAGGTTACGAAGCGATTCTGGAGAACTCAGAAGGGTAAGATCTTGTCTTTGAATAGTGTCACTGTCGTTCTCTAAATAGACAAATCGACTGTCCGTCAAGTCAGGAATCAAGTGCAATTTATATGTGCTTCATCTCATTCTCGACTAGATCGGACATACGGGTCGATTTTTCTATCGAGAGAATGATACAGTGACAATGTTCTCAGCATTAGGGATCTAAAAGATTGTTTGTCGTTGCAGTGGAGGACCGAGCGTGGCTGCGAATGCACACACTGCATCAGAGCACTGCACTGAGTCAATCATCTACAATCGAATGTGAGTGAACAAACAATCTCGATACAACTGAACGTTCGAAGTAAAAGGGGTGTATGATTCATGTATACATGAATGATCATGTAAATTAAGAATATTAATAACTCAAAAAAATTGTACTTATCCAGCAGCTCTTCCAACAGTTCCGACGCAGTTCGTAAATGCATTCGAGAACTTCAAGAGCAACTTAGAAAATGGTAAGCTTTATTCAAAAATTGTATTTTTAACAACAAGACAAGTCCAAGTTTCAAAATAGAACAAATTCCATTGCAGAGAAGGAGCGTCGTGTTATCAATTTATTCAATCTCACCGTATACTCGCAGCTATTCTCTCGCTGAAACGTAATACTTTGACCAGTTTTAAATTTCATCTTCGAACGTAGATTGATGCATCCATTTCAGAAACGAGTCTCGGCACCGCTCATTGCCCGCTTGGGCGGACTTGCATGTCTCTTGCGAATCGTTTCTGCTGTGTTCTCAAGAACATTCATTAATCCATATTCTACATATTTAAAGCTGTATCCCCCTTTATGTCCCCTTAGCCAGTTATTCCGTCTCTGATAGAAGCCCCAGTCTTGTCCCTATTCTGTCCATTTCGAACTTTTCCATACATGTACTCTCGATTCTATTTGTTTTTTCCAAACAGAGTACATCCCAAATCAGTACTTGTAGATTTCAGATAGTTGCAAAGTCAGTAGCCGCCATGCATACTCTTCATTGACAAAATATTATTCTCGCATACGATATTAGTTAGCGGTAAGTCTATATCAAGATAAAATATTTCTTATTTATCACGAATTAAACAAATGATTGTTCAATTTTTACTTCTCTACGATTTCTTCAGTTTATTGACGATAAGTTTAATGACGTTAACTTTTCCTGCCCGAAATAGGTTGGAAAGCACATGATTTATAGACGTCCTGTTTTGAGCACACAACTTATGTCAAACGTTATGCTCATGTTATCAGTGTTTTATGGAACAGTTTGTCATCGTCGAACAACACTCGATGTTATCGTTGTAACGGTGCGATTGTGGCGAAATTGAGATCTCTTGTTGCGAAAGACAAAAAGGGCTGCTAATTTTCTTCGCATCTTCGAATCTGTTATGAGAACCAGAACTGTCGGAGAAAAGAATCTAAACTTGATGTAATTTGCCTCGTCGAAACAATTTTTGCGGCGAATATACCTTAAATCGAATAACCATGGCAGCATTCGGTAAAGTGTCATGATCTCATTCTGTGTCAAACTTTTCCCTCGAATGTACGCGTAGAGCTGGATTTATTAATAACTTTCACGAAGAGAAAGTGAAAAAACCTGATGGAACGCGATTGGCAAGCTCAGAATTACGGAGGATAAGCCAAGTAGGAGAAGGCTGAACTCAGTTCGAATGAGTCTAAAACGACGGATCTCATCTGATTTTATTAAGTGAATTTACTTGATCTTCCACTTCTTGCGTAGAAAACAGATAGCTATTGCATAAAGTGGAACAGAAATGGATGGAGAGACGAGAGCAACGATGACTGCGTTACGAGTGTCGCTGATCTGAATTTCTTACTGTTTTTTCGATAGTCTCAACTGTTTTGCTGTAAGAATTTTGAACGTCTATTAGTTTCTTTTTGGCCTGGAAATATATTTTATGGTAGTAATCATGGGATATCACGACCAGTTCACATGGCCGTTACGCATCAGAGTCTCACGCAACTCTGAATTGTATCCGGAAGAATACACACTTACCTCAGGATGTTTGTTGTAGCCTTGGAACATTGTGAAGTAAACTTCGCCGTCGAATAAAAATGGAAAGAAAATTGCAGTTGAGTCGAAAAGGTGCCATGATCCAGCAACTCCAACAATGATAACGATAACGCAAGAGATAGGTATGCCGTATTTCCATATCTAAAAAAACAATAGCGTTGTAATTGTTTAAGATTTTTAGATTACTGTTTTCCTGCTGCGAATCGAGAACAATTATGATCATTCAGTTAAAAAGTAAAATGGAAGGAACGTTAAAGAATTGGTTAAATAATTGATCATATGCTTATTTTTCTTTTGCAATATCCTCTAACTTCACACACCACGCAGTCGCGATGTGTGAAGTATGTGTGCACAGCATAGGGTTCGTTAATACTCACAAATCGCATGGGGGAGTTTCACACGAAATTTGAATCGGTGGAACTAACCTTGTCATGGGATTGGGGAATCATTATTGCTGTTGCTCTGTTGATCGAAGTGAGGATATTCACTGTTTCGTGAGCACCACCAAAGAAATGGCCGACCCTGAAATGTAAAAGTTCGAAGTAGACATAACGTGCCATGTTCCATAACGTGCCATCTGTTGAAAAATAATACAAATATGTCACAAACGATGCAACTTACGCATAAAGAAGTGTAGGAAATGGCCCATGCTGAATCCATGAAATAGTTCCGAAAAATGAGTTGACTTCAGGAAAAAGAGGAAGACGTGTGCCGAAGTTAATGACAAGTTCGTTAATTAGAGACTTGAAGCATGAAATTATTTGAAGTAGTCAGCAGGAAATCTCACCAGTGCCCCGCATAAGACGAAGAAGAAATAATAACTGCTTGAAAACTCCTGTAACTTTTGATTGGTATAGTTTCTGAATAGTTTTTTTTTGATTAACCTTTCTGTAGAAGAGAACGAAGCCCATCTCAACAATCCATAAACAAGAGAAAATTGGGACATATACAGTGTAGAGGATCAGTAGCCATGACCACATTGCGGTCGTTTGCAGAGGACGGGAACACGGGATTCGCCTGTTGCTAGGATTGGCAGAAACAACTGAGTGTGAGTCTTGGATTGAGTAGGCTATCCCACGGTCATTCAAACATGCAATAATAGAAGGTGCGAAATGTGGACTTATTTATAGTGATTTGCCGCTCATAAATTTAGAACTGATGCGTGAACTGATGAAGAAGAAATATAAAGAAGAATTTGAATAAATTGAAGCATATCGCTTGTTCTCGATCCGCCTTGTGCCGTATTCTCACATCGCCAACTGTGGCTAGAAAGAACATGAAGTGTTTGACATGAAGTTCTAGAGAGAACATGAAGTGAAGAGACTGGTTACTCATCCTGATAATTCGGGCTTTCCTTCTCTTATCACATGACATTTGAGATGGAACATTCGCAACCTTTGACTGTCCACTCGAGCTTTACAACGGGGATTGTTCCCATCGGCAGAGTTCACAAGCGAGAGAGAAATGTCAGCGATTGTTATCTATGCGAGAAAGAAGGGAGATATCACAAACAGTCGTCCCCAATGTTCCTCCTCCCTGTTCTCCTGTGTTTGTTCTCTTCAACCTCTGGAGAACTGATCTCGTTTAGAGGACTGACGGGAAACAAACCATCCGTTTCCAATGCCGTAAGTAAATTTTGCGACTAATCTTTGATGTTTGTGCAGGAGCAAATGTTTTGTTTATTCCCGTTTTATATTCGCGATTTGCAGACGATTTTGACTAGCTTCTTCACCTCTCGTGATCAAGGATGGACGGAGGAATTAAACTTCCGATGTGAGCAGCGAAAAGATGATTATGCAGTGAATATAATGGCCAAAGGAAAATTCAGTCGAGATTGTCTTAGTGAGTGTGTCTTAGTTAACTTTCTTTGATTTCCCTGTGATTTATTCGAGCCCAAACACACAGGTATGCTATATTAACTCCTTTTTATTTTTTTTTCAACAATAATGAGACTTCCTGTTGTACCTTCTACATTCCTCATTAGAAGTCTTTATTCTTTTCCAGTTGATTCTCCACTCGGAGTCGTTCCCAAGATGATGGGAAAGTTGTCGAGTTGTTACTGCGAATTCAATCTAACCATATGCGACAAGCAGTTAGAAGTGAAGGTAAGTGTTTCGAGTTATGATTTTTTAAAGTGATTTCTCTATATTTTCAGTCAGGTTCTACTTTTGTTGAGAGGGTGTTTGAAAATTCTCCCACTGTCATTTCGACTTTGCTGTAATTTTACTGAGGATATGTGTGAACACGTGTGAAAACACAGAAAAGAGTGGAGATCTTTATCAAGACAAAGAAGATAGAAGAAAATAATAATGAGATCAGATTCATCTTTAATTTCGAAGTCATTATTTTTAGAAATGTGTTATGACTGGTCCCGGTCGAAGGAATACTCATGGATCCGAATACTTTTATCACATCGGATTCCGAATTCAGCATATAATTGTGAGTTAAATATGTGGATATATTACGGCTAATCATACTTGGAAAGTCGACAAAACGAGTCGACATGAAAAAAGTGAAAATAACCACGTGAATTAAGGACGGGCGGCTAGATTTATCAACTGACTCGTTGGATGTACCTCGAAATCTCACTCTGTCAGAGGAATCAGCAGCTATTATGGCATCGGTATGTATTTTGTTTTCTTGCCAAGCTTAAGTACAGAAAGAGTTGGAAAGAAATATATATTGGAAGATTTTCTTGGGAAAACAATGCGAAAATGAAAATATTTTTGTTCAAATATATACCATCTAACGCTCGTTCTGCAGGAGTTCACAGGATGGGCCTATCGAGTGGAACTCGAGTGTTTCGCTATTCGCTCCTCTCATCTTTGCAAGAGGTGCTCACATAATTGAAAAACTTTCACATTATCATGCATTCAGACTAGCTACGAATATCACTAAATCATCGGCATACAGGACTGAATGGGAATTAGTGGCTGTCATTTTCGGAATGGCTGCTTCTTATGCAGTCGCATGTGTGAGTTCTGTTATTTATTTTTCATGTTCAGTTTCTTCAATTCATTCTAATAAAACAAAAAAATCAGATAGTGATGTTCTACAGTTGGCTTTGCAATAAGAGAAGCAAGAGATTGATGCAAAATCGAATTACATCAGCGATCGATCACCGGCGACAAAATGTGAGAATCTTAGCGTGTTGAGCGTTCATGATTTTATGTACAGGAGAATATGCAGTTCGTCAGATTTTATCCATCCGCTGGAATGATCGAACAGCCATTTATGCGTGTTCATTCATTCCCCATCAACCAAAGAATATTTGCTAATCGAGAGACGGAAAAGAGGTTGTCTACTTACGTTTAGAATGATGTTCATCGAGGTATCCGTACCTGATTGTCATTAATAAATGTATGAGAGATCTTGAATGTGTCACAATAGGTAAACGATGAAAAATATAACATAAATTGTGAATCTCGCGGTTATAATATCTAATTTCTCACTAGCAAGCTTTTTTAATGTTTGTGTGCGAAATAGCTTCATTCGCAAGTGAATATTTCTTCTGAATCACTCACATGTTTTTTCTCCTCTTCACCTCTCCTGTTCGTCATTATCACCATCGCTACCGATCGCACACGACGCAGACTGATCTTTCTGCAAGAGCTGTGGACGCACGCCTTTTCCACACTCTCATGCCATTCATTCTTACTCTTTGCTAACCGATAAATCGCTGTTATTCTGTTCTAATCTCATCAATTTCCGTGACGCTTCCCTTCTCTTCGTCTTCCGGCCATATTGCTTGGTCTGTCACTTCCTCGGGATAACATAATTGGTTTATCAACACTCCGCTCATCGCGCCTTCTCGTAAATATACTATTGAACACTATTGACTCCAACAACGTTTCATCAATTGCCACTGGGTCTACAAACTCGATGACAAAGATGCAGCTGTCAGGATGTATTTTCTGGATTTTCTTTATGTATGTATTATTTTTTTTGCGTTTTCCGTTGCTTGACCATCAGAATCATAATCAGAGTTCATCAGAGCTGCACAAGTGCTGGTCAGGATCACAACAAAATACCATACAGAAAAAGAAAATTACAGTGAAGTTTCGAAGATCGGCATAAAATCCTTCTCAGCCCTACAGATTGGGCATTTTAAGGGATCCTCACGAGTTGCATCATTCTTCAATATTTCAGCACATGCCAAGCAGAGAAGATAAAGAATACTGCGCGACGATTTGGATTTTGAATCAGGCACACAGGGCAACTTCTGGAGAATTGATGACACTCAGCCGTACTGAAATATGAAATATTATAAGCGGTTTCCATAGATAAAACCTTTTCTCTTTTTTTTATCTATGGAAATAAAACCTTAACCTTTTCTCGTTTTCAGATATGAGCATATCGATCTTTTCTTTAATGAGATTATTGCCAGCAGAGTCGACCAATACAATATCATTATCATCTTCTTCCATATATTCATCCGAATCCGGGAGTGAATTTTTAATGTTAAAATCACTGGGAGAGACGGGACTATATCCAGGTTCTGAAGAAGAAAAAATGATAAAGCTTAAGTATGAAATATTTATCGCTAACCTGGATAATCACCCGAATCCGATCGAGAGATATTGTAGATAGAGTCGCTCGGGGAGGTTGGTGTATACTCCGGTTCTGAAGCACAAAAATGATAGAGCGTGATTATCAAATATTTTTCACTAACCTGGACACTCATACGAATCCGAGTAATATCACCGTCATACGAGTCTTCTTCATCGATGCTAATATCGATGACTTCGTGAGCTTCAGCCATTATTTTAACCCTAAAATTAAGTGATTTGAAAAGAAAATTAAATTAAAATAAAACGAGAAATAAATAAATTTAAGAGCAAGAGATGAATTTTTTTGAATTAATGAATTATTGATAGGTACAGAGGACGCTAAACACAAGCGACGCCTCCACGGGAAATGCTGCTCTCGCATGATGCGGTATGCAAATTCGGCTGTGAGTCCTCTTCGGGTGTCAGGAGAAAGAAGGGAATGAATGCCCAGTGGGTGCTTTAGATACAAATGAGAAAAAAATTATGGAAACAGAACCAAAATTGAGTTTGAGGACCATCAAAAAGATGGAGCGATGAAGGTTTTCGGGAATGGTCTTTAAGCGAGCTTGAAATAATGAAGATGGAAGGAACAGAAATGCTATTAACAGTTAGGAGTGAATATTATAACGCCTTCTAACAGTCACTAGAAAAATAATCACAGCATATTTCAATCTGTATCGTTTGGTCAGCTTCTGGTAACTCTTGAACAACGAAAAATAATTGATACTGAATTTTTCATTGTTAAATAATCGTTGAGGCGATTATCTATTACTGAATGCCTAAGGAATCTCACTTTCTCTTCGTCTTACATCTTTAAGTTTCTTCTACTTCCTTCCTTCAACTGCGACGGGCGTTTTTTGGCCGAACTGCCCGAAGCTCTCAAATGGAAGTTTGCAATTGTAAGTGTCGAGTTGGTCTGGTTGAATCTCTCACACAGAATATAGACTACATTCAATGCATCTCATCAATCTCATCTTCCTGACCTACTGTGTCTATCTCCCTCCATTGATTTTCTTATATCTTGTGGAGATAATGACAATTTTGAAGGTACGTGAGATGATATTGTCTATTTTTTACTGTGAAATAGCAGCCCGGATCGCCATTCAAAGGTTCTTTCTACATTCTCTTCGTCGCTACTGCAATTACGGTAATCTCCGCTTATTATTTTTGAATATTGATTGTTTTAGGATTTGATGATGGTCGGCATTTCGTTTCTCGATGTTCGTATTGCATTGTTTCCATTAGTCAATGGACTCTATCTGGACTACGATTGTACCATCTGTTTACAGATACGGCTTGCGTAATTTTTTTTGCAAAATTAGTTTCAAAATCGGGTATTTTGTTGCAGACTAACATATGTTTGTCCGTTCGCACAAGATCTTCTCAATTGTTTTATCGCACTTCATCGCTTCACTTCGATTCAGCGATCGATGCAACATTTTCAGGTTTAATGAGGGGGGGGGGGGGTATTGCCGAGTAGCATCGAGATTACATGCTAAAAATATCATTAGATCTGGAAGAAATTACTTCCTGTCGCCATTGTACTCAGTGCCATTATCTCATTCGCCGTCTTTGGGCCATCCTTTGCAAGGTAAAATTTTCAAAGTTGTTTTAGTGAAAAATATCCGCTTAGAAAAGTAACTATCACCAAAGTTGACATGGGCAGCTATTCAGCGTATTTTCCGGCTGAGGATTTCACTTTCCTACCATGGGTAAGAATATTTGTTGATTTGCACGACGAAAGTTAGGAATGCACGCAGTGACCAATTGCGAATAAAGAATTTCTTGCAGCACAACAGCCATCGAATTTCGTCTATAGAGTTGATTCTCAGCAGTATTCTCATCATTATTTTATACATAGCAGCTGCGAGAGGACTTCGCAACTTAAAAATTGACTTAGAAACGAGAAAACGAGAGAGAAAACTTCTCAAAATTGGCATTTCTAATTTCGTCCTTATGCTGCCCTGCATGTTATTTCAGGTATTGCAGAATATTGCTTCGAATATGAATATCATACATGTCCATTTTGAGATAATCGTCGATTTCAAATTCGTACCAGACAATTGGTTGATGATCAGTTACTATTTGTTGGCTTTGATCGTCGATATTAAATGCTCGTCTAATTCTTAATCCCAAATATTTCCAGTATTAAGGTTTCTGTGCTGCTATAACGATACTCGTGGTAAACAAGCCGTTTCGGAAGCATGTTCTGGGCTCATTCAGGCGAGTGATTTGGAAACCGAGTTTGATCATCTTTTTCATTTCAGAACGCGTAAACCAACTGTTTCTCTTGAAAATTGACTGTCATCAATTATTCAATTACGAACTTACTTCAATTGAGATTATTCTTTAGTACTCACCCAAGCCGATCTTTCCATTTCTCGTGACGAAACGAGTTCAGTCTCGAATTCTAGCAAAACTTTTGAATTAGTTCGCCGATTTCTCATTTGCCCTTATGATGTATCCCTGTTCTTTCATTACGTGAGTTTCGAGTTTGAAATCTCAGATTGTAATTAGATTTCGGAGTCGTTGTCGGCTCATTCGCAATAAATTCGAGTATCTGGGTTGGATAGAATGACGAATAAATGGATTGCAAGGATTGTTCCTGTACATGATGTTAGTATTAGTGCTATGCAGAAAAAAGGAAATGGACAAGGGAAAGTGCTCTAGTTTGCAATCATATATGAATCATCTCAGTCCGATGACAACTGTTAGAGAAGCGAAACTGGTAGGAGTCGGCTATTTGTGGAGAATTTTGCAAAACAAAAATCAATGGGATAGAGATTTATGTAAGGATTTCCTCACTCAAATTTTGTCGGGCGACAGGCTCTCAACCCTGCGAGGGGGGCACATCGGTGATAAGTGCGAAGTGATACCGAAGGGCAGACTATTCGTCGGTTCGTTCAGGCCAATGAGAATAGTTCAAGTTTTGAAAGGTGTCAAAACGGAATAAAGGATGTTGAAGAGATGTAGAGGAAAGTCTTCGCTTCATTTTTTTCTTAGTTACGATGGAGAGATCGATAACCAGAGGAGAGATAATAGAATAGTGTATTGTAGTGCTTTCGAACGACGAAGTGAGTTTACTTCTTCCCTGCCCTCCATCAGCTTCAGTAGTCAACGTTGGAGTCATGAGTCGCTTCGAGTTCATCTCCAACCATCACATTGTCCATATGCGTTTTTTTCTGATTAGAAATTCGACGAACTTTTGCCATGTCCATGCAGTAATCGTTGCCCATTAACCGATTGTTTTGTTTGTTTCTGCCTTCTACTGTTGTGACTGCTTTTCGATTCGATTATAACACATTTATCAAGAGGTCGGGTTAGGTGAGAGCTCTGATGTGCATGGCATTCCAACTGGCTTTTCTTGCTTCGTTGAGAAAGTTCGGGCCAACAGTCTTGCGGAAGATATCGCTCCATCTAGTCATTGGTCGACCTCTTCTTCTTTTTCTTGTCGGGAACCATTCGATCACAGATCGGCTCCACTTCCAATTGTCGTCATTCGCGATCTTGTGCAACCAAAACCATTTCCTTTTCTGCGCATCTCGCACAAAGTCCCGAATTCGAGTTGAATCTCCGCTCATTAGAGACATGATCGAGCACAGTACAACCTACCATCCATCTTTCCATTCGACGTTGAGCCACTGATAATCGATTCATTTGTGCATTGGTCAGAGCCCAACATTCGCAACCATACAATACCGCGGGGAGAATGCAGCCATTGAATAGGCGACGTTTGTGAGCCATTGGGATACCCCGATTGATGAGAAATGAGTGGTGTTTGTGAAATGCCCCATACCCTGCTTGAATTCTCCGTGTTATTTCCCAGTCGTCAGTCCCGTTAATTGTTATCCCACTTCCCAAGTATACCACCTTTTCCTGCAATTTTACAACCTTTCCAGCTACTTTAACTATTCTGGGTAGGGGTTTGGATGTCATTCCGATGGTCTTATCCCCGTTGAGCTGCAGTCCCACTCCCGCCAAAACCTTTTCTAGTTCCACGGTCATGCTTTGAATTTGTCTTTCATCGTGTGAGATAATGACAGCATCATCAGCAAATAGGATATGAGAAAGGAACCGACCATTTATGCAAATTCCCTTCTTAGACCAGTCTAATTGGCGGAATGCCCTATCTAAAACTGCAGTAAAGAGTCTTGGGGACAAGCAGTCACCTTGACGAACCCCCCTTCCAACCTTAATTTCCACCTCACTCCCGTTAACCACCAGCGCATTCTTACTTCCCTGAGAGAGACCCGCTAAGAATGAAACCACCTCCGACGGAATTCCTTCCATCTCTACCGATCTGAATACTGCTTCTGTGAATACACTGTCGAAAGCCTTCGATATATCCACAAAAAGCAGATAGATCGGCAGCCTGTAATCAACACAATGTGCAATGACCGATTTAAGAGTATGGATTGCGTCAATAGTGGAATGGCCTTGTCTAAACCCCATTTGTTCCCAGCTTTTGTTCCTATCCAAGACTGCTTATCCCAGCAGTCTTGGATAGGATCAAAAGTGACTGCTTATCCCAGCAGAAAAGTGGGCACGACATCGTCTCTATTCTTGCCTTACCAACTACTCCGATTAGTGCGCGATCCGATAGCGCCTTTTCACTTTTGCTAAACGATCAGGAAACTTAATCAGCAAAAAGAAAGAAGCGAAGCCAAAGATTTCAATAGCAATTAGAGTAAATTGGTGAAAATTTATCGAAAATCGGCCAAAATTCAGGTTTTCATAACGAGAGAGTTAGAGAGCGAAAAAGTGAGAAAGAGAAAAGGCTAGAGGGAAAATTTCAATACAGTAATTTGAATCGTTCCCAGAAATTGAGTTTTTAATCATTTTGCTGATAAAACACTTTTAGAAAGCACATTTATTTCATAATCTCGTAGAACATATTCTACCTTCCAAATATGAATTATTAAATGCTTTACGAATGTTTCATATTTTATTATATCCTCAGAATATTCGAAATTCCGTTTTAGTCAATTTTTCGACCCTCGTTGACTGCGTATCGTACATGCCCTTGTCTTTATCACTCTGCGCTCTCTCATTCTCTCGTACTCTCTCGTCACCGTCTTTTTCTTCTGATTCTCTGCTCTCTCATCCAAATTTTGCATTTTACTCTGTTTTTCTACCAAAATTCAATTCGGTTGGTTTCTTCACGATTCGGGGACATTCAACCCCAATTTTTCAGTATTGGAAAATTTCAGTCGTCGAGTTATTGCTAATTAGTTTTGGGAAGACACGAGTGCTATTGGAGCTATGGTTTCCTCTCCCCCTCTCTATATATTTCGACGGCTGGTCTTGAACTAAGTCTCTGTTTTTGAGCACTATATCAGAGTGGCGAGAGGGGAAGATTACCTCTGAGGCAGAGGAGAGGGAAGAGTGAATGAGCACGGGCCAAAGGAAGAGTGTCTAAGAGGGAGAGAGTGTAGCCGATATAGAGAGAGAGATAATGGGGGCATATTTGCAGACAGCCTCACTCCCACAAGTTATATTAGAAGATGGAATATATGAGGATATCCAACGCGTATCGCTAGAGTAGTGGTACAATGGCAAGTACGGCATAGTGTTAAGAAATTAAGATGAAAGACTATGATTACGGTGGTTGTTACGATCTAAAAAAAGTACTAGAAGTGAGTAGATATAGATCGGTCCTCGGTCATAATCGGAGAGCCTCCCCTCAGTTCCGTCACGGTATTGAGCAAGCGGAGACCGCTCTTCTTTATTGTCCCCGTCGAGAGTTGTATTGAGGCTTTTATCGCAAGCTTATGGGAAACATGCCGTACCATGATGCAGCGCTGATATGTGAGATTCAGCTTCGCAGTGCAGGGCATTTGTGTTGTGTTTCTAGTGCAGTCCAGCTGGCTCTCGAGTATTTCCCCGTGATTGTGACACTTTCCCTATTTCATTAATACCTCATTTATGCAAGATGGAATCAGTACAGAACTCGATTCCTTCTCGTCCTATAATTTGCCTTTTCAGCCTTTCTCTGGTTCATATAACGCGATTCTAGGATGGTTGCATGGTATTAGGGAAGATTTAGTTTCGTTCTCCTTCTCTGATCATTTGCCAATCGTGAGAACAAGTTATGCACGGCTGACAAATCACCATCAGAATGTGAATCCTTCGGAAGGGAGCTTCAGTCAATGCGCGGTCAGTGTGCGAGTTCCTCCCAGTTGATGTATTGACATCCTCAGTTGCATTCGAGAATCTCTGCTCCGATCACGATGATGGAAAGCATTGACGATGCATGCACCCTGAATTAGACAGATGACCCAGTAGTCGATCCTTATTGATGCTGTCGTCGCTTCTTCAGAGACCCATACTGCGCCCTCAACTAGGACTGTCATGTCTATCAACTATCATGTCTAAAGATAGCAAAAAGTGAAGTTTTTCATGACAAGATGATGATCTCTCTGGAAAAGATGACTCTCTTAGTTCTCAAATCGAAAATTAGATGCATGAGAAATCCCAGAAACTTTGATAGGTTCACTGTGTGTTATGTATTACTTCAAGATTTTGCATACTAACAACAAAAGTAATTCCTTGAATAGAAATCGGGGATCGATCGGTAGAAGAGATGAGCGCTAACACTAACATACATTACTCGCCCAATATTCTCGCGCAAGTTGTACGATCGGATAGAGTTTGGATAGTGTGTGACCGTTAAAAATCGTTGCTGAGATTTCGACTAACGAAATAATGATTAAAGAGAAGATTTATATTCGTTTATACTGATTCTTGTCATTCGCATGTACTATTTTCATGATAATTCTATGAAAATACTTGATGACGTGTTTATAATACAGTGTACCACCGCGCCTTCTGTGTAGAGACGTTTGAGCGCAAAGATGTGAGAACCTTGCATCGCTTAGAGGTAAATGTTCATGTTCAGTGTTTAGTTATTTGCAGTTTTTCACTAATAAGATGTTCAGATGCATCTTCATATGCGAGGACCGAAGGATCAATGCTGTATCTGTGCAAAACCGTTCACGAATCTATTCCCCGTCATGGACTATTTGGACGAAGTATGACCTCGTGCTAGACTCTTCAATCAGTAAGACAATTCCAGATTCATCCAGTGGAGGCTGCCCAAATCGTTGTGCCGCTAACAGAACCCGTAGGAAGGGTCAGCAGGATAGAGTTGAATAATTATTTATCTTCACTGTTTCAGTCCTACGGCTGGCAGTACCAAGAAGCGTTCTTTGAGGAAGGAAAAGATCCTCGATTCAACAATTTGGTTAGATGAGATCATAACGATTTGAATTCAATTTAATTCTTCAGGATTACATCATCCACATTAATAAGCTGAAGAGAAGACAATTGGAAAAGGAACTTCTGATGATGACGATGAGCACTATTATGAAGAAGAGGGAACGGAGGTCAGGAATTATAGAATGAAATTACGTCCCTGTAGAAGTATTGCATTGTTGCTTTATGATACCTGTACTCATGCTTTATTCAGCCCCACGACTTAATCATTCAGACGGTCGAAGCAACATCAGACAGTGCTGTCAGCTCGGAGAATCAAGAGGAGCTTCCCGAGACGGCCGGACTCCGAATCTTCTTTTCTTAATTGATCTCATTTTAGCACTCCTTTTTTTACACTTCTTGATCCTATCCTAAACATTCTCTCATCCCCTTTTTGTGTTGCTACGTCGATTCTCATTAGACCTGAATACTAATCATCTGCTAGAGAGTGCTCTTTGCTGTTACGCTGTCTCTACTCTCTACTCTCAATTTCTCTTCAGATCACTCTGGTCGCATATAGTGATGCATCAAGGCATGCTATGGCGGCATGTATCTATAGTTGGGTTCCGAATAGACGCCCCACTCTCCTCATATCGAAAACTCGACTAGCTCCGATCAAAAGTACATCAACGATTCCTAAGATGGAATTAGACTCTCTCACAATGGCTCATTCGCTCTTGCTATTCACTGTGGAAACACTTCGAAAGGAGTTCCCTAACAAGCCGATCAATGTGTACTCCTTTTCTGATTCGGCGATTGCCCTTCATTGGATATAACCCGATTTCAATAAACAACTTGGAGTGTTTGTCTGCAATAGAATCAAATTTATTCAGTCGATGACAGAGTCACTGATAGCATCTGAGCCTCTCATCTATCATCATCCTAGACACGTTAGAAGTGAATGCAATCCAGCAGATCACGCAACACGCGGTCAGAGTTCAAGTGAGATGAATGATCCCTCACATCCGTGGTGGATTGGTCCTTCATGGTTACAATTAGATCCAAGTCAATGGCCTAACCAGAGCCTTTCCGAATTGCATTGCCCTTTAGTTGAATCAATCACATTTTCTGTTGGTGCAGTTGTCACTAATCAGGAATTGCTTGAATCAGTCACTGATCTCAGTAGGTATTCTTCACTCAGAAAGGCGATCAATGTTACTGCTACAGTATAGAGGTTACTCTCAAAGTGTGCATTGAAAACACGAAGTCAGTCGATTATCAAAAAAATTGGAACACATTCCAATGGGGAAGATCTTTCAACTAAACTCAATCGAAAAACGATTCGCATTGATTCGTTTGATTTCCCTCATTCAGTCACAACAAGTTGCGACGGATAATTCACTCATGAATTATATTGTTGTCGATGAGTCAACAGGTGTATTTAGAATCATAACAAGAATGTCTAATTCAGACACTTCTCCAGAGTTCAAACTTCCTATTTATATACCTACGTCGAAGAATTCATTGCTAGCTCGTCTCATCGTTAAGGACATTCACTATTCGTCATATCATGCTAGTATCGAGATCGTCCTCAATTCACTCAAGAGTAGATACTTTATCCCTCGTGCCCGCACAATAGCTAAGTCATGTCTAAGACAGTGCATTCACTGTCGAAAGAGCAACAATCTTCCATTCAGTTGCCCTCAATCGCCTTCATTGCCTAGCGATAGAGTAACCCAGAGTCTCCCTTTCAATCACTGTGGCTTAGATTACGCCGGTCCATTTCTCATGGATGATGGCAAGAAGCAGTGGATATCTTTACTTGCTTCTCGTCAAGATTAAGCCATATCGAACTAGTATCATCTCTCCTCCCTTCTGCTTTCATCTTTGCATTTCGGAGATTTTGCTCAAGAAGAGGAACACCCTCTCGTGTCACCTCTGACAAGGCGACAACTATCAAAATGGCTAGTACGTTACTAACAGGAACGAATTCTGATCCTGATTCTTCGGTTGATACGTATCTATCATCACAAGGTGTATCATGGCAGTTCACTACTGCTCACTCTCCGTGGAAAGGTGGTATTTACGAAAGGCTAATCAAGATCATCAAAGAATCTCTTGTTCGAACCATTGGCAAACTCAAATCGTCATTGGAAAAGTTTAATACAGTACTGTGCGAGATAGAAGCTCTTCTTAATAGTAGACCACTCACGTATGTTACGTCTGATGACGTTCAGTCATTATCTGGACCAGCACTACGTCCAATTGATCTCATTCTACCTCATTCATTTCTCGGTTGTCAATTGAGTTTACTCGCCTCAGTGGACGATTACGTTCCACCTGAGGAAGAGAACTCGAGCAGAGAAGCAGCAGTCAAACTACTGTCTAGATCAATGATCATTGTCAATTCATTCTGGAAGAGGTGGCATGAAGAGTATTTGTCTAGTCTTCGAGACACGACTAGTAAGTCAGACCCTCTTCAATCAACTCGATCTACAACTATCTCCTCTCAACTCGGTTCGATTGTTCTCGTTGTAGACGAGAGTGGGAACTCTCCTCGATCTAACTGGAAGATGGCACAGATACTTTCATTAGATGGCAACTCTGCCAAACTACGTTCTCCTGCTGGTCGCATCATTGAACGACCGATCAATCTTCTCATTCCTCTAGAACTTCAATCTCAAGTTCCTCCTGAACTGTCAGGTATCAAGGTACCCGATCAATCCTCTCATACAATGATTACTCGGTCTAGAGTAAATCAAGCAGCGCAGAGTCGTCTATAACTGTGATATTTCATTCCCTTCAATTCATTATCAAAATCCATCCCCCTTCCCCCTTCCCCCTTCTCCCTTCCCCCTTCTCTCCCCCCCCCCAGGATTCCATTGTGATTGCACACTGTAACTTCAATCATTCAATCAATTCATTCATTCAGAGCCGTAACGACATGTTCGAGTCAATCGATGAAGAGGCAGCACTACTCGTCGATCCACAACAACCGTTTCTCGAGAAGATCGCCGATTGTCTTTTCGATGAGATGCGAGCGCTCAGTACTCAGTTCATGGGTCTGGATCTAGAGATAGTGAACAATAGAGACGCTATTCAGGAGAATAGAGAAGCCATTATCATACCTTCAACTTTCAACGGTCGCATGAAAGACATGAAAGACGCTGAAACTTTCAACTTCTTTCAAAGCTTTTTTGAGCTTCCCAGCCATTTTGGCGCTATTTCCTTTTAAGTGTGTGTTCCTCATGCCCGATTGATTAGGACGGGTGGAAATAAACGCGAAATTTTGCGTATTTAACGAGAATTAGACTTTCGAAGGTTGAAAGCTCAAAGACCGGAATTTGTGGCGCCCGCTGACGCGCCGGCTAAATAACGTGGCGCGCGCGGTTTTTGGATGACTCTGTTCAACCTTCCCTTTTTACTCATATTGATTGATATTCTTGTTTACTTCGTGTTTTCTTGTTATAAAATGATTCCAGAGCCAGCGGGCACTCCCCCGCTCGATTTGTAGCCCGATTGGGCGCGAGCGGGAGTGTCCATTGGCCGACAGAGGTGGATTTGGCCCATTTCAGTTTGTTGCTCCACTTTCCTTCATGTTTCGCTGACTTTTCCACCTGTTTTCCCTTTAAATTTTATAATTTCCAGGCCTGTAATAACAAGTACATTGCTTCAGGCTCCGCCAGAGCCCGTTTGGAGGTCGCCGTAGGCGGCCGTCGCCGTCTGGAGCGTAAAGATCAGTCGTTTTGCCTAATTTTTGTATTTACTTTAGTTTTCGGGCCCATTATTAGTTTCTTTCATGCGTCTTTCGGTTGATTATGGTCCACAACAGCTTAGATCCATCGTGAATTCATTTTGAACGGGAAATTTACATGAGTTATACTACTAAAATATAACATTGAGGCGGTAATCATTCGAGGAGCAGAGAGGAGGCACTCGGAGACGAGCAACGGTTAGCTTCCTTTGTTATTTATATGCTTTTTTCAATGAAATATGAGTATAACTGCGAAACGTAGCTGAAAACTTGTGTTTCTCGAGCTGCGGGGCACATTGTGTTGGGATATTTATTTATGCAAGCGAGGAAGCACTTATTCACAGGGTTTACTTCAAAGGGTTCGCGGAAACGAGCATTTTTGCCAATTTCTTGTTAAATTATGTGGATCGATTAGCTAAATACGGTGAAAGTATTCTTATTCAACTGCACGATAAACATTGAAATGTTGTGAACCTGCTTATTCCCCTTTGACTGCGCTGTTCCTCTCTTTGAAAGTGAAGCAATTCTTGTTTATCCTGTGATTCGAGTTCTAGGCATTGTTCTTGTTATGTTTCATGTTTATTTCATGACTCCATTGACCACGACCCTTTCCTAATCGCCGTTTCTCCAGGCCAAGTTCGCTAAGAAGTGGGGCGATGGCGTTTTTCGGGCCGGAAGGATGTCATTCGCCTCTCGAGTCTTGCTCCTGCTCCTCCTCTCATCCATGGTTTCGACGGTTACCGTAAGTCACATATCGTACATCCAAGTTCAAATGTGCAGTTTGAGTTAACGTACTTATGCTCTTTCGTGAGATCAGCGACAAAGAGGATAGAGTGATAACGGAACAGTGAAACCATTCAGAGCCCGCGGCTATGCGGGAGGCGTCTAACCGAAGCCCTTACGAGGAGCTGAGCAATTACTGGAGCGCCGTAAAGGTAATTATCTCCTTTTAAAAATTACATAATGATGGATGTTTGACAGTTTTCCGGTGGTTTGTAGAATCAGGCCCTCTTTCTGCCTTCCTGCCATCTTTCTGACTATTCTTGGAAATATTGCTTATTTGTATTACTAATGTGAAAGTGAAATTATATTGTAAGGTAAACCCGTTTAAATTTGCCGAAATGAAGGAGGCGATGAGCTCCCAATTGATAATAGCGAAAATAATCGAGATACGAATTCAAATTTTTGCTATGTAAAATCCTAAATTATCTGATTGTGCTTCTTCTTGCAGAAGTCAACACCTTCCGCAACATCTACGGAAGCAAGCTCCGCCGTGGAATTCAGGCCATCAGCTACGCCAAGGCCTCCAGAGGCTTTTCCTAAGCCCCTGAAGTTAGGTTTTCACTTGAATAGTTTTTCCCTAGGGCATTTTATCTCTAGTTATCACTAGGTATCACACATTCTAATCGCATTATTTGTCTCTAGAAGTATTTCTATTCCAGTACTTAACTCGTTCTAGTACTTAACTCCTTCATGATTCGTTCTGTAGATGTTATTCTGTAACTCGCCGATAAAATATTCTTATCAATTTATCGAGCGGGTCTCGATTATATTTGATTTTTAAAACATCACATGCCAATGCAAATTATTCTGTACTTATCTGTTAATCGGTCCAATTTTTTGTCGCACGGTTTTCCTATTCAACATTTTCATTCCGTCGTCATTCAGACGGTAGAGAAACAGGGCTTCTCAAGATGAGATGTGCGAGTGGAAACGACAGATAAAACGTTTGGGACTTTTTATGGTAAAAAAATCAAACCATTGGAATTTTTCGGGGCCGAAACTACCTTTTTCAACTGTGGTGGACACGCGGAAATAATAAGGCCCTTTCCTTCCTCTCGCTTCTCCATTGTTAACATTGGAATATCGGCTCAAATACTGTTTCAAAAATGCTATTCTGATTTGTCTACTGCCGAAGTTGAGGCTACAATAAGGCCATCGAGTGGAATAATAGAATTATACGTCTCTTAACCTCCACTTCGCTGAGAATGGTATATCTTCATATTTATCAACAACAAAACAATGTAAACAGCAACTGACAAGCTGCTAATATCGATCACACCAAAAGTAACGTAACGAATAGTGGGTAATTGTGAGTTGAACGAGTTAAGTACTAGAATAGAAATACTTATATATAAAAAATATATAAAATACTAGAGATAACTAGAAATAAAATGCCCTAGGGAAAAACTATTCAAGTGAAAACCTAACTTCAGGGGCTTAGGAAAAGCCTCTGGAGGCCTTGGCGTAGCTGATGGCCTGAATTCCACGGCGGAGCTTGCTTCCGTAGATGTTGCGGAAGGTGTTGACTTCTGCAAGAAGAAGCACAATTAGATAATTTAGGATTTTACATAGCAAAAATTTGAATTCGTATCTCGATTATTTTCGCTATTATCAATTGGGAGCTCATCGCCTCCTTCATTTCGGCAAATTTAAACGGGTTTACCTTACAATATAATTTCACTTTCACATTAGTAATACAAATAAGCAATATTTCCAAGAATAGTCAGAAAGATGGCAGGAAGGCAGAAAGAGGGCCTGATTCTACAAACCACCGGAAAACTGTCAAACATCCATCATTATGTAATTTTTAAAAGGAGATAATTACCTTTACGGCGCTCCAGTAATTGCTCAGCTCCTCGTAAGGGCTTCGGTTAGACGCCTCCCGCATAGCCGCTGGCTCTGAATGGTTTCACTGTTCCGTTATCACTCTATCCTCTTTGTCGCTGATCTCACGAAAGAGCATAAGTACGTTAACTCAAACTGCACATTTGAACTTGGATGTACGATATGTGACTTACGGTAACCGTCGAAACCATGGATGAGAGGAGGAGCAGGAGCAAGACTCGAGAGGCGAATGACATCCTTCCGGCCCGAAAAACGCCATCGCCCCACTTCTTAGCGAACTTGGCCTGGAGAAACGGCGATTAGGAAAGGGTCGTGGTCAATGGAGTCATGAAATAAACATGAAACATAACAAGAACAATGCCTTGAACTCGAATCACAGGATAAACAAGAATTGCTTCACTTTCAAAGAGAGGAACAGCGCAGTCAAAGGGGAATAAGCAGGTTCACAACATTTCAATGTTTATCGTGCAGTTGAATAAGAATACTTTCACCGTATTTAGCTAATCGATCCACATAATTTAACAAGAAATTGGCAAAAATGCTCGTTTCCGCGAACCCTTTGAAGTAAACCCTGTGAATAAGTGCTTCCTCGCTTGCATAAATAAATATCCCAACACAATGTGCCCCGCAGCTCGAGAAACACAAGTTTTCAGCTACGTTTCGCAGTTATACTCATATTTCATTGAAAAAAGCAAATAAATAACAAAGGAAGCTAACCGTTGCTCGTCTCCGAGTGCCTCCTCTCTGCTCCTCGAATGATTACCGCCTCAATGTTATATTTTAGTAGTATAACTCATGTAAATTTCCCGTTCAAAATGAATTCACGATGGATCTAAGCTGTTGTGGACCATAATCAACCGAAAGACGCATGAAAGAAACTAATAATGGGCCCGAAAACTAAAGTAAATACAAAAATTAGGCAAAACGACTGATCTTTACGCTCCAGACGGCGACGGCCGCCTACGGCGACCTCCAAACGGGCTCTGGCGGAGCCTGAAGCAATGTACTTGTTATTACAGGCCTGGAAATTACAAAATTTAAAGGGAAAACAGGTGGAAAAGTCAGCGAAACATGAAGGAAAGTGGAGCAACAAACTGAAATGGGCCAAATCCACCTCTGTCGGCCAATGGACACTCCCGCTCGCGCCCAATCGGGCTACAAATCGAGCGGGGGAGTGCCCGCTGGCTCTGGAATCATTTTATAACAAGAAAACACGAAGTAAACAAGAATATCAATCAATATGAGTAAAAAGGGAAGGTTGAACAGAGTCATCCAAAAACCGCGCGCGCCACGTTATTTAGCCGGCGCGTCAGCGGGCGCCACAAATTCCGGTCTTTGAGCTTTCAACCTTCGAAAGTCTAATTCTCGTTAAATACGCAAAATTTCGCGTTTATTTCCACCCGTCCTAATCAATCGGGCATGAGGAACACACACTTAAAAGGAAATAGCGCCAAAATGGCTGGGAAGCTCAAAAAAGCTTTGAAAGAAGTTGAAAGTTTCAGCGTCTTTCATGTCTTTCATGCGACCGTTGAAAGTTGAAGGTATGATAAGTCATTGTCTGATTCTGTAGCCACCATTCTCAAGCATGTTTCTACCATATCATCTAAGTTGTAAGTTGTCAACCCCCACTTAAACTGTTCAATCTCCTTCAACTTCTCGTATCAATGTCATTCCTCGTTCATTTGATAGAAATCGTTCAACCCCTCGTGGTCAACCCTCATCTGTCAGAAACGACCGTAGTCGTTCCACATTCGTTAATAGACAATCACTCAATTAGTCTTCCTATCCTCATAAGAATGGTGTCATATGCTCTTTTTGCGACTCAACCTTCCATCTCTCTCGTAACTGTACAACAGTGAAGTCCCTCTCTCAGAGACTCAAGTATGTTCCCGACAACATTTGTCGCAAGTGTTTCCGCAAGTTCAATGACTCTCATTCGCCCACGTACGAACCCGACCTCTGCAAAAGGGGATGCGTCAACGAAGCCGGAAAACCCCGTCGTCATTTGAATTGGTTTTGTCCCCAGAATCCCAACCTCGAGCCTTAAGCTCACATTTCACCATTGATTAGATTGCCAGATTAGCCACTGTACCATGTGTTATTTCCCCGTTTGTTGTTGTTGTCTTACCATACTTCATTTGTTCCGCACACCCCTTTTTTCCTATGTATCCCATCTACTCAATAAAGCAGCTCTGCTGTACTTCATCGATCAATCACATTCGATCAATACCCTTCATCTCATTATTACTCAATACACTTCCGGGCCCAGGAGTGTACCAAATTATCATTTGATACCCAAATCTCATCGGGCCAGTAAGCCCAAGTCATCGGGCCAATAGGCCCACGACTCTTCTTTCATTATTCTGAATGATCAACTAGTGTAATCATTCTTCTATTCAATCTCAACAGCAATTCCGTGCCCCTTGCCCCCAAATGTAAGGTCTTCTTGCTGCAGATAAGTGGTCGTGCGTCCCACGCTATAATCTGTAGTGAGGGGACTGCACATTCCCGTCTTACTTTCTCCCCTTTCTATTTCTTACCTGAATTACATTGCAATAGTCAATACAATTATCATTCACTACAATAATACTCATTTCATGACGATTACTCACAATATCACACTAGTCCTGAAATCTCGTTTGGCACCATGCCAAATTTCATACTTCGTGGTCCCACCACGACAACTACCGTACCTTTCATCAGCGATTTTCCCCCGTTTTTCCTTTCCCTTTTTCTTTAGTCGAGATCTTACTGTTACCGCGAGCTGCGGTTTATCGGGAATATTCATATATATTCCACCCTCGTCTCATTCGTTAAGTATTGCCCGATTCGGGGAATATTAATCGTCAATTTATTCTTCGTATCCTCACCGATAGCAAACTGCTATATTGGAGAGGATTCATCGTCTATTCATTTCCGTCAGTTCATACTTCCTCATCACTTCCCTACCCTTTTCCCCTCATTTCGTCATAGTGATTCAACCCTTATTCCTTGTAATTAATAACTGCTATTTGTTTATTAATCACTCTCGCTCTTTCACACCGCGACCACCAACCGTTATTCTCCATAATAGAGTGGAGATTTCGGTACAGACACCTATCATGAGTATCATCATGAGAATGACCAGTATGGATCATCAGAAGGAGGACCCAGGACGGATTCTCATCGGCACAAGTGATCTACGGTCAACAAAGGCCCCACTCATGAAGACTACTTCGTGAGTTTACTCTTAACCACGCAAGTCAGAACTTCGGCGGTTAGATGATCTACTTCGTGGCTCAAGATCTATCAACTAATCGCGACGGACAACCGACAACAAAAAGCGAAGGAAAAAGCGTAAGAAGAAACCATCCCTTTACCCATTGCCACTAAGTACGAAGATCCCAGTCCCCTCCATTATTATGTTTCCTCCTGCAGGCACATTGCCTTGAATCAGTATAAGTGTAATGTAATGTAATACCAGTCTTCAAAACTCATTCGAAAATACCTATTATTACCCCTCTCTTCGGTTGTTTCTGAGCTCGTTCATGAACCTTGTCCATCTCGTGGTTCACTTCCTCTTCTTCCAGCTTGATCATCGCAGCATCCTGAAATCATTAGCTTTACTAATTCAGAAAATGAATATGGAGAATACTGTACATTCTTCAACGTATCCTTCTCTATATACTCGACAAACCTTTTTGTCGCTGCGCTTTCTCGGCATTCCGATGAGAAAGACTTCGATTGGTGATCGCCTGAATTTGTTATTCGCACGCCACTATGCTTACCGATGACACAAAGTTTTAATGTTTTACTTTCATTTATTCCAATTGTGATGAGAAATCATTGCAGCCGTATGATCTCTTTCAAACGATTGGCCATGAAATATTCCATTCTGTAATTATTGATATATGAGTAGGGGCCACAACGTAGATAGCAGAATTCGAGCAATGCGGTCACAAATGTTTTAAAACTACTCCTATGGGTCCCAACAACGTCATACTTTTGGCCGTTTGTCGATATCTTGTCTTTGAGGCGCGCTAGAGCCCGAGAAGTACGCGCGCAACCCTCTGGGAGAGAGGAGGGAAAGGCGAGACGAGAGGGAAAGGGGCGGAGCCTAATTAGCGTGTGTCTCTCTCCCTCCCCCCGCCCTCTCGCATGCCTCTCCCCGCCCAAAAGTCACAAGCCGGGGAAGCATGCTAAAAATCTGAAAAAAATTCTAAAATTCCTAAAATATTCGGATTAGTAAAATAAGTTTGGTCCGAGAAGGATCGTTCAGTTGGAACATGCCAAAACGACTTATTCCTTTCGCTTAAATGCGAATTTGATCTACTTACTGATAGTATGCATATCTGGGACCAAGCTCAAATGAAAGAGGAATATCATATCTTTCCATAGCGCTGTCGAACGTCCGATTTGGTTTAGAACGAACCTTGTGACCTTACTTTCTCGCTTTTGCGCGAAATCGTGTCCACACAAAGTGGGCGGAGCTTGTGGGCCCTATATATGAGGCCGTTCGCCTAAGAATCAGACAAATCTAAAGGTGTTTGGCACTGCTCAAAAATCTCTATTCTCTGAAACAATGTCATTTAGGGTTCTCGAGGGTGCTGATGACGATGGGGATACTCATTTTTTCATATCGACGTCACGTTGGCTCCAGACGGCGTGACGTCTAAAACAGTTTTTCCAGAATTCCTCAGTTAGGATAAAAGCGAAAATTAGGTGAGTTTGGCTCCCGAGGTAGAATTCGATGCTGATTACAGCTGCAAACTTTATTTTTTGCGAATGACAAAAATAACTGTACAAAATGGAAGTTCTCAGGGAGCTAATAGGGATCGGGGAGAGTATCATAGATCGGACGGGAATGATGCAAGGATTCCAAATATATTTTTACATTGTCAAGAAAACATGCGGATAAGGTTTTATGCAAAAGATAGTTTACCGATTTGTAAGTAAATTTTACCATCCTTCCCCTTGTTGACTTCCGATCTCTTGATCTACCCGAGTCTCTCTACCTTGACCTCTTCCCTCTCTCTGTGCTCTCTCTATTCCCCATGCTCTCTCGCCTCCCTCGGGAAGGAGAGAAGGAAAGGGAAGGAGATCGATAAAAGTTCGGAAGTCAACAAGTGGAAGGATGGTCAAATTTACTTACAAACCGGTGTACTATCTTTTACATAAAACCTTATCCGCATGTTTTCTTGACAATGTAAAAATACATTTGGAATCCTTGCATCATTCCCGTCCGATCTATGGTGCTCTCCCCGATCCCTATTAGCTCCCTGAGAACTTCCATTTTACACAGTTAGTTTCGAAATTCGCAATAAATAAAGTTGGCAGATGTAATCAGCATCGAATTCTACCTCGGGAGCCAAACTCGCCTGATTTTAGCTGTTATTCTAACTGAGGGAATCTGGAAAAACTGTTTTCGACGTCACGCTATCTGGAGCCAACGGGACGTCGATATGAAAAATGACTATGCCCATCGTCATCCGCATCCTCGAGAACCCCAAACAACATAGTTTCAGAGAATTGAGATTTTTGAGCTGTGCCAACTCTTGTCCGACTCTCTCGCAAACGGCCTCATATAGAAGTGAGACATTCGAGAAGCAGATGAAATGTTATAATGATCATTTCAAGGTGGCCTGTGAGTTGTTTGGAGAGGTGAGTAACTTATTTGCTGTCCTACTCAATCATTCGTACTTCATTTAGTCCGCATGTAACAGTGGCTCTCAAACATTTGAAGAAGATGTCGAAGGATTGTTCATTGCTTATGAATTGCTATTTAAAAGTTACGATGACGAAGAACTCGAAAAAGTCATTTTTAAATCGGACTCATTATCTGTTAACAGGAAACAAGCATTCTTCTACCTGTATGAGCTTTCCAACTGTTAGAGCCTTATACTTCAGAAAACTGAGAAAACCCAATTAGAGCCTTATACTTCAGAAAACTGAGGAATATCACAATGATGTACATTCCTATCATCAAGTGCGTGTTAATGGAGATATGATGCTAATGCCCGAGTTTTCGCAAGCTTTCTCATGTTCTTCTTAGCAAGAAATGTTCTCCACAAATGTACGATATTTTAAAGTTTCATTATTTTGATTTTAACTTATTTTGATTAACAGGAAGATACATGTCATCTATTCGGCTCCGATTCAAAGTGAACGCGAGAATGCAAAGCAGTATTTCACATCTATTTCAACAATAACATCGAGATCCTTATATTTTTTTTCTTTTTTTAAATGTTGATGGCAAAAAACAAATGCATCAAGTGCTGCACTCGAGATCCATTTCGTAGTCGTTCAAATATTCCTCGTCTGCCTGATGACACCTTAGCGGTTCAGTCTTCTGGTTAGCAATAAGGTTGTCAGAGTGAAGAATCCGCTTCATTTCGAGTTCTGACTGCTCATTCGGACTTATTTATCAAATTCGGATGTGCTTAATTAACGTTCACGTAATGTACAGTTGCTGTTCGATCGGTATTTCTGGCCAATATCACGTGGTTTATGCAGGAAATGCTGCTTTTATCGCTTCAATTATTTACATAATTAATTGAAGCGATAAAAGTTCCAGCACGGAGTTCGAGTTCCAGCTCGACACTGGATCGGATCTGAGTCTGATGTCAGAGAGTGATTGGAAGGCATTGGGAAGTCCAAAACTAGATTCCTCTCCAAGTGTGGTAACATGCGCCAATGGGCAAGGCATGGCAATTCTCGGCAGATTCCGCAGTTCAGTGGAGTACTGTGGAAAGCGAAGTGACGAATGGATCCACGTCACTCCAAGATTTTTATTTCTATTTTTTTTCTGGCCAATATCACGTGGTTTATGCAGGAAATGCTGCTTTTATCGCTTCAATTATTTACATAACACAATGTCCGTCGTTCGATGACGAAAAGCAAACCATTACGAGATCATGAAAAATAGCTCGCCTACGTCAAAGACACTCACGCATAATTTGATGCTCTGGCGCAACTGAAATTCTTCCCTCTAAGACTCACTCTTCCTTCGATCTTGTGGTTGGAATCAATATAGAGTTGATTTCCATTTATTCAAATTTGTGCCACTATGAAAGGAATCACCGATTGCAATCAACGTACCGTGCAATACAACCAATTTGTTCCAAGTGTTCTTAAACTGTTCGAAGTAGGCCGCTCTTTGTCCATCTTTTCGCTTTTCCAGATTGGAAATGCGGGCAGACTAAATTGTTCAATTTTTCGTGATTTTTGAGACAAGCAAACGAAGATTCTTCGGCCAAACATGCATAGCTCCCGCCACACACGCACATCATCACACCCTTGGCCTTCATCCGCATGTGTCTGAGAATTTATTGGAGTAAGAAGATGCTTCCACGTTTATGCTGCGAACAATTGTCGACGTCAAGAGCATAACAATGAAATGACGATTAAAGGTGGGGCACATCGGCATTTCTGACTGTTGGAGTAATGAAAGTTCACTCACTCGTGAATGAGAACGATCACAAGACCGTACTGTAACTAAAAACTGCTCTACAACATGTTGTTGTTCAGTCTGTAGACTTGCTCCTGAGCCGCAGGTGATGATGATAACGTTCTAGAAACAACTCCATTCACGATTCGGTCTAAATATCAATAATCAATTCAATATTACTCTGGAAAAATCGAAAATTGTTCAGAAATCTCGAAGATGACGTTGTTCAGTCTGTAGGCCTGCTCCTGAGCCGCCGGTGATGATGATTATGTTCTCGAAAAACTCGATGTCCCATTCAGAACGATTGTCAATTTTGAGGTCTAAATTATGCAGAAAAGATCAAAAATATTCAAAAATCATCATGATCGCGATATTCAGCATGAAAAACAGCTCCTGAAACGCTGTTGATGATCATCATGCAAATGATTTCTTCTTCGAACTAAAATTAGACTTCGGCATCTTCTTGAGAATGGTCACTATTAAATAGCAATCAATTGTCTGAAAAATACACGACATCACACTTAATAAATTGAAAATAATTATAAAAAATATATTTCTAAAATTTATTTATTAAAAATATAAAAATAAATAAGAATAATAAATAATAAATAAAAATCTTTCAAAAAAGCTAAAATTTCAAATAACTACGGTAGCATTTGAACAGGGATTTGGTCTTGCCACGAATTTTAGCATACTGTAAGTTTTTCGTCAAATGTTGTGCAGTTCATTTAGGTATACTGTAAGTATTTCTTGGAAAGTTTCCAAGAAATTTGAAATTTGAATTCGCATCGATTTACCTTTGTTTTTTTTCGCGTTTTATTGTTGTTTTTTCCATTTAAAATTGGATTCACTATTTCCTCTCGCCGATTTCCTCCCTCCCGTTTTATTCCTTTCTTCCTATATCTTCCACACTGTCTCACTATCCACCCATCCTTTTTTATCCCCTATCTATTGTAATTATGTATATACTATCTATCCTATGTTTGTGTAATTATTGCATTCCCGCGATACATGTGAATTCTTCATCATACATATCATCTCTCACACGCCTTTGAATCACTGATTCGCTCTTTAATTTTTCATTCCGTTACCGAGAGTTTTCATTCGTTTTTCGCCCCTCCGATTGCGGTTATTGTTTCCAGTAGGAAGGATGCTTGTAATCAAACACTTTCTAGGCAAGCACTCTCCCGCCCGACCACTTTAGATGTCTGCACCCCACGGAAACGGACCGAGTGGCCTCGACATCGAAACTGCGAATAAGGTGCGTTAGCGAGACAGTATACTTCAGTTGGTGTGTTCCTGCATCCATGTGTGTTACACTTCTGGAAACCCTTCGAATCTTTTCGAGAGCATACTTGTAAAACAAAAATTTGTGTTTGAACTATCATCTTTGAAGGTGATCGATCTGCTTCGATCTACTTCCGAAGGTGAGAAGGAGCTTGGATATGGATACCTCGATGGAGATACACTACTGAATAGTGACTTCAAGGATGTCATCGTTGGGGTGAGGCTGAATACGTTTTTTTTCCCAATTCGGCATACACTTGAAGGGGGAGGGGCACGAATCGAAACTGGTTGGTCCCACCACGACGTGCCTGCACCCTAGCTGTACCTACAGTAATCAGCACTCGGGTTGGCTCGGTGATCTCCTTTAACAAGGCCGTCTAGACTCGTCATACATATAGGCGCGTAGCCTGTTGGTTGGGGAAGAGGCGTCGGTGAAACCGAGGGAGTCGGTTTTGCCTCGGTTTTTCATGACCTTTCAGACCTCTCCCTCCCCTCCGCTCCTGCGAGAGAGAAGTGGAGGGAAGGAGAGGGGGAAGAAAGGGGGAGGAGAGGTGCGGAGAGGCGAGGGAGAGAACGGAAGGGTCGTAAAAAACCGTTGCAAAACCGAATCTCTCGGTTTTACCGACACCTCCTTCCCTTCCCATCCCATCTTTATCGAGAGGGGCGAAGAAGGGAAGAGGGGTCGAATATTCCGAACCCAAAACCGAGCGAGCAACCCTTGAGCAAGCAAGGGCTGTTGAGCTAACAATTTTTCCGGCAAATCAAAGAGCAATTTCAGGCAATCAAACACGATCTCATTTCTGTCGAACCTGCTCATATCAAACTCGGCCTCAAATGGGTTGCAAACTGTGCAAGTCTGAGACTGGCGGAGGAATTCGTACCTGAGCTGGGAGAACTTCTCAATAGCGGGTGAGTGGAAATGTTGATCGATAGTTGGTTTAAACACTGTGGTACGGTAGTAAATACTTTTCAATGCGTCATTATGCATAGTTATTTATGTCATCACACTTGTTCACCAAATCAACCGGATACTGATGTCATTGTCTATATTAATTAGTCATAAATAAATAATTGAATTGAGCAAGATAATTATTGATATTCCAGATGCATCCGCCCTTCTGATGAGCACACCCTTCTCCATGCCTTCCTGTCCGTGCCCCAGTTTATCGAGGGAACCGAATATGCCCGTTCCCTACTGTACCTCCTCAACGGGAAATCGGTGAGATAATGTTCTCCATTCGATCAGCCATTCTTACAACGAGCTGTAGGGTAACTTTTCATAATATAGATTGATGGACTCGTGACGCCACCACTCATCTATACGGTCTTCCAATCTGATGTCCTCCTTCGAGCAATCATGGAGAACGTGATTATTCAACTGATGAACACCCTCTCTCATGACGATATCAATCTCAGGTGAGGAACGGCAGAACCGGGTCATTTGTTCACTAAATCAATCGGTTTGCAATTGTTTCAAATTTAATTCACATGCGACCCTACAATATCATTTATTCTCAGCTTGTTATTAGAACATAAAAGAAAGAACGCATTCAGAATGCGCGCGGCCGAGTCACTTTCTCTACTGGCCAAATCTGACATTGCGGGCGAAACAGTGAAGAAGCATCTGGATACGGTCATTGTCGCACTCAAGAAAGAAAAGTAAGAATTTTTATTTTACATTTTATTTGAATTCGTCTTCAAAAATATTTAGAAGTAAATCATGATTATTATGGGCTAATATTTTTGAGAGCATAAGTGTTCTTCTTTCAGAGAAGCCTCAGTCGTGCGCCCGATCGTCAACTGCATATACGCTCTCTGTGATCGAAGAAACACTTCCAACGTCATCGTCGAGCTTCTTCAGTACCTGGAAACTGCAGACAACTTGATCAAAGAGGAATTGGTGAGTTGAAGGAAATAAATACACATGGATAAGTCACCTTCATAAAAATACTGGAAAATTCGTACATTTGACTGTCGAGATATGAGAATAGTACTAATTTATCTGGACCGGACTAAAAATTAATAGAAATATAAGATTTTGATGTAACTGGAGTTGCGGGAGGAATTGCATGAACGAGGGGAGTATTGAAAATAACTGGGATTATATTTATAACTGGGATTTTCAGGCAAGCAGAGTGGCAACCATCGCGACCGTCCACCCGATCGATTACGCATGGTTCACGGACTCCATTCTCTCGATCCTTCGGATTGTGCGAACAGCAGGAATTGATGCATACGAACGAGTCCTACCGGGACTCATGTATGAGCTACACTCGTACCTGAAGGATATCGAACCGGCCACGAGAGATGTATGGGTAAGTGGAAGGAAACGATGTGTTGATTTCTATGATATGATTTCTACTTTTTCTTGTTTGAGCACCTTTTCAAGTGTACAACTAACCTCCCAGTGTACATATATTTTCCTTACAGATGGAAAAAGTGGCGGCTGAACTACCGGTAATCGCAGCGAAGGGCGCCAACGGGGATACGACCCTCAGTTTCGTGACGAGAGACGAGGGAATTCTCTATGAGGACAATCACATCCATATTCGGTTAGTGGACACTGTAGAAATTAAGACGCCAAGTCGAATAACGGGAACGAAATTTATTGAATTGATTGCAGCTTCAAAGTCGAAACGTGCTCGCATCTGGGCCGTATCTACGTGACCTACAGGAACAAGACCGGAGAACTTCGAAGACCGGAGAAGTTCACTAACTTAGACCCATATATTCTGACCGGAGGATCGCTGGGAGTGCAGTTGCAAGTGCAGGTATGTGAGAGATATGTATATTGTTTCTGCTTATTTTGCATCGGCGGAAGGTTAACTACAATATAATAGAGTGAAATCAACCTTATATCCTTGCAGTCCGACGCTGTCAATACGGTAGTCGATGCGGGTGCGGAAGTGCAGCAGTTGATCAACATCGTCTGCGTGCAGGAGTTCTCGGAGCAGCCAATGATGAGACTACAGTTCATTCGCAAGTGAGACACACATCTATATATGAGGCGGTTTGCGTTAGTATCAACAAGTGTCGGGAACAGATAAAAATTTGAAAATGTTCAAAAGTTGCCCCAGACGTTATTTTTGATGCGGAAGCAGGTTGCTCCTAAAAAATACCCCTAGGCCAAATTTTGAGCATTTTCCATTTTTTGTCTGTTCCAGACCCCCGTTGAGGCTTGTTGATCCTAACACGAACGGCTTCATATATATTCATTTTTCCAAAACCGCACCCTTTAGCACCCTTTTCGAAACAGTCGAAAATGACCGAAAATATATGGGAATACAAATTTATCACGGGAAACGTAGCTATATTCCACTTCGATCTTTGAAATTAAAAAAAAAGTAATTGCTTCATTTTGCCTTAGCAAAAGATTTTTCAAAAAATAGTTAACATTAAAAAATTCATAAATAAATTTTAAAAAAAGAGTCCAAAATTTAGCGGCCCCTACATCCCATCAACGTTCGACAAGTGCCTCTACTTGCCCATCTTCATTTGGACCTTCTTCCAGCCCACTAAACTCGATTCCGACGAGTACTATCACAGGTATGGATTTATCACGAAACAAAGTTTGATTTGGCATTACAATATTAAGTGATTTAATATGTTGTTATCGAAGATATCATTTTTAGATGGTTTACGCTCGGTCGGACGGTGCAGCAGGGCCAGAAAGGGTTCCATGCTAAGTACTCAATGGACAAGGATAGCGTAATCTCCAAGGTAAGAATTATTTATTTCGAATTTAACTTTTACTTATGTAACAGCTCTATGATCCGTTAACGAAATAATTAAACATTTTAAAAAGTATTGAACTTCTTATAAGAATTACTTCATCCTTATCCCAACAATGAGACATAGCAATTCTATACAAAAATGATTCATTTCAGTTGGGCGGTCTCTGCGGCGAGCTGATCGATGATGTTGGCCCGTACCCCCCTCTACTGCCATGGAGTGGAATGATTGACACCCAGTCTGGACCCATCCCAGTCCTCATCAGACTTATGCCCAACTCGGACACGAAGACGTTCCTCCTGACCATTCGCTGTGCGAAGGATACCGTATCCAAGCAACTCGTCGAGCACATCTCATCCCTTCTCTGAGTATCTACCATTGTCCCTCTCGATCGCCTCGAGAGCTCTGTATCTCCTAAGTGAACCTTCCCTGCTTTAAGAATCTCGTGTATCCAATGCCCATTCTGAGACTATTGTACCCCTTAGTGACTCATAACTAGTAATTTACGATTGATGTGTCATGAATATGTCTCGTTTTTCAATAAGATATCGTAATCATCCAATCCCCTTCCTATACTACTCGTAATGATCCTTTTCCAATGTCATTCCCAAGGTTACCACAATATTTGCTCAAATTTCCCACTTTCATCCGTATTCTAAATTGTACAGATATCGGGCTCATATTAGTGAGACCAATAGCTCCGAGATTTCGTTCAACAGTACTATAGTTTTTACGACTAGTAATTGCTGTGTAAAAGCCTCTAATTATTATAATATCATTTATTACATCATTTATAATTGTGACCCAGTGCTAATTATCTGCTCCCTTTGAACTACCTACCGTAACCTAGAAATTTCACTGTTTGAATATTCCCGCCACTGCGTGGCTTGTTACTCAGCCAAGTGCCCCGCGTGTTTTATGACGTCTTTTTACGTCATTCTAGTTTCTTCCCGCCGTCGTAGCGTGTGCTACGTCGTCTTCTCTTCCCGTTGATAAAGGATAAACTCTGTATTATCAAGACCTCGTTACTCGTTCCACACTGAGCAGCAGACATATCATTGGCGTTCAGGTACGTTTTAAAGGAGGAGTATTACGTTTTTCAAAAAACTTGACAAAAAAATTGTACGCGAATGAAGCCGTACGACTGAACATATCGCGGAATTTTCGCCGCACTCTCAACTACACCACGCCGTATCGATAGCTTTGTTCGGTTGATTTCGGCCGTTTTCAACATTTTTTCTTTATTTATTTCATCGCAATGTTTTATATTCAATAGTTTTCGGTGCTAATCATGCGTTAAATACAGAATCGAGGCCTACGGAAGCCAGGTTGACCTATGCCACGCGGATTTCAATCCAGGTTTCCAATTTCTCCCTTTGCTCCGTCTTTGGTTGGGGTTTCTGGCCGTGTTTGAGCCCTTTCAGTGGCTTCTCTGGCTTCTGTGCGGGTAATTGGTTGAGAAGCGTCGGCTGTGTGAACTTGGCGAGGTATGACTCTTCTATTATCTTTATTTCAAATTCTCAATGTTGCTTGACGCTGTTTGGTGGTTCATGGCTACGCTTGCCATCATGACCCCAACAAAAGCACATCAAATTTTCGAATACAACTAAATTACCGTCCAATTAGATTACCCTGCCTAATATCCGATGCATTATATAGTTATTCACTTCAGGCGACTTAAATGTCTCTTCGTCTGCGAGGTTGCTCCCACCGCGAATGATGGTATGTCTTTATTATTGATCAAAACTATCTAATTTTATCTCTAACTTAGTCATTTTCATTGTTGAAACTCCCCAATATGTCAACGTTTACGGATAATAAAATGTTATTTTGATTGCTCAACTGGACTCAATAGGGAATTTGATTGTAGTGCTTCACAACGTTCATGTTGAACAAATTTGTTAAATATATACACCAAAAATAAGTATTTAAAGGTGTCGCGAACGGCAAGGAACGTGGGTTAATCGTCTCTCCTCTCCTCCTTCTGGTTGTTTGCTTTTGTTTTATCGCAGACAAAACGGTGAGAAACTTTATCATAATACAATTTATACCCTACTTTATCACCCCTCCTTAGTCCTTTGATCGGTCTTGTTTGCCTCGAAGTAGACCTCGGTCACTCCTTGGGTGGATGCTTGATTGAGACAGCATCCATCCTCGCAGTCGCTGTGTTCTCACGGGAATTCTCGACCTCCCCACTCCTCACTCATTTACAATTTAATACCAGCTAAAAGTATCAGAATATTTTATCATTTTGCTTGCTTCATTGCCAGTCCTTCAAAACTGAAATGACGTTAATCATACGCAATATCCGTTGCATTTTTTTCCACTTCAGACGACCTCAACGTCTCTTGGCCTAAGCAGTTGTATCGACTGCGAATTATGGTATGTCTTTCTTGTTGCTCAAATCAGTCTGTTTTTTCCCCAAATAATCATTTTCGTTGTTGAAACTGCTTAATATTCCGACATGGAATGTCAAAAAATGCTAGCTGGATTATTCAACTGTTACTCGTAGGCGACTGGATGCATCTGCACGACGTTTCTTTTGAACAAATTTATTAATAATGTGTTCAAAAGAAACGTTAGAACAAATGTCTAGGAATGCGCGAGAGAACATTCTCTCACTTTCACACGCTCTCTCAACCTCCTCCCACGGGAAGAGGTAGGGGAGACCTTGCAATAGTATTGCAATAGTTCTCCTCTCTCGCAATACTATTGAGGGGGGATGCAGAGAAGGGAAGAGGGGGCAATACTATTAATATCGAACTTGAAACCCTAATACACACTATATCTACATATTTAAAGGCGTCTTCAATGTGCAGCACGTTGATCGTCGTCGTGCAGCAAAATCCTCTTCCTTCCGATGGTTTTCTTTTATATTATTGCAGATCAAAGGTGAGCAACATAATTATCATACAATTTATGATTTTCTTTTTGTCTCCCCTCCCCCCCCCCTTTGATCGGTCGTTTTGTCTCGAAGTAGACCTCCGTGACTCCATGAGTGGCCGCTTGATTGAGAAAGCATCCATTCTTGCAGTTGCAGTGTTCTCACGAGTACATCTGACCATTCCATTCCACACCCATAAGTTGCTCTAAATAACTATGAATTTAATTAATTACTAGTCCTTCCAAAAACAATAAATGAGCAGCGTCCGTGTCGTATGGAAATCACAAATAAATAACATCTTAATTTCAGTATGCGGTCAACGACGGGCGGTAAATAAATAAGAGGACGACAATAATAACAATAATAATATCCGATCAATTTAATGATTCTTGTTGAAACGATAAAAAATATGTTATGTAACATTTGTTAATTTATTATTCACAGAAAGATAATTCGTATCAAAAATTTACCTGCACTTGCACACATTAGACAAACACACTGTAAATCGTATTGCAGTATGGGCGATTCTCCCAATAAGAATTTCCCTAGAATCCCATTCCGACCTCCCTCTAGGAACTTGTTCTCAGCAGCGACTCCCACTCGCAATGGCATTCCTTTACTGAGAGACCCCGTTCCTCCAGGTGCCACATCTCCGTTTAGTTCCGTTCTTCCTACCGTATCCCCACTCAGTAACTCTCGCACGAGAGAACGTCCTGGCTCTCCTTGGCACTCAGTTTTCTCTCCCCAATCCTCTGTTCCTTCCACTCCACTGTCCAAGTTTGCACTTTCTACTCCCACTCGTAGTCCTCTTACATCGTCTATGTCTCCTCGTTCCTTTCCTTTGCCTCATCCCCTTTCTGCCATCCCGTTGTCTCCCTCGATTATTAGTGCTTCCACCAATTGTGCCTGTCATTCCTGTCGGTATCTACTAGCTCGACGAACGGTCTCGCACGAGAATTTCGCCACGCGAATCTCCGAGATATTCGCCGACCTAGCGGATACCGTAACCCGTTACATGAAGTATGAACCAATGCCCCCGAATCCTAATAGGTTCGTCAATTGTAACAAATCGGATGCATTGATTAATCTGTGGGCGAAGTCCCTATCCTCCTCCAATCCCTACCTGTCCCTTCCCCTCTCATCGAATCAAGTGCATTCCCTCATTGCCTTCCAACTGGGAGTTCAACCTCGACAAGTCGGGAGGATTCTGGAGAGAGCATCCAAACAGACGGCCCACTGTCCTCCGTGTAAAGTGGCGAAAGTGATGACAGCACAAGAGAAAATGGAAGCGAACAAAAGAGTCTTCAATGAAACAACACAACAAGAGGTTTTTTCTTTTATTTGACAATCGAAATATTATATTTCAAATAGAGATCACGAGATTAATGTAAATTCAATAATAGACTACGGTAATACGGAAATAAAATTGATAGCACGATGGAATACTATGAGATTACGGTAGTTACGGTAATACAGTGACTACAGTGAATTGATAGCACGATGGAATACTATGAGATTACGGTAGTTACGGTAATACAGTGACTACAGTGAATTGATAGCACGATGGAATACTATGAGATTACGGTAGTTACGGTAATACAGTGACTACAGTGAATTGATAGCACGATGGAATACTATGAGATTACGGTAGTTACGGTAATACAGTGACTACAGTGAATTGATAGCACGATGGAATACTATGAGATTACGGTAGTTACGGTAATACAGTGACTACAGTGAATTGATAGCACGATGGAATACTATGAGATTACGGTAGTTACGGTAATACAGTGACTACAGTGAATTGATAGCACGATGGAATACTATGAGATTACGGTAGTTACGGTAATACAGTGACTACAGTGAATTGATAGCACGATGGAATACTATGAGATTACGGTAGTTACGGTAATACAGTGACTACAGTGAATTGATAGCACGATGGAATACTATGAGATTACGGTAGTTACGGTAATACAGTGACTACAGTGAATTGATAGCACGATGGAATACTATGAGATTACGGTAGTTACGGTAATACAGTGACTACAGTGAATTGATAGCACGATGGAATACTATGAGATTACGGTAGTTACGGTAATACAGTGACTACAGTGAATTGATAGCACGATGGAATACTATGAGATTACGGTAGTTACGGTAATACAGTGACTACAGTGAATTGATAGCACGATGGAATACTATGAGATTACGGTAGTTACGGTAATACAGTGACTACAGTGAATTGATAGCACGATGGAATACTATGAGATTACGGTAGTTACGGTAATACAGTGACTACAGTGTTTCGAAAGTTTGAACTAACCGTATCAGTTGCGGTGGCACATACATGATGAATTCGCACAGCAACGTCGTCCGACTCTCGAGACCATGCTTACATCGAAGGATCAGTGGCTGTCTGGGGTGATTATCTTAGTGATTATTGAATAGAGACATTCTGAGCAAATAACTAAATATAAATATAGGATGATGAGGGTAGAGCAGTCTCAATCACAACACTTCACCGAGCACTCAAGGGCATGGGATTCCGCTTCAAAAAGTTGACTACTCGTGCTCATATGTTTATCTCGCCCGCATTGGCATCACTACGAAATTCGTATCTCAAGTAATATTTTCACTAATTGATTTCTGGACATATGCATGTCCACTAGGTAATAGATAATGAAACCTGTACAGACGAATGAAGGAGGTCCGGGAGAGGACGGGTGACGACAAGGCGTACATTGCCTTCGTAGACGAAACATGGCTCTATCCGGGGTGCGTCATGCCTATGGATGGGTGGATACATTTGCGGACAATCAGCCATTCATCGCTCTGAATCAAGGACTAACGGTATTTCCTCACGAACCTCAATCAATTATTATATCACTACCGTAGCCATAATCAACTACCGTATCTCCGGAAACACTAATAAGAATCGGCAAAAGGAGAAAACATTAAATTTGACTTACCTTTACTTACCTAGGCGGGGCAAGATGGAGAGCACAGGCGAGGCGAGCGGCTTGTTCTTGTGGCCCTTTTCTCGGAGGATGGCTTTATCCATTCTCGAGTTTATCGTACAAATAAGAACGAGAATGAATCAGCAAAGGACTACCATGGAGAAATGTCGGCACAAGTGAGATTGATTTTCGCGGACTATTGAACAGTGAACTTCATAAAAACAAAGACTATTATACTGGACTTACCATGGACTGAAATACTTGTCTTTCGAAAACTGAAGTATATATTGGAAAGTAATGTTTAGACTTATTTTGCCTGGACTGAAACACTAAAACACTTGGACATTCCTCTATTTGCTAACCTTTCCGGTCTTCGAGGAATATATTGATGAGGCGTTTCGTCTGTTGGTAGAGAAGGCGAAGGAAAAGAAGCAGAAGCCATTGTTAGTGATGGACAATGCGAGTTACCATAGTCGGTTAGTCCTAACAGAAGAAAATACCTAGTAAGTATTTCCTACAGGTTCCTCTCAAAAATCCCTACGAAGTCAAAACGCAAGCAGGACTTTGTAAAGTTCCTCGATGAGAACAATATAACCTTCAATAGGAAGCTCAAGAAGGCCGAACTATACACCAATGTGAGCACTTAAAACTAAAATCATCAGCGGCAACATTTTCATCAAAAAATATTTTTATGTTTGTACTAGGTGATCTCTCAGCTCGACCCCAGTGTGTACAATAGGCAGGCAGTGGAGGAGATCGGAAAGAAGCACGGAGTAGAGATAGTGAGACTACCACCATATCACTGTCTCTACTCACCAATTGAATTGGGATGGGCATGGGTGAAGGGACGGTGCAAGGATCAGCTAGTGAAGGTATAATACACGTTATAAAATAAAATAGAAAAATGCTTACAGGAGGACAAGGGAGCAGAAGCGAAGGCTAAGGTCGAAAATTTTTTCAATGATTTCCCCAAGGAGTTCGCTCCAAAATATATGTCGTATTGCGAGAAGGTCGAACAGGTGAATTCACAGTCCAACCTAGTTTATTCCAGATCAGTTCCAATAGTCCACTTGGAGTAAACTTCATAGAAATACTTACGAATCAAACTACTTGCACTAACTACTACTATGACAGGACCATATTGATCAAGGCGCCCTCACCTTTGATTCGATCCGATTGTCCACTCTTGAGTACGTTCGTGCCGAGAAAAGGGCACGATTCGACACGGATGCCGTACCGGCCAGAAGAGTTGTGGATGGCGAGGAAGAAGATGATGAGGAAGGAGAAGACGATATCGATACTTCTCCTCTCCTCGATGAGAACGGGGATATAATACTTGAGGGGCTATCTGACTCGGAGGATTCTGACGAGTACTGATTAAGCAATATTTCCGTCTTGTTCAGAGTCAATCCTAGTTTAGCCTAGTAATTCACTCAATTACACCTAGAAGTCCAGCCTAGATCACACTTTACTTAATTGTTCAGTATTCACTAACCTTGTCACTGATAATGTTGTTGCACCCTTGTTGCGTTAAACGATACGATCTCTATAATTATGACATTAAATTATAAGTTTCTACATATTGAACACAGTACAACCGTACAAAAAGTCCAAAATAACGCAAATCATAGTGAAATATCCGATAAACACTTATCTTTTAGCAGTACAGAGCTATCCAGCGTCGGGCAGTGAATCTAAAGCTTATTAACAGCTGAAAATTCATTAAACGACGCTAAAAACACGACTAAACTTGACTTAAATCGAAAACAGCTCGAAAATGAAAGCTGTGGCCGGAGAATCCAGAGCCGCGGAATAGCCCCGTTAACGGCAGTAATGTAATAACCGCAATTTTCGTTACGTCCGGAGAAATTAAAAAACGTAGTAACAGGAATGAATGTCAGAAACTCCCACAACGAAATCCCGGGACTTGCAAGTACAGTAGTTAGCCGTTGGCTCTTTGCCAAAGTACCTATTCCCTTCTTCCGTCCCTTGTTTGTGAGAGGGAGAAGAGCGATAATTTGTTTGGTGGCCGAAGACTACTAAATAAAATTGATTATTGAGTAGAGTTGTGGTGGAGAATGTCTAATGAAAAGAAGAAGAGAAGAGCATGGTTGACATGGCCAAGGGACAGAATGAAAAATACGAAACTCTGCTGGAGAAGTTCACTGAGAGTGTGAATACCAGAGTGGATTCGAGTGCGAGTGTGACACCGGTCACGACCAAACCAAGTGGACCATCGATCGATGCGATCGAGGGACGAATCGTCGTTTGCACATTCGAAAACTGGTTCGAGCGATACAGGGACGTGTTTGAACACGACATGAAGGAGCTCGATGAGTGTGTGAAGGTACGAGTATTGTTGAGACATCTTAGTGTCAAGTGCAATACTCAGTATCGAGACTATAAGTAGAGACCGCAACGAGGTGCACCGAATCATTGCCATGTTTTGGTGCCCAAAGTATCCCTCTTAGTCTGAATAAGAACGTACTTTTTACCGTTTGTCGATAACTCATGTTTGAACCGAGTTATGAGCCAAAAACCATGCGCGCGGGGCTCAACAGAGAAGTGTCCGAAATCGGGACGAGGAAAAAAGGGGGGGGGGCGGTGCCTATTTTCAGCTCTTTCCCAAAGTTCGACGGCGATAGCTTCGCCCAGTCGTGAGAGACAAATTAGGAGCGAAATTCCCTCTTGTCCAGGGACGGTGTGTGCTAGTCACGACGGGGCAGAAGGAGCGGAGAGAGCGAGGCTGAGGGAGAAGGGAAGAGGTTCGCCTCTCACCCCGTCCCTCTCATTTGACTAGCCCAGCCTACTCTCACACTGTGCTTAGCGCTAATCGGAATAAAATAAATACGCGCGTACTAAAACTTCTAAATTCGGCGGCAATTCGGAGGCAAGTTGGATTTTTGTTTTTTCTTCAGGTATCGTCTTCTAAAAACTAGGAGAACCAATGACCAGAGGCGCAAAAGTGCACGATAACTGGAACCTTGTAAATGCACTACTCTGGACCTTATTATCGTGTGTTTGACCAACTCAAACTTGTCGGATCAATATGCGCCAAAGATATTTTGTAGAGGGGGTGGATAGTGGATACCGAAATCATTTTCGATTGTCCAAATCGGTTCAGTATTCGAATTGCCCCGCGGCGGCGCAGATTTTGAGCGATTCTCTGTCCCCTCGAAGTGGGCGGAGCCTGCCGTCTCTAGCCATAAGGCACCCGTTGATGTCATGAAATCGACATTTGAAGAGACGGTGACCACACTCAAACACCTGTTTGGAAAGAAGGAATCAAATTTCGAGATCCGTGTGCGTTTTTTCAACCGGAGAATGTCCACCATGGGTAGCACTGATGTGATGAAATTCGCCGGAGAGGTGAATCGACTGCAGAAGGGTAATCTGAAGAAGATTACCGAGGAGCAGATGAAGATCACGATCTTCCTGCAAAATCAGAAAGCGATGAGAACTCAGCTTTTCAATGCAGTCAGTCAGAAATCAGCAAGCACGTTTCAAGAGTTACTCGAGAAGTACAAAGCGTTCGAGCGTGACGTGGCTGTGGTGCAGAAGAATGCTACCATGATGGTAAGGTCGACTGATAAAGGAAAGAAGTATACGAAGAACAAGAATCGCGAGAGATCGAAACACACTGTCAAGTGTCAGTACTGTGACAAGAAGGGTCACTCTGAGAATGATTGTTGGACCAAATATCCTGAGAAGGTTCAAAAGAGTTTCAAAAAGAAAACTACTCTGTTCAAGTGAAAGATTGCAATCACATTGAAGGCAATCGAGTGTACGTAAACATCCTCGTACAGAACACGGAGTTCGAGTTCCAGCTCGACACTGGGTCGGATCTGAGTCTGATGTCAGAGAGTGATTGGAAGGCATTGGGAAGTCCAAAGCTAGATTCCTCTCCAAGTGTGGTAACATGCGCCAGTGGGCAATGACGATTCTCGGCAGATTCCGCAGTTCAGTGGAGTACTGTGGAAAGCGAAGTGACGAATGGATCCACGTCACTCCAAGACCGATTCGACTAGTCGGCAATGATTTGCTCTTCAAATTGGATTTGAGGAGAGCGTTCTTCGAGGAGTTCGAAGACACGGTAGTCGCACACATCAAGTCTATTCCGGGTGAAGACTACACAGGCTGGATCAGAGAGAATTATCCAGATATCTGTGAGACTGGACTGGGCAAGTACAACAAGTCTGCAGCTAAGTTGTATGTGAAACCGGGCGTGAAGCCGGTGTTCCGAAACAAACGGTCAGTGCCGTATGCCAGCCAGCAGGTGTGTGATGCTGAGATCGATCGATTATGCGAGATGGAGGTGATCAAAAAGGGGGATCACTCGGAATGCTTGTCGTTCTTGGAAGTCGCAAAGAAGAACGGGTCGAAAAGACTGTGCGCAGACTTCAAAACAGGTCTGAATGACTGTCTGGAAGACAGTTCGCACCCGCTCAGGTTGCCGGAAGACTTCCCTGAATGGAGGAAGAGTCTTTTCCACGATCGATTTCAGTGATGCGTATCTCCAAGTTGAAGTCGACGAGGAAGCAAAGAAGCTTCTCGTGATCAATACGCATCGTGGACTATATCAGTACCAGAGATGAGGGCGCGGTGGCTCAGTGGTTGTGTGCCAGGAATGCGATTCGAAAGGTCACGAGTTTGACCCCGCCCGCCCTCAGATCCACCCAGACCAAGGGGGTTAAGAAATAGGTCAGAAATCCCCCACCACGTGCACACAACACGGGCGGATAGTCCTCTGTGGGATGTCGCTGAGTTACTCAGGACAGACTAACCCCGCTACTTGGACGCGGGGGCGGCACAGCCAGCCTTGTCTGGATAGCGTCGTAATCAAGCAAGCTCAAGCTTTAAGATGACCGTTCGGAGTGAAGCCCGCTCCGGGTATATTCCAATCAGTTATGGACCAAATGCTGGTGGGTATGCCAAGGACAGTGGCATCCTTGGATGATGTCATTGTGAATGGGAGGACGAAGGAAGAGCACGACGAGAATCTGATGAGAGTTCTCGAGAAGATTCGCGATTCTGGATTCAGAATTCGCCCAGAAAAGTGTGCGTTCGGACTAAAGGAGGTCCACTTCCTTGGATTCATTGTGAATGAATCTGGACACCCTGATCCGAAGAAGGTGCAAGCTCTTAAGGAGATGCCTGTACCTAAGGATATTGCACAAACCAGATCGTTTCTGGGTGGTGCCAATTACTACGGTGCATTCGTCAAGAACATGACAGAAATGAGAATTCCGTTGGATCGATTACTCAAGAAGGATGTCAAATGGAACTGGACTGCTGAATGCGAGAATGCATTCAAGAAGATGAGAGATGCAATCAGTGCAGATACGGTACTCGCTCATTACGATCCTCGAGAAGAGATCGTCGTGGCAGCTGATGCGAGTGAGTAGAATATCGGTGCTGTGATCAGTCATCGATACAAGGATGGAACTGAGAGACCAGTGATGTATGCGTCAAGGCGTCTGAATGATGCTGAGACAAAGTACGCTCAGATTGAGAAGGAAGCGCTTGCGCTGACTTTCGCTCTCAAGAAGTTCCACAAGTTCGTCTATGGAAGAAAGTTCCTTCTTCAGACTGATCATCGGCCTTTGTTGTCGGTTTTCGGTGGAAAGAATGGAATTCCGGTCCATTCAGGAAATCGATTGCAGAGATGGACATTGTTTATGCTGAACTACAATTTCGAGATCGAGTATGTGAACACGAACAGCTTCGGCAAAGCCGATATGCTGCCTAGATTGATCCAAGAATACACTCGAGAAGAAGAAGATGTGGTGATCGCACATCTCGCAATTGAAGATGACATTAAGGAGATTCTGCATAATGGAGTGAGGGCGACGCCCGTCACTGTGGATGACATCAGAAGATGTACTGAGAAGGATTCGATCCTTCAGTTGATCAAGAAGTATCTGAGAGAAGGCTGGCCTGTAAAGCCGCCGAAGGACCAGTTGATACTCCCGTACTACAGTAAGCGAGATTCGATCTCGTCTGTGAGTCTCATGATGGCAGATCGAGTAATTGTGCCGCCAAGACTGAGAGAGGTAGTTCTGAAGGAACTGCACAGAGGACAACCAGGAATGGTGCGCATGAAATCGCTTGCTCGATCTCATGCATACTGGCCAGGAATTGACCAGTGTGTCGAAAGTCTTGAAAGTAAAGTCGAAAGTGATGTTGAGATGGATGTGCAAGTGCTGCAAAGAAACCAAGTAAAGTTGAACCTGTGCCGTGGCCAGTGACTGAGAAGCCGATGGAGCGAATCCACATGGATTTCGCCGGTCCGATGAATGGGAGGCACTACTTGATCATCGTTGATGTTCACAGTAGATGGCCGGAGGTAACGACTATGGAAAGAATCACAGCCGAAGCGACTGTGCGAGCAGTGCGAGATTTCGTATCGAGATTCGGAAGTCCAGAGACAATAGTCTCTGATAATGGAACTCAGTTTACATCTGAGAAGATGAGAGTATTCTGTACTGAATATGGTATTCAGCAAGTGTTTTCCCCTCCGTATCACCCTCAGAGCAATGGACAATGGGAACGCTTTGTCGATACGTTCAAGAGATCATTGCTGAAGATGAAAGCAGAAGGTCCAGAAGATGAGAACATCCAGAAGTTCCTCATGATGTACAGATGTACTCCGAATAATCAGCCGAAAGGAAGAACTCCAGCTGAAGTCTTTCTCGGTCGAAAGATGAGGTTTCGTCTCACTCTCATGTCTCCTCGGGAGGGAGAGGGGTGACGTAAACATGACGGAATGGTGGTGACACGAGAGTTCGCCATTGGTGACTCTGTCTACTACCGAGATCGTGATGGCCCGAATCATGAGAAATGGTCGGAGGCAACAGTACTGAAGAAAATCGGTAGTGTACTGTACGAGATTGTAAGAGAGAGCGGAACCAAGGTGGTTGCCCATGCGAATCAGATGAAACTGCGCTATGTGCGCGAGGATATTGATCAGCTGAGTGTGCTGATCGAGAGTTTCGATATGGATCGAAACCGTTTCGTCAACGTAAGCCCTCCACCGTCGCCGATTCGAGCTTACGACGAGTTCGACAACATCTCCTCGCCTACCGTACCCAGGATCGTGCCCGCGAAAGAGGTGGAGAACGACCAGAAGACGAATGATATCGAGCACACGGATGTGGTGGAGAACGACAAAGATACCCTTCCCACTGAGGATCTTAGACGTTCCCATCGAGTTAGAAAAGCCCCTAGCCGTCTGACTATCACCCACGCTAAGGGCCAGTCTTACAAGTAACTCGTGTCTTTTCCCACTGTAAATTGTCAGATATTCACTGGTTCATATCTTGTCACGGAGGTGCTGTGTAAAAGCTTCTAATTATTATATCATCATTTATTACATCATTTATAATTGTGACCCAGTGCTAATTATCTGCTCCCTTTGAACTACCTACCGTAACCTAGAAATTTCACTGTTTGAATATTCCCGCCACTGCGTGGCTTGTTACTCAGCCAAGTGCCCCGCGTGTTTTATGACGTATCCCCATTTTTCCAGGAAGGTTTCCCTCCTAATGGGTTACGGTATCCCTTTGTTCCAGAAGGGCTTCCTTACTAATGGGTTACGGTATCCCACTGTTCCAGAAGTGTTTCTCTCCTAATGGGTTACGGTATCCCTTTGTTCCAGAAGAGCTTCCCTACCAATGGGTTACGGTATAACTTTGTTCCAGAAGGGCTTACCTACCAATGGGTTAATTATAAACTTGGCATTAGCCTTCGGCCACATGTTCGAAAAATGAGGGTGAATACGTAATTTTTAGATTTGTAATTCAAAAATTGGCGATAGCCTCCGGCTGCCCTATCCAAAAATTATGCTTCAAAGCTGCAATGTTTAAGTGATAAATAAAAAATGGCGATAGCCTCCGACTGCCCTATCGAAAAATATGCTTCAGAAGTGCAGAAGTGAGTATTTTTTCACAGGGATCCTGATGAGTGCCCGGAGAGAAAGACTCCTGGAAGAAGGCCAAAAGCACCTTTTTTCACAAACTGGTCAGTGCCGAGAGGGCTCAGAATGTCCAGCCAAAATTTGTCTGAACCTCTAATGATGATTTTTTTTGGTTATTATAAACCTGTTTACGATTTTTCTTCAACAATTTGATCTTATTTGTTGACATAAGTCACCTCGATTTCTCTTTTAAGAACTCTTCAAATGCATGCAGACTCACCTGATAATTGTTGAGAGAGGGCAGCTAATCAAGAGAGAGCAGATTGAAAAGTGAGAGATTGACTGAAACAAGATTAAGTTAATGCTTTTGCTTAAATCTCCTACTGAGATACAAGGTGATGCTGTCACTTACATACACGTGCAATGATTGAGAAGAAATGAGGAGAAAGAGTGGCGATCGTGAGCATCCCTCACAAGGCGACTCACAATATGATCCCTCACGGGTATACCGTATCCTATTAACCACACCTCACGGTACCTACTTTCCCCCAATACCGTATCCTTTTAACCACACCTCACGGTACCTACTTTCTTATCCATACCAGCCCTCTCCTCGGCGCCTACTACCGTGTTCCAACTCCCACATTATGTCCACAGCTCTATCTCCACCAGCCCAATCACAGGAGTCGCCATCGTACTATACCCCCTTAATACCCCCTCACGTTACCTACCACTCTATCCACACCAGCCCCCTCTTTGGAGCATACTATCTTATCCCTATCTTCCCCCCTCCCCCCTCTATCCCCCTCCTCACACTATGACCTAGATTCTCTGCCACTCTTCCTACCTTCCTCGAGCGATCCGATCCCCACCCAAAATTGCATCTCATTTGTCGCCCGAGCGCACATTTCCACAACAGAATTTCACCTATATGGTCTCTCATCAGACTTATCCTAAAGCCTAACATTGACCCAACTACGATTACAGTACCCGTGCCTCCTCTCATTCAATTCTAATGATGAATATTAATCGATTTCGTTCAATCAGTTAATTACCATTCCACAGCAACCGTCTCGTCTACTCTACTTTCTTACTTCGACAACCTTCTGAACATAACATGCAATCGATCACAGCATTCGCTCGCCGTGCTGGTACTGACGTGTGGTCCAGCAGGTGAAGTTTGAGAAGAGACATCTGAAAATTATATTGAGCCAATTCCTCCCACAGAACTCCACCAACCGTCTCTTTCCTGTGAAACACGGCTGATTGAGAAGTGTTCGAATGAGACGCTGAACGCTAATGATGATCGTTCTGAAAAGATCATAATGATCACTCTAAAGTGTTATACAAACTGTGTATCGTTTTAAAAACTGTTTAAAAACCAAACAAGTTGGAAATTCACGCGTTATCACTCACCGAGAAAAATTGATAACGAAATAACTAAAGATTAATGAGATAAGTCGGGAAGTGATGCGAGAGTAAATCTGAAGTTACAAACTTAGTCCATCTCTCACGGATCAAATCACACCTGCTCATTCATCGCATGTAGCCAGCTTATTAGCCTAAGCTAGCTACAAATCTAAAATAATGCTATGTTATCCCTCAGATATATATTTAGAATTCAATGTCCCAATATTCAAGCAAATAACTATGCAAAGGCAGACTCACCTCATGATTCATTGATGCTCTTGAAAACGTGAGTATAGTGTGCAAATGTTGAGATGTCGTGTGCAGGTGTGAGATTTTATCTGAAATTACTTATATTTGTGATCATTCTTTTGCAGAATTCTCCGCAATTCCGAGAAACTAGAACATATGGTCACTTACATGCAGCTGCAGCAGCAGCACAAGTGATTGGAGTGAGAAGATCATTGAGAAGAGAAGAAAGAGTGACGATTGAGAAGGAGTGACGAGCATCGTGTGTCAGAGTTTCGAGAGGGTACCGATTTTTAACCCGAAAATTATCGTATCGCCCAATCCGCCACCTTAGCTATAGTCTACATGCAGCGCTCTGATTGAATTGTCAGCAGGTTGAGAAAATAGTGAAACTGAATCAGTTCAAATCACAGTGTGAACGAAATTACTAATTCTCTTTTGCCTTTTGCAGCATTCCAATACTTAAAAAAATGAGTCAAGCAAAACTGTGAGTGAACATATTGGGCAGTTCTTTTTATTTCATAAGCCATTTTGATTTGTATAAACTATTGATACATTCCCAATAAAAAACCCGTGATCGCTACATAAAACAATAACGCTCGCTTGACTTTCTTTGAGATCACTCCTTTTTCCAATAGAAATTGAGTTCCATGCGATCAAGAAGTTAAGGCGTAAAAGCACGCGAAATTATCGGAATTCATCTTGCCAATTTCCAACAAGCACTGTTATCGCCCTCAAACAGTAGATCATTCGCCGTTTTCAAGTCGCGATTTTGATCACAATTGTTGACTAATCGCATGGGCATGAGCAGCTACACCGCGAGTTTTTTTACGAGATTTCCCACATCCAACGCTCCGCAGTTGCACCCTATTTCCTTCCAGCACACATGCTAATAAAAAAATATAAAACTACTAAAAGAGACGGAAAAAATTGGAATTAATACACTTAACGACAAGAGGAGAAAGACAAACGACGGGCGATAAATTGGATACGTACGACTTATAATACGACTGCGATATTCGGGCAAGTGATATAAAGTGAAAGGAAGTAAGACAGAGAGCTCTGGGAAAACTAGATCTCCATGAAGTTACGACGGCGAGCGACGAGAGAGACGAAGTCACGCTGAATACAATATGTTGTAAGTTGAAACTTATACTTTAACTGAAAAATAATTCAGTTCGAGCCTCACCAATCTTGTTGAAGTTGAGATCATATGTTTTGTCTAAGAAGAGGAATATAGAATCTGATCTTCCGCAGGCGAGTGGAGAGCTGCAAACGAGTAAATCAAAGATAGACGGAACAATAAAATAAATATAGCTATCGTCGCGAACGAAAGAAGAACAAGTATAAATTTCATCACTGTTTTGTTAATGTTTTCCAGTTGATGGGATCACAATCCATGTCAATACCCCACCTTGATTACAAGCTACCGTACCTTTTGCTGAAGTCCGTCGAACTTGGATCTGAGAACTTGGACCGAATGGATCTGAGTATGAAGGCTCGATAGCTATCAAAGATGCGATTTTCATTCTGAAATATGGTGAGTAAAAGAAATTATAATTGTAGATCTCACCTTCTTCCGATATCCTTCAATCGCAACTCCAATAGTAGGAATGAAAATGAAGAGTTGTGAAGTGCAAGGATAGACGACCCTATTGGGTTGATTGGCTGATGGTAGTAGGCCACCTTGAAAAGTGCAATGATGAAGGCTGGAATGATTAAACTGTGCTTACTCTGAATAAAGTGAGGACCGACTAGTACAGCCTTCGGAATCGCCATTTGGTTAGAGAGCATACCATATAGGACAGTGATAATAACCGCCTAAAATCATGAAATTATGGCATTTTGCCATCTGGAAATGGTAGGAACCCAGCCGTAATTCTACTGAGAACTCACAAGGAAGCTGCGAAGTAGAACAAAGGATTGGCAAAGCCTGAGAAGAGTAGGTGCTGCCATGATAAGGAGAGCGACGATCTGGAAAAACATTCCTTCATTGTTGTGTATCGCGTGTGTTTTCATTGAAAGACTAGATTCTCTCACCAGAGTGCTGATCTTCGATAGCGGTGAACAAAATTCTGAGAGTTGCATCATTGCTTAGCTATAATGAATCATTAGTCCTAGTCAAAGAACAGAATTTGAGAGATAGAGACTCGGGATTTTTGACCCGTCGTTTACATAGCATACACTGCCATGTTTGCACTGTTTTATTCACTCTGAAAAAAACATAGCGATTAATATACTCGTAGATGCAACGAAAATTGCACGAAATTTAAGACAACCCGATATGCAGATTCACGTATTGAAGAAGACCCGTGCGCGCTGGAGGAAAACAGGTAACTGCGAAGCAATAACCGGCGATGAATGAGCTCATAAGACTGAGATACGAGAACTCTAAAACCCATGCCAATCGTTGCATAGTCCAACCTTGCGCGATATTGAAAGATATCAATAAAGAAAGAAGTGTGCATAATGTGCCCATACTGTGCCATTATAACCCGAAGCCATAAAAATCTGGACATAACCCTGGACGACCCTGCGCGAAACTAACTGGGTAACTAAAAACGCGCGATAAAAGTGATGGATGGAGCGACACATTCATTTAATTTGGAAAAAACATACAGTACCCACTCTCACTCACCTCCACATCAATGCTTACTGAAAATAAATTGTTTAAAATACAATATAAAATCAATATAAAATATAAAATCTATGTATAATAATAATGTTAAAAAGTGTACTTCAAAATCATGAAAAAAGGAACAGAAAACTGACTTCGTTACATGTTGCTGCAGATAATAGATGTTGAGATGAATAAGTGCTCAGGTACGTGCTAAATTTCAGATAAGCTTCCTCTCGCAAATTATTTCACCAACCTGTCCTGACGAAATACGAGTGATCTTTCCAACAGGAGTCGCATCTTCCATGAAAAAGATCCATGCGTGGTATTCTTGAACCAGAGACCTTAATATACATTTGTAGTTGAATTTTGCTTATTTTTTCCAATACTGATGAAACTTTCGGCACGTCTGCAACTCTCCGGACAACCCACTTTGCAGAATGTTCTGCATTTGCAGATTACCCCTCTGCAAAGGGGTCGTCCTCCCTCCTCTTAGGGAGGGTGTCCAATGGGGGCTGAGGCTGCCCACACTCTCCTCCAGGAAGGAGAACGCTGGACTGAAGCGGAATGAGCGAATTGGGAACTTATATACCCCCGAGATAATTGAATCAGAAATACATTGAATGGATGTAAATCGATGTTAGAGAGTGTTGAATTGAGAGAGTGATGATTTAGTGACGACTGCTCAAAGTGAGTGAGAGGGGAGAGATGGAGTGGAGGAAGGAGAGGAGGAGAGAGGAGAGTAATTGGATTAGAAATATTGCAATTGCAAAAAGTGGGTTGTCCGGAGAGGTGCAGAAGCGCCAAACTTTCTTACTTGATCTTTGCGAGCATATTTTCTGCCTGCTTCTCGCTGATTGTATTTCTCTCCAGTCCCTGTGATATAAGGTTGATAAAATCAACAAACATGTGTCCACCTTGTCGAATTTAAGAGTCATTTTTCTGAGCTTGACGAGTCTATGTGTGCAGAACCGCTTGATGAATTGAAGGCAATCGTTCCGATACTCGTTCGATAGATGAGTCGAATTGGGCAACTCGTTCTACAACTATTATTATCAACAATGGTCCATTGAATACTGATTTCGCTAATTATGCCGTTTTTTTTATTTCCTTACCTGTCTGTTCTCGATCTCAGCGATGCGGTCCTCGATTTCTTTGATTTTCTTCACATAGATTGCTTCGAGACTGGGAGCATTCGTCATCTGAAAACCAAATGTGAATGATGCGAAACTCATTTGCACTATTTCGTGATTTTATGTAACACTGTAATCAGGGAGACAACGATTGATTGCACACGGTTAACTCGAAAGAGCATGGCCGGAATGAACAATGACGTACCACGTCGGGCTTTTTTGGAAGGTCATCTGATCCTTCGACCGTGGTGGCATTGAACTCACAGAACTTCTGGAATTTAAATTTCTCGTATTTCTGTTCTAATTCTCAGTTCTTTAGTGATTACGATCGATTAGATTATTTGATTCTATCAAGAACAGTAAATTACATTGTCGCCGAAGATGACAGTAGAAGATGGAGTGGAACTGTCATCTTGATCCTCCTGGAAAGGTTATCGTGAAGTGGTGCGAAATTTGTCAAGGTTTGAAAATTATGATCCTAATCTTTTCTATACTCGTTGACATATTTTTTTGCTAAAGGAGAACTTTTTATGTCTCCGCCGGCTTTCCCTTGGCTTGGGCTAACTTGCTTCGCTCTCATTACCTGGTTGAGTTCTTCTGAGTCACTGCGAGATGAGCTTGCAGATAGAGTGGAAGTGGTGGTTGAAGTGTCGAAACGAGCCCTCTTGATTTCCTCTGGTGCTCCTGAAAAAGGACAGATTTTTCCGGAACTTTAAAACAGATTTCGTAACTACTCACGTTTGCCAGCAGCACTTCTCTTTCGTGACAGCACGATCGGAGATGAAGATCTCGACGACGTCTGAAAAAAACCACCGCCTGACTAAACGCTCTGACAAGGTATTACTGGCCTGTCTGAGAGGAGCCTTTTCGATCGAACTCCTCGTAGATTGAGAAGCAGAGGAAGAAGCCGAGCTCTCGAAACGTGATCTCTTGATCGTCTCATCTGCTTCTGAATGTCAACAACTACTTTTTACTTGTTAAAAACTGCTTCCATAACTTTTTCTCTAATGAATAATTTCAAAGATGCACTCGGGAAAACTAGTATTGTTTCTTACTGGTATCAGAAGCAGCTCTCTTCCTTGAAGAGACATCCGCATATGAAGATTTCGACTTCTCCTAAAAAAACATTCAGCGCCTTAGTAATTAGCTTTACTCACAGTTCCTTCATGAGAGTTGGTCGGAGAATATAAGCAAGAGGATATCAGTGAAGAGTCCGTGATTGAAGAAATAACAGAGACGGATAGGGAAGAAACAGATCTCTGAAATCATAAAAATGTAACATAGCGCATCTTGGAACTATATTCCTATCGAATACTGATCATATACTGGAGTCAGAACATAAGTAGCTAATAACTCAATGTTTTCCATTTAGATTTTTTTCAATATTTTTTCAAAAATAAATTACCTCAACCTGGACGTCGGCCATATCCACATGTTCTGAAGGGGAATTGAACATCGATGAAGATGTCGACGGGATTGATGCATTGCTCACCTATAACAGTTCAATGAATGAATCCGTTGTGAATGTTTTCATCTTATATTTGCATATCTATCGATAAGAAATATTTACTGACAATGCTGTGCCCATTGAGGATTGAATCCCTCTCAACGTCTGGAGAAACAAAGAGTGCAGAGTAGAACTCGGAATACTCATTGTCCTGGAATTTATTTTGTTCGCTACACTCGTCTCACAATTACTTTTTACTCCAGTTAATTAGTGATTGATAGCGATTCTATACAAGAAATAACACAGTTATACTATAATGATAAGGTTTTTTTAGTAAAATATATTACATCGATTTCCATTCGCTCATCGTCGATTGATGCAGAAGATGGAGTAGAGGTACCCTGTCGTAACTGGAAGTATCACAAGTATTGTTTTATCCTTTTTGACTGTTAATGCAGTTATCTATGTTGAGAGTAATCATAGTGTGATTGTCTTGTAGAATTGTATACATTGAAAACAGTCTCTAGAATCTTCCAATTGGCTATACCCCATCAAACTTCTTATAATCAGAGAAGATGTCACATTACATTGGTCACCGCATAACAGCCTACCGACAACGATCTTTTCCGAATAGTTCTCATCCATGATCTAAGTTAAATCTATGACTCTTTTTCCAAAGAATTACTCACGATTTCTCCATCGAAACTGCTAGGAGTGGATTCGTGAGGGATTGTAGAGCATGAAGAAAAAGCAGAGAGGGTCGGGGAATCTCTCTGAATAAAATGATATCAACTGACGATTCCTAGATAATCAAAATCAAATAGATAATAAAATTTTTGTTGATAATCAAATAAAAAACTCATTCAGCTACCTTTTTATGGATCTCGATTAGTTGTCCTTTGTTGTTTCTGCAATAATCACATTGATTAAACAATTGTAATTGGTTGCTTTACCTCTTTCGAGAGGCACGCTCTTCCCTTTTTTCTGCCGCGCAAATCATTTTGGCTTTCTCGACCTCCTTTCTTTTAGCCCAGACTCCTCGCACAGTGTCTTCCTGCAATTTTTCAACACATTTACATTCATGCAACTATTTTTAAATTTTATACTTTTACGTATCCATAATTGACTTTGTACATGACGTAATGAACTTTCTCACCTTATCCGTGTTCCGAGTGTATATGAGGCATTCTACGCCGCTGGCATAATGGCTCCACGAGAATCCATCGACAATCTTGTCTACTTCAGTGACGTCGACGTAGATGTCGAAAACTTCAATGGCGAGGTTATTTTAAAACTTATGTTGAATTTAAAATATTCACTCACCATTATGTTTTTCGTAATGAGCAGCGGCCAGCTGTTTCATTCGCAGAACTTGTCTTTGTTTTTCCTTCGGAATAATTTCAATATCTTCGTTATCCTCATTCTCTTCTTCTACGATTGACTGCGGTAGTATTGTCTCCAACTTAATCTCATCCAAATCGTCACTACTCTCTACGGTCTTCTTCGCATATCTATTTCCGTCCAAGGATTTGGTCACACAGAGCTGTGTGCCGTTCTGGCACTGCAATTATAATAATATTTAGGGGTAACAAGCAACGTTTAGGGGGTAATCTGATATGATTTAGCCAAAAAGCGATACGAGAAAATACAACGCTCATTCTAACTGAAATGATGAACTGGAAAGATGTCTGATCAGGATTTCGACCGAACAAAATGTTTTTTTTAATTCAAAGTTCAGTTTTTAATTTTGAGTTATTTGAGAGCTCTAATCTATATTCCAATGGGAAGTGTATTGAACTAAATTTAGAAAAATTTTTTTTAGAAAAACCCAAATGAGTCTCACCTCCTTGATAAGATCAATGATCCCGACGTTTGTGTTTTCTTTGAATACATAGTTGTTAGCGAACACAATCGCGTTATCGCACTGCAGATATTAAATTGACTTTGAATACTGTTCGTTCAAAAATAGCAATTACAATTATTTACAAAAAAAATATGCGTGGGAAATATGCGTACCTTCCTGACCTCTTCCTTAACATTTTCATCGAGAAAGCTACCGTGAATGATTCGAAAACGAGCATAGCGAATTCCTCTACTTTCGAAGAGACTGAAATGAAAATTAATTCTTACTTTCTGAATGAATTGATTAATAAAATTCTAAACATTATGCGTTATATAATAAAAGAATTTCGGCTCTGTAGTAGAAGACGGGTCCGAAAAAATAGAAAGGTCTCAAAAATCAAAAGAAAGGTCTCAAGAATGAAAGAAAGGTCTCAAATATGAAAGAAAGGTCTCAAAATTGAAACAAAGGTCCAAAAAAATAGAAATCGCTAATTATCAGATAACAGTTTGAAAATAGAAAGGTCCCAAAAATTGCACTTGAAAATAGAGAGGTAACAAATCAAGAAAATAGAGAGACCTGTTTAAATAATATATTTATAGCTGAGGGATCCCAAAAACTGGTACAAGCAAATGAAAAAGTTCAATGATTAGAGAGACTTCTTCGTGCCCTTGCTGGTTGGGCCTCTTCTATCAGGTTTCGGAATAATCTTCTTTGTGGTGGTGATAGCTGGTGGAGTTGTTGTTGTCATTCTACGTGGTGGGTTCCTTCTAGGTGTGATTGGAGTGGGAGTAGTAACAGTGATAGTGGTAGGTGGAAAGGCTTTAGTTGTGGTGCAATGTGCTTTAGGTTTGGATGTAGTGGTTGGTGGAGTGGCGTTGGTTGTAGTGCCAGGGACAGTAGGTCTGGGTGTTGTGGTTGGTTTAGTAGCGTTGTGGTGCGAGGAGCAGAGGAGATGCTACTTGGGGAGCACTTGATAGCGGACTCAAATCATTCCACGGAATATCAGAGGCTCATCTTACCACCTACCTTTTTTCCTATATGTTTAGACGATACCACCAGACCAAACTGCTGAATAGATTAATTTACGAAATGAAGTTCTACAGAAAAGGCTAGGCTATGGAAGTTTTATCGTTATATACATGCGCATACTGCATTTTTTCATACTTCTCTATCTACGTTAAATTTTCCCTGTTGAAGAAAATTAATCAATTTTAAAAATCATTAAAGATTTTTGTATATGCTGTGAAAAGGTTTAACTTTATCATTATTTTATTATTCCTGCGTTGGGACATCTCTATTTTTTAACACTTGTTTTGGGACCTTTCTTTTTTCAAATACAATTTATGGGACCTTTCTATTTTCCAACACACTTTTTGGGACCTTTCTATTTTCCCTCACACGTTTTGGGACCTTTCTATTTTCAAATAATGTTTTGGGACCTTTCTATTTTGAGACCTTTCTATCAGCAAGGGACCTTTCTATTTTTCACTGTCTCGTCACATCTTTTCTGAACCCAAGGGACCTTTCTATATTTTTGCTTGATTTTGGGACCTTTCTTTCAATTTTGGGACCTTTCTATTTTTTTTCGGACCCGCCTTCTTCTACAGAGCCAAAATTTCTAAGGATTTATAAAGAGTATAACTAACAGTTGGCATACTCTTCCGATGTTTTGGGCCAGCATAGCGAGCTCGAAATCGATCTCTATTCCGACGATTTCTTCAGCATCCTGAATTGAGATTGTTTGTAGGGATTTGATTGTTGTAAAAAAAACAAAAGTCAAAAAACGTCTTCTGCAATTTTGGTTTTATGTTTATTAAGTATTCTGTTTATTCGGGTTATTCTAAAAAAAATATGAAAAAGCTCACCCCCTTCGTGACCCCCAGTTTCTTGGCGTACTGACGAATTTGATTGGGGTTCGTCTCTCCATACGTCTTTTCATCCTCTCCTTTATTCAACCATTTCGCGTGGGCACGAGTTTCCACGAATCTAAGAATGCATTTCTATCATTCGGAAATGACTTTCTAACAAACATCTCATAGGCTTCCGTCACAACGGCATTGATCTCTTTGACTCTGCCCTTTGTAGAAGCCGCGTTGAAGTCGGGAATTGCCTGCAATTTTTCGAAGTGATTATATTAAACTCAATTATCCGTTTTCGTAAATTATCAAGCCCCATGATATAACAACCCTTCAATGCATATTCGTACCCAGAAAGTAGGCATCTTCTCCTCATTCTCCTTGTTCTTGTTGGCCACTTTCTTGCCATTTCCGTTCGAAGTTTTAGGACGAGACTGAACAATTTTTTTTTTAAATCTTGAGTATTTATGAAATTTTTTAAATATATAATAATACTCCTAATATTATTCAGAGTAATCATCACTATTTTAGTCATAGCAAGTAGCCGTTGCAATAATTTGTTTACATGTAGTTCCAACCATAGAGCACACACATTTCAATAACTATTGCATTTTTAAATACGATGATATTGTATTATCCATCCTTGGTCGTTTGTACAAGGATAAGGGTGATCTGAGTAAGCATGTGAATCTGTTTCACTATGGAACAAAGCACTCCTGTTCACCAGTATCTAGTCTGTCAATCGCCACCGACGTTATTCACACGTTTCATGAAAGCACTGTTTGTATTTTTACACTGTTACCCTTACATACTATGGTATCAATTGCCCGGTCCACTGGTTTCCCCAGCCGAGCATACATATCTGTACACCTCAACTTCCACACCTATCTCCGGTACCATGCGCCTTGGATCACCTTCCAAACCTGCTACACTATCAAAAACATCGAAGGCTTATCCTGTGAGTAGATTTTCACCCACTTCTCATTGCAGTAAAGCCCTGCGAAGTGTAATTATTTGCCAGATCTCGTTCAATTTGGCGATCATTCCCCACGCTCTTCTCCGAATGACTTCATGCGGATTCGTTAGGCGATGGTGGAGCACAGGGATTGATGCCTCGCTAACTTCTCTACCGCAACCACGCTGTTGCGCTTTTTAATTCGACCCCCCCCCATATCAGATCTTTCCCTTAGGTCAACTAGTAAAGATTATTATAAAGGAACATGCGAAACAACAGGATATTGCGCCAGGCCACTGGGACAGCACATTTGTAAATTACTCGTATTAATTTCCTCGGTATATAAATAAGAAATTATCTTTATTCAAAACAAGCTTCAACAAAATTAGAAAAAAATTATGAATGAATTGAGAAGAAATTAATTAAGCATGGGCATTGCACTAAAAACGTCGATAAATCTGCATGACAGACAAGAAAATTATTCAGTTCTATCAAACAGTGAACATCTTAATAGGGCCATCTAGATTCATTGCTTGTTTCAGATCGTCGCTCTTTTATCTTGGAAGCCGTAGATGATTTCAGCGCGCTCATGAACCTGAAAAAATACGGTTTAAATTTTGAACTAAGTTGATTTTTTGGAATACATTTAGTTTCAAGTTTAAAATTCGTGAAACGTAATTAAATGCATACCTTGAAAATTGTACTAATTTCTAATCATCCTTGCTTGTTCAATCTCACTTCCTTCTACTGCAGAATGACTGTTGGGGCGAGCTGGAAATCATTGGTCACATTCTCTAAACATTCATAGCATGAATGCAGTGTTCTGGATAGGAATAAGTGTGTAAGTTGTGTACACTTTCACATGCGTTCGTACTGATAACGCGTTATAACAGCAGCACTTATATCTATATTTTCGAAGCCGATTTATTCTCTAATGTCACTCAGTCTCGTGATACCGATATTTTTCAGTAAGTGTACAATAACGCACCTCTCGATGGTCTTCTTTTCTTCCTTTCATTCAGTAACTCGTCAAGTGAATTCATCGGAACCTGGCAATAATATATTCAACTCAAGCTGCATATTGTGTACAAACTGATTCACGTCGGAGTTTTATGATGGGCTCTAATAAAGAAAAACCGATAATTGGCTATGGATTCATTGTCATAGGTATAGCATGAAGAGCGCTTAAATTCCTTTCGAGGTATTGGTTTTGGGAATATGGGATATTTGCAAGCGATACAAAGGGGATCATTTGGAATACTGTAGATATATTGGTTTTATAGCACTTATATCCAATAAAAACTCATGAGCAATACACAATGTTCGTCTCGAAAATATGAGCGCGTAAAGGTCTTTTAAAATATTGATAAGCAAATTCTTTCCAATATCTAACTCGCGTTTTCATGACAGTGTAGCATAATAATCATCGAATTATAAACGGTTCATCACGATACAATTCAATAAAAGAAAATAGTAAAAATACGCAACCATGAAAAAGCATCTCGGAACTGGCGGCCTTAATGCGAAATACATATGCCTTATGTTTGATGGCATTTTCTGTTCTTCCTCATTTTCCGTTCATTTCACCCGTGAAATGGAAGGGTTGTGAGAGTATTCACAACACAGTCATTCATGTTTTGGGAATTAGTATTTTCCAATATTCAGATGCCACTTCAAAAAAAGTGCCATATTTCAAAATTTTAAATCATATTCTCAGTCTGAGATCCTATTCTATAATTTCGTTACTCGAACTCACATTCTTGGAGCGATTTGAAGCCTTTCCAGAACGGCGGTAGGCCTGCGCACGTTTCACCTGAAAAACCAATCATGGACATATGAAAATATATTGAAAATCTTCGACACAGACACTTGGTTGCAATTTGAAAAAAGGAATGAATGAGCAAATTGCTGACCTTCTTCTTCGACGAACGAGCGGCCATTGTAGTGTTGTTAGTAGGATGTGATTGATGTTCACCTGAAACAGAATCATTAATTCAAACGTCACAATTTAAAAACACGCAAATATAGAACCATAGTAAATGGTGCATAGATAAAATTATTAACAATAGAAAAGTTGTTAGTGCAATAGAAGAAACTTTGGATTATGCATCAAAGAATTAATCGCATCGAAATAGTTTGAGATATGAGAGGGAGAGATAAAAGGAACAGAGAAGATAGAGATCGCGAGAGATGGGAGGAAGGCTACACTTTATGAACGCTCATCGAAAGTGAGCTACGAGTGATCCCCCATGAAGCAGCTGGACATTTATACGATTTCAATTCTGAACTGAACATGACGAGAGATCAGAGGCCGCAGAACTCTTTTGAAAATCGTCTCCCCGTATCCTTCCTGACACTCCTCTTCTCTGGCTAGAGAGCTCGCAAAACTGAGAGAGTGTATAGAATGGACGAACGAGGGAAGGATGTGCCCTACTCACTCTCACAATGACTATCATTAACTAATTGGAAGAGCGGAAATTATGTAACAGATCCATACCCGACTCTCTGGTCTACTGCATACTGTAAGCATACTTTCACTCCCGCGAGCTCTGTTTATTTGATATCCCTCTTGATTATTTATACTGAGGAAAGTTTTACAGAAGCGAAGGACGAGAGAGCATAGGAAAAGAAGAGAACGGAAGAGATAACCTGAAGGAAGCGATAGTGCAGGGAAAGCACAGAGAGAGAGAGATGTAGAAACGGGGTGATGGGAGGGAGGGAGAGGACTACTCTTTATAGACACTGATCAAGAATAAATTACGAATGATCTCCCTGACGAAACAGAAAATTTAATAGATTTCAATTCTGAATTGAGGGCGACTGTATCAGAGTTTGCGATCAATGTTCTGTGTTTCAAATTAGCGATTACGATCGTTTCATACTTGAGTTGTCCAGTGCGGAGGATTTTGGGTATCTCGCACGCTTTCTTCCCGTCACTCTATCTTGCTCTATGGGGTGAAGAAGGGATGGGAACATCTTATGGGCACATCCATCCCTCATCCTTCCTTCTTACCACCCTTCCTTCTCCTGTTAGAGTGCACCCGAGACTGAGAGAGTGCAGAGAACAAGTGAAGAGAAAGGGAAGATGGGCCCTTATCTCACCCTAAAGTCTCTTTGTCTATCGTAGAGGAACAAGGATGCCACAATAACCGATCTTTTGTGAAGGGTTCCCTACTAAGATCTCCCTACTCCCTACTCATTGTAAGGAAGGCTCACAAAATGCGAATGATTAATAGGGCGAATAAGAATCTCAAGTCTGAATCAACCTTCAGTCTCTGGTCCTCTTTCTCCCTCTCTATCCCTTCACCCCCCTCCCCCCCCCCCACTCACTCTCTCATCCCGTCTCTCGAAGTTAGAGAGTGTGCGAAAAGAGAGGGTCGGAGACTCCGAATAGTGTTTATAACGAAGGGAAGACGAGAGTGCAGACGAGTGAGAGTAAGAGAGAAAGTGCGAAGACAGTACAACGATGAATTGGACTTTGGACTTTAAGTCAGGAATACGGGTTCTGGTTTCGCGATATCACTGGTATACCATTACCGCCATCGCTGGTTTGAACACTCGCCGACCTGTGGGTAGGGTACTGGTATACGAGTGGGCGCGAAAAATCAGAGGAATTGGATGGGAAGGTGGAAAATATAAGGAGTCGTCTCAGATAAGAATATCGCAAGAACGAGTGAGTCGACTGGGAAGGAAAGAGAGGTCAGAGGCACTCAGTTCAAGATACGAATTTAAAATTGGTCTAGAAGAAGAATCAGGTGGATTGTATTAAGGTATGAGTGCGTTGATGGAAACAATAGGTCTGGACAGAAGGGAAATGAGAGGGAGGCTCAGCCCAATTCCCCCCGTCCTTACACTCTATTCAACATGATCTTTAGTCAGGAATCCCCTCTTTACTTGTGCTAATAACAGTGAGAAGATAGCGAGGGGCAGAGTACATGAAGAAACGAAGAAACGAGAGATCATCGTAAATCATCGTAAATCAGAGGAGAGGGAATGAGTGAGACTAGGGAGACTAGCGAGATTGCCAGAGATACTGAGATAGTTTGTAAACACGAGAGAGTGCAGGAGGGATAGAAGGTATGAAGCAAGAGCAGACTGACGATTAGAGAGCGAAAGATAGAGACAATGACAGGTGGCACTTTGCACGGGCGATACATCACGAGGAAGATCAGATGAAGGGGAGGCTACCGATACTTGCAGTATCTAGAGACGGCAGTGATTCATTTGAGTACTAATGAGAGGGGGAATAGGAGAAATAATAAGTCAAAGAGGAATCCGAAACTGCGAGAGAGACAGCTCTGAGGGAAGGAAAATAATTGTAACTAATTTCACTGGTAGGGAGAAGAGTGAGACGAATTTGAACTGGCAGTATTGAGTATTTTTACAATACGATTCGATTCGAAAGGGCAGGAAGGGAAAGGGAGGTGGGGAATAGAGATTAATAAGGCTAGATGGTATGGAAGAGGTGGCAGCTGTGAGAGGAGAATAGACTCGAACCGAGATGGGAGTTACGAAAGGGGGAGGGTCGAATATGCGCTAGAAATGAGTGAGTGCATATGCGTGCCGCGCGCTATCTCTTGTTCATTTCTCTCATTTTCTCCCGTGAGACGGAATTGGCAGTTGGAAAGTGAGGTTTGAATGGATCTGGCGAGGCTAAACGAAATGTGGATTGAGATCTAGCCGGAATGAGAGTGCAACTGTTGCTTCGAAGGAAGGGGAACGTATGGAGGAGGAAAGGGAATGGGTCAGGGGAAGAGAGAGAACAGGGCATTTCGCCTCTTACCAGAGGGAGGAGGAAGAGAAAGAAGGATTGAGATGAGATGGTAGAGGAGAGGAGGGGAGGAAAGAAAAGAAAAGATGGAATGGAAGGGGTCTCTCGCAGGGAGATGGAGAGAAGGAAGGGGCAAGCGGATAGAACAAGTGAGGACGGGAGAACTGCTTATTTCTTGGTGTCCTTATGGTTTCCATTGGAAGCTGTCGATGAAATGGATTGTCTCCCATCTATTCCTCGCACTTCGTGCTCCTTATCCATAATCAGTGCTCTCCTCTCCCTCTATTCCCCATGTTCTCTAACGAGTTAGATAGTTCGAGAGACTATGTGGAATGGAGAGAATCAGACGGTTAGAGTGTTTCTCCGTCACAACGGTCTCTCGTTGTGCAGAGAAAGTCACGTGATAAAAGGGGTGCAACGAGTGGAGAGATTTGTGTGTAAGTCGAGGGAAGGAGGAAAAGGGAGAATGGAGAGGAAGGAAGGGGGATGCAATGGACCTTTGCCCTTCGTGGGACGGAGGAACGGCAAGGGAGAAAGAAAAAGTAGAAACATTTATTTGTGAACAAGGGATAACGAGCGAAAAAACAACTTTCTTCTTGCTTTTGATGATATTAGTAAGTTAGGTTTAAGGGCGAATGGATCAAAGGTGTGGACAAAGGATAAGAATGCCCTCTCGTCACACTGACCGGTCAGAGTGGGTGAGGAATGAAGAATCGGACTCTTCACTCGGACAGCCGAAGTTTCGACTGTTCACACACTCTCTATGTAGTTAGGCAGAGTGAGATAGTGGGAGAAATGGAGAGTGTCGGACGATTTGCCACAATCTCTCTAGTGATCGTTGTCTCATTTTCCTCCAACTTTGTTCGCTTTCCACACGGCGTTTCCGACCTTGCTAATCTCTTTCTCGAGCCAGTCATAATTGATAGGGATCTGCGAAATGAGCTGAGGTAATAATGAACGAAATGGAAACATAGAACGTGCCATCCGAAGATAATCGCACACGACGGGCATAGCGCTTCCACCCCTGTTTCCCTCCGCCTCCATAGCAAGTGAGATAGATGCAGTAGAGGAACAGAGGGCCGCCAATAGCATCCCGCCAATAGCAATCTAAGCGTGAGCATATCCAGTCCAGCTAGTTAGTATACAATCTAAGAGATGCAATGAAAATCAATTAGCTTGGATAGATAAATAAAAAGAAAAAAACATTGACAGCATGGAAATTCAAACTTGTTCTCCTCCCGCGTCATGTTCTGTAGTAAGGGGCGCATACTCTCGGAACGATAAATTAAGGACGCTAGGTCACCAATTGTTAGCGAAAACACGGATGCGGTCACAGTTAATGAATGCTGAATTTATGTTAATTTAATTTAATTTTCAAATTACTTTAAAGTAGGATCAATTTGAAAAAAGAACGTTCATCCTTCTATTACTGTGCTCTCCAGCTCTCCATGTAGTAATAGTGCATTATAAATGGGTACAGATATTTACGAGAAATTACACTATGTTGAGAGAGGCAATTGGAATATGTGAAGATCGAAGGGAATTAACAGAACGATTTTATCGAGCAGTGTATTAGCAAAAAAGAGAATGATAATTGGTGAAATGGTATATTTATCATGGTTATCTCTTATTGTTCGAGATATGCTTAAAACAGTATCAATTCAACAAAATCGGGCCTAACGTTCCTGTTCGCGCTCCCTTATTTCACCATCGGTCTTCTCAAGTTCGTCAACGTTATAATTAACGATTTTTCGAAGAGTGTCAATCTTCTTCGTCTTCCTCATCTGAAAAGGGTATATTACTGTCAATAAAGAGGGATTCATCCCAAATAATCCTCTTTATCCATATGAAGTCGCTCGACATGCACTTGGACTACAGATCGATAATGGTGCGGTTAGGGGAAAGGAGAGTGTAAAGGATATAGTAAGGGGTTTCATTGATCGCACTCATAATTCAATAGATTTATCTGTTTTTTTCACGACACCATCATTTATTCAACAACGGGTCCGTCAGAAGAGTCGAGAAAACGATGGTCTACTCTGCCGGGCAGAGTGACGTCTCCTGCGGCAGTCGCTCCCTTGAATGCCTCCTGGGCGTCGGTGGCTCCCTCAGGGGCGGGCGCGAACTGGACGACGAACTTGTCCTCCTTGGAGGGTCCAGCCAGTCTGGTGATCTCGACCTGAGCCGTGGCTCCAGCATCGATGAAGCCGAAGACGGGCTTGAGACGGTACTCGTTGTCGTTCGACGACTTGATCTTGAACATGAGCTTGCCGGCCTCAGAGTTGGTGAGGGTGTGGGTGGAGGCTCCTCCGGCGGCGGGGACCGCGGCGGCAGCGGGCTCGATGGCAACAGGCATGACTAGTGATTAACAGCGAAGGGACGACACCACGTCTTCCTTCTCCTCACTCTCTCTCTCGCTATTTCTGTCTGTCAACTTGTGATCTCGCTAGGCAAAATAGCTATCTGTCTTATCTGTCCTACCCGTGTCAGTTTCCGTCTGTTTTCTTACGCTAAACTAATCTAATCTAATACAAGTTAAGCGACCCCAATAGACAAAGCAGTAAGCATTATTATCATGTAACCTGCTCCTCCTTGAGTACCAGGTGTGGTTCGGCCTTCTGAATTCGTTTGAATTCCTTGAACTCGTTCACGAAACGCATTTGTTCGCCTCTGCTTGACTGGCTCATTTTGCACATCTGAATGACCTGCAATCGCAAAAATACTTAGATGTTTCCGTGCTTGATCATGTTAACGTACCATGTTCTTCATGGGATGAACATTAAGAGCCGACGGCGATAGGCCCCTGAGAACGTCACCTCCATTTCTGAAAAATAATCCTATTGAGAGTTGCAAAAAATGGTTTGAACGACAAAACCAGTCTTTTGTAAAGAAATGAGTTACCTGAGGTGGTCTCTGTAGGCCCTCTTGCACTTTAACAGTTCCTCGAGGACTTCAATCGTCTTGGTTCCTTGTTCGAGCGTGGAATAAAGATGAGCGAGCTGAATTATTACATTTTAATTATTTGTAGGCATTCTATGATGTGCAGTCTGGATTAACTAACGTATCGAGACGATGGCTTCTTGTACTCTGCAGGTTGCAATTGAGCTTCGAAGTCTCGGAAAAAATCAGCCCACGATTGACCGTACTGTAAATATCAATTGATGCACCAGTGGATAGTCTTGAATCCTATGATCCTATCCAATTCTTAAATTAGATTTCCATCGAGAAATAATTAAGCTACAACAGTTGACCGTAGACTCACTTCACTGGTATCTGAGCGGTCGTCGTGGGAGTGCAGAGATGGTCCAGAAGATGCCTTCGAATTAGTCGATCTCTTTCTCGAGTCACTCATATTTGTTCCTGAACCTGCAAAAAATGGACTATAAAGGACATGAACAATAGGCAGACACGCGCCAATGCACTATTAAAGAAAGTAACAGACAGAGAGTGGCGTTCACCCCATCCATTCCCGGACCCACCGAGAGAGAGAGAGAGAGAGAGAGACAACAGGTCAAATATCAATATTGGGCGGGAAATCTCTCTCTCTCTCTCTCTCTCGCTCTGAGGTCACACCGCTCCCTCCCTCTCCTCTCTTGCACGCCTGAATGCGACCTATCTGAGATGAAGAGAGCACAAAATTAGGCCTGAGAAGCCAAGAGAGATAGAGATTGACAACAAAAGAATAATGATGGTTTATTAACAGAGACAAGAGACATATAATAATGTAGTGAAGGGAGGGAAGGAAGAGAGGGCTCTTAATAAGTTCCCGTATGTATTTTTAATGCGAGCGAGTAGTCCTGTCGTCCTAAAACCGTAGAAATCTAATTATGAATGCATGGTGCTAACTATAAATTTAATGAAATGAAGTGAACACAACGTCAATACAATCGAAAGAATAAACTGACAAGCAAGGCCAATTTAAATTTATTTGCCTCCCGCGTCCCCGTACTGCGCACACACGCGGAACGATTTAGAGAATATATTACGGATGTGGTCGCAGCGGTTAATTGCTGAATTTATTTTATTTAATTTCAGCCAATTAAAATGTTATGAAATAACGCGATAGTAATAATTCGAATTTCCAGCTATTGGAAGTAAAATGTAATCTTACTATTGTGATCGAGTCATACAGATTGAGATAACAGAGACGATAGTGATTGTCAATTGACACCAATCACCATGTGCATGTTCCATCGTCCCTTGACTGATTCCTCGCTCTGTCACCTCTGTTCTTGCTCCTCGTTCATTAAACATTATTTTATTCATCACAATAGAACGAATGGAACAATGGAACGACACAAGAAACATTGAACAATTGCAACAGCTGAATATGGTACATGTATCTTCACGATTTGCGATTGAAAACTGAGAGCGAAAGGATTCGGTTTTCTGAGTCGTAGTGCGGAATAGACAAGCACCGAAAACGGTTGTTTCCCAAAATAACAAGTTGTATTGGTTTTTGGGTGAAGTCAAAATGGAGAAAGGAAGAAACGAACGAGGATCTACACTCGAGCGAGATTATACTTTTTTCATCTTCTTCATTTCTTCGTCCAAACGGCGAAGATTTGCACCAGCCTCAGCGTTAGACGATTCCATCTTCATAAGAAATTCAAACTTGATCGCCTGCAACGAGATATATATTGTAAACTTTCTGCGTGAAACTGCCCAGTATGAAAAAATTGCAATATATAATAAACTAAAACTTGTAGTGTGTGAAAGAAAAAAAATCAGCGAACTTTCTCATCTGATCGTTCGTCATCGCGAGACACATCTCCTTCTTATGGGCTTCTTATTAAAGTCATCGTAGAGGGTCTCGAAAATCATTCCGTCTTCTCTCAATAACAGTGAAGTGCAACACTGATCAGTGATCTGAATGAAGACCGTGAATTCAGTAAGTGTTTTTATGATATTGACGGATTAAGATATTGATCAAAAGATTTCACTACAAATCAACCAACCAAACCAAACAACCGACTAACCAAGTGTCCATGAGGATGATCTTTCAGTTGGTCGTATGCAGAGCAGTGAGCACATCACCTCCGTTTCTGAAATTGAGTATTTCTGCTTGTTATCGCGCGTTTCAAATGCTCAGCAAACTCAATGTGCTGGTTAGTATATTGATTGTTTGGAAGAGAGAGGAATGGAAGAGGTAAGGAGGAGGATAGCACGTAGATCACTACCCTCCTCCCGGCCTTTTCCTCACTCTTCCCTCCACTAAGTTCGTCAAAGATCAACTACGCGTGGATGGGAAATAATCCCACGAAAATGTTCCTTGATAGAACAACGAAAACTTCACGAAATCTCCATAACAATTCTTCAATCTTAGGAGCTCGTCGAAGTGGCCTCTCACTTTGATTCCTTGAGCGTATGCATTGTCCGTGATGGCAGCCTGAATTTTTTGTGAACTGTAGAGGCCTTTGTTGGTACAAACTTACAAGTTTCTTTGACGGAGTTTTGTGCTCCGGTTCGCGAGGGCGAAGGTGGGAATTGTGGAAGAAATTGGCAGGCAACGGACCAATAATCTGGCAAAAAAGTTCAATGTTTAATTTTTACTGGTGCAGCATACCTCTCCCGGCTCGATATCACGCAGGGCTCACGCAGGACGATTTCAAATTTGTTTCCCTCGCGGGCGACACTTGTGCTAAGCGGGTGTACATGCGTAAGCGGAACGATTTATTATGAGAGAGCTGAAAGACGGATGCGGCTAAGTATATCAATTATTTATAGTTTATTTATATATTTTTTCTGATTAAATTTAAATATTACCAATTTTCATGTATTGGTAGAGTTGAATCCGCCAGCCACTCAAAGCGATTCCTTTTCCAAAGAAAACTTTTTATTTTACACAAAATAGTTATTGAATCGTATTTATTTCATTTGATGATGAAAGCATCTCCGAGAAAAATCAATGGATATAATACGATATGCACACTAGTATTATGACACGCAATTATTAAGCTTAACTAACTAAATTCTAAACCAGAAATGTACAAGAAAATGAAAGAGACCGAATTATGGACTAGATTGAAGAGGCACTGAGAGCATGTTGCACATGTGATGTCGTTTGAAAGAGGAAATGTCTGGCACAATAAAAAAAATAAATACGGATAAATAAATAGTGTTTATGATCAGTCATCACTGCCGAAATAAGCAGCTCTGTCCACATGAGATCGATATCTATTGAAGTGATCCAATCTACTCGAGGATGTAGCTGAATAAGAAGGAATTCGAAGATATGAGGGAGAAGTTGCATGGGAAGGTGAATGGGCAATCTCTCCATGTGAGTGAAGTGAAGGGATTCTCGCTGATCGATGTTGTTTCACTCCTTCGACTCTCACTCGATCCTCAATTCCTCCATCCTCAGCCAAGGCGGACGAGAACATTCGATGCACCTGGAAATTAGAGCATAGAGGAACTCGTATTTGATTAAATAACTGATGTACTGGTTGCACTCTGGTCTAGAATACTATGAGTGGTGAGTAGCTCGTTCCCGTTAATGCCAATAGACTATTCACCTCTTCAGGGGCGAAGTTCTTGGGATCGCAGATTGCAACTCTCATGTTGTCCAGTGCAATCGACGTTCTCGACTCGGCTCTTTCACTGTTGTGAGCGACCAAGAAGAACTGAAATGAAAACAATGAGGTATCTGACTGATAACCTTCCGTTATATTCCCACGATCAGAACATAATTAGACATTGAACATGATTCCTGAATTCATATTGGCTGAATATACTGCTTGTAACTGACATGGGTGGTACCAGGAGGTAGTTGAACATGGACTGTGTTCCATCTATAGGCATTTCTCGCTGTAACTGCTCTGAGAATGGAAGGACATCGAGCGAATGCAGCCATTGTACGAAGAGGAGTTGTGTAGCGAGAACCGAGACAGAGACGAATGGTTGAGGATTGGGTGGGTCGGTAGTATCTGGAATGAGCATCTTCAGTTGACTCGTTACTGGATATGAAATCAGCTGCATATAAGAACAGTCAATGCAAGATGAAAAGATCTCTTCATGCGAACAATCGGGCTAACTTGTCAGAGAAGAGCAAGTCATGAACGGCCTGCCATGCAAAATAGAGCCTACTCATGATTAATCTGTTAAAATCCAATCCAAGAGAGACGAGAGAATGCCAAACTCACTGGAACAGAAGCACATTGAGTGATGAACTCAGGTTGAACTTGGGTGATTCGAGAATAGCAACATCGCCCGGAGCGAGAAGAGACGATACGAATTGACCATTCGTGGGCATTGGACGAACATCCGTCGAGCCAGAGAGAGGATAGCCATAGCCTCGAGATCATTCTTTAACTTTCACGTATGACTATGAAATACATACCTCTGTTCCTCAGTGTCCATGGCACTTTCGTCAGACCATGATTGAGATAGTTGCACGCGTTTTCTGAAGTGATTTGCTTGATATATTGATTGATTGACGGGAGCGCACCGTCAAAATTGCAGTTGAGTAGTGCACAGTAATCCGTTGAACGAGGAGTGGTCGTGTAGACACGAGCGCTGTTGGTGAATCTGAAATTACTGACTTGTATGGATGTAAAATTATGATTTATCCCCACCATTCTTCCTTTTGTGGAGAAAAGATAACTGAATAGTTGGCTGTCGCTGATCAGTGGTGGAACAAACCTTGGTTGTGGTCTTGGAGTCGAGTAAGTGGCTATTAATTCCTCTTCTTCTGCTTCTTCCGATGCAATCGTAGTGGGAACGGGAGTAGTAGTCGTGGTAGTTGTTATCAAGCGCCTGAAATCGTCATTCACTTTTCCAATTGTATATCAGAAGAGCACACTCGTTTAGTATTTGACAGTGGTGCTATTTTGATTAAAGACCACATAATGCAATAGTCAATTCAATAACTATGCAATCACACAATGCAATAACTAGACTAGAATATATGGTCAGCACATTATTGGAGTTGCTAACACTGTGGCTGAACTCACGTAGGGAATGTTCTCGTCTTCTTCTGTGGTTTTATGGATATCTTCTGTGTTGTGGCCACTTCCTCGTCCACTTCCGTCACTTCCTCGTATTCCTCTGATGCGGGAATCGTCGTGGGCAACTGTGATGATATGAATTAGAATTGTTTGATCGACAACTATACTGATCGATCAATTTACACTTGTATTCCTCCGCGTCACACAACCCCAAACATTTGGGCACCTCTCGTAATTTGAGCAATGACGCTACAGCAATACAATTCTATCCAGCTCATAATCACACGAGCTTTCCATTCCTCATTCAATATCATATTCTCACCATAGTACTGCCTCTCCTCCTCACAGATCTCTGAGTGGTCGCTTCAGTCCATGCAGGAGACGTCAACGTTGTGGCCATTGTAGTCGTTGTCGTTGGAGGAGGCGCCACACACTCGCCGATATAGGCGACCTGAGAGCGGTCTTGACCTCTACCTTCTCACTCTGAATCAAACCTCATCGATGATCAAGTACTTGTTGCGCGCACTTTGCGGCCATTGCGGAACGATGCTCAGCTGAAAATGAGGAAGAATTGAAGAATTTTCGTGTGAGTGTGCAAGTGACCATTGATAAGACACATAATAGAGTGTCATCACTAATATTGTCAAATCACCGGATCGTACCGTGAATGCCTCCTTGATATCTCCGGGGATTTCGAATACAGCGAGAGAAACATCCTGAGCACTGGGAGGTTGACGATCGAAACATTCGATGCGACTGTTGTCCGAATCAATGCCGTAGCTGGAATGAATCCAGTTACGAATGGTGTTCATTCGGAAATACTGAGTTGTTGACAGACTAATGTTTTTGGTAAAATTTCCTGTGAGATGGAATAAACTCACCCCAAAGCACAGATCTGCACTGTGACATTGCCATTCGACCACATGCGGAAAAGAACCTGCAAGGGGATTGTAAACAGAGGTGAAAGTGAGAGTGATCCTTCTCCTCTCCTCTCTTCAATCTTTTAGGCCCAAAGAAATGAGTAAGTCACACCTTTCCCGGTCCTTTCTGGCATCTGATCGGATCGGAAGTGAGCATCACAGTGCCTTGCAGTACGAGTGCAGCAGGGAAGGTAGGCGGAAGAACATCCGGGCCGATATCCTCCTCTAAGGAAGGGATGGCCCCCTCTTGGACAATCGCCCATCGTCCTGCCTCTGCTCCCCATTGACACGCGAATTCTTCCTTGAAGTCACAGAGAAGTTTAGATGAATCGGAGAGAATAAGAGAGAGACGACGATCGAAGAGCGGAGAAGTTCGATTCCCGTGAATGACGAGGTCGAAGGGAATATCGGTAGTGGTGGGTGGGATGCCACTGGAATGGAACGGTTGGAGGTTTATTCAATTGTGATGTGGACTCACACCTAACCAAACAACTCGATTGCATCGAAAAATATTTCTGCTGATTCTGTGGTATGCTATGTACAGCATCGCGATTTTATGATGAGCAGTCCCAGAGTTGCTACTTGAGATACTGCCAACGGTCTAACTAAATACCAAAAACAACAAGACAATGCTCACGTAGTAGTAGTAGTCGTTGTTGTTGTGGTGGTTGTGATAGTAGAGGTAGGAGTTGCTTGAGAAGTCATCCTCCAAAGTTCCATCTTCTTGAGGATCGACATTGTTGTCTTTCTGTAAACGACGTTCATCAGAATTTCAAAGTAACCGTGCAATAATGATTCATCGCAGCCCATATAACTCTTTTTCACAGCCACTTCGAGATGGCTCAAGAAGTACTCACGTGATAGGAATATCCGTGAAAGGCTCAATCTCATCAATGATCACTTGCTTCTCGGGCTTGAGAGTCGAATAGGAAGGAGTAGTCAGTTCGAAGACCTGCAACAGCTCATTAGACAAGGACCACAGGCAGTAATCAACGTAAGATCATGCAGCATGCCTCATCAATCTCTTCTCTCTCCGATGTTTCCTCTCCTGAAGTCTCCTCCTCCTCAGTCGACGTCTCACTTGATTCCGTTGTTGTCGTTTCATCAATCTCCACCACTATTGTAGTCATCTTTCCTTCTTCTTGCTCTCCCATCTCGGAAGAGGTCAGCATTTGAACAGGTGTTGTTACCGGATCCAAAGTGGTCGTTGTGGCTTCAGTCGTGGTTGTGGTGGGTGATAGAGTGGTGATGGTAGTTGGCTGAGTTGTCGTTGTTGTAGTAGTTGAAGTCGTTGAAGGATTCGTTGTTGGCTTCTGACTACTCATTGACGTAGTTATTGAAGTGGACGTCGTTGAAGCCATGGTTGTTGAAGGAACAGAAGTACTCGTAGTGGTCAACTTCTCAGTGGTTGTCTTAGGCATCTCAGTTGTCATCGCTGAGGTCGTCTCCATTTCCTCAGTCGTCGAGGGAGTCGTCGTAGCTGTTGGAATGGTCGATCTCCATTTGGTCGTTGAAGTCGACTCGATCACAGGCACTGCAGAGGTCATCTGAACATAGGATCATGCAGCATGCGAAATAACTGAAGAAGGAGCAAACAAGTGATGGCAGATCGGCACGATTCTTTCTCGTTTGGAATTCTCTCTCATCGGTCTGACAGACCAGAGAGTACGCAAACTGAAGAGATACGCTTGCCGATTTGTTGTCATTTGCTCCTAAGAAGAAGCTCGCAAGAACATCATAGAGGGTCATGCAAAAGGTAAGTAACTGTTCGGAGAAGAGAAAAGGATAGAGTGAATGGCAAAGATAAATCATATGAGGAGACAGACGGAAGAAATGAGGAGCATGCTTAGAAACGTTCATCGTGCATTAAACTGACTCTCGGCGTAGGCTGCGTTGTGGCATCTCGCTTCCTCGTGGTTTTCAGATTCTCACAGATTTGAGCGTCGTACTTTATATCGTCAACTATTATGATTCCAGGGAGAGTATTCGGACTGATCATTATCTGAATTTATTCATCATGTCAGGTCATTTTGCTTCAACCTCACTCTGAATGGCCTTTGCATTTCGGGGATCTTCAATAGCACTTTGCCAGGCATCACTGGCGAGTCCAGCATGCCGGTACAATTGAACTTGACTCCGGCAAGGTCAGTGAGGCACACTTCCAGGTCAGCGTTTCCTACAGTGTATTTGTTTTCCCTTTTGCATTGCGAAATGACCCCTACCAATGGCCCAGTAGATAAAGGAAAGAGATGAGGTTCCGTCCTGACACGCGATTGCATCGGAGATAAGTACGTCAGTCTGCTGTCCTCTTATCTCTATCAACGAGAACGGTTCCGCTGAAGTCACACACACCTCTTCGCATATCATTGACACGAGAACACTCAACAAGTGTTTGCACGGCGGAAAAGAAAGAGGAGAAGAAGTGTGAGGGCGATCCCTGCTCAAATCTTCTCTTCTCACTACTACCTATCTATTCTTCCTTCCTTACAATGGGAGCAGTAAAAAGAGCGTTCACTCACAGGGTAATTGCATCGTTCCAGTGGCAGCTAGCCAGAGAAGACTATCGGGTTCTCCCTTCGCAACTCTCCATCGATCCAGATGGGAGCCTGTAGTGATTAGTACAGTCGTGAGAAGCGGACTTGTAATTATCGGAGAGGAAAGTATTGTGTTCATCACTGTCTTGTTGCGTGTGCATTGTGCATTGCGATATATAGATTAAAGAAAGCCGAGTTATTTCGTAACGAAGATGTTCCAATAGAAAATTAACTAATTTTCATTCATTTCTCACCCTAAGTAAAGGTCATTGTTCAAGACAGATCGGTCTTCACAATCGTCTCCAAAGTATGAAAAGGAACCTGCGGAGGTCCATCGGCATTCGGTATCAAAGGAACAATCGTAGTTAATAAGCGGATTGTCGACGGGAATGGAGGGCAGATCACTTGTGGTTACGAACAGACCGAGAGCCACCTGAATGGATGGATTACATGAGATAGCAAACACTCCTTCACCCCCTTAGAGAACACCATCGACCCCGCTCACAATGGAATGAACGTTTCAGCTGACAAACTAAGGGAAATGATCACTATCGTCGGGAGAAGTCCAAATGAAGCCAGTTCCGTCTTCAGATCATTTTTCAAAGCATGTGCTTCATTTTTCGTTTATTTTTCCCCTACTGTTTAGCGGCATGATGCACCATAGCTATGCTATAACTAGGTAAAATGAGGTTTAAGTGATTGCTTGATTACATGGCACGGGCCATTAGTAATGTGGATATTGCGCAAACAGGAACAACAATGTATACCGGAAATCTCATTAGATAATGCAAAAGATTCGCAGGACGAGCGGGTGATTTATCACTATACTTTTTGTTTCTTTCTCCTGGTTAAATTATCAGTTGCTAGTCACGATACCATTTGATACCAGATAACTGAGATATACATAGGAAACCTTTTGTCAAATAGCTGTGAATGGAATCATAAGATATGGAATCATATTACTTACCTGTAGTATCCGACTGACGAGTGCATTGGGCTGATGATGCATTGCAGCAGCAGCGTTGATTCGATCTCGATACGAAGTCATCGCATCGATAGGGCACTATTGCCCCCCCTGGAAGACAATCGAACAGTCACTCAATAGTCTTTAGAGAGAAAATTCACACGGGGATGGAGCGGAAATCCTGAAACGGTGTGATCCACTATGTGAATACAACGGCAGATGAAATGGAAGAAGAAGCGAGGGCAAGAAACAAGGATACAATAGACGACTTCGGAATGGAAAGAGGGCGGGGTCAGAAGACAAGATCGACTCTGTGTGCACTTTCCACCTTCTTTTGTGTCCATCTCAGACATATCGGGGATGAGCGGAGGGAGGAGGGAAGAGAGAGTGGAGGCTAAGGGAGAGGGAGGATCAGTCACTCCTCTCCCCCTCATCAATCCCGCCATTCACACATATCTGCTCTCGATCGCAACCTGTTTGCAGCAAAGGCAGCGGATCGAGACGGAGGATTCCCTTGAACCCGTGAAAAGAAGAAGGAGAAGGTCAAGAGACGGACAGAGGGTAGGAATGTGTGAAGTGAGCACGATTATTCAGAAGAAGAAGTCAAACAAGGAGGAGAAGAGGGGGGGGATACTCGAGTATGGTCAAGGGGAGCGAGTCACTTCCAGTCACGTTCTAGTCTATTGAAAAGGAGAGGCTTGAGACGGAAGAACTTGAGAGGAAACGAATATGAAAGTGAAAAGAGTTGAGAGCTACAAGGCAGACGAAGTACAAGAGAGATAGAGAGGAGACTAATTGAGGGGTAATTGATACAGAAGATGAACAATGGCTGTGTTGACAGTGGGAATGGATGAATAAAGATCAAGAAGAATGGAGGGAAGATATAGAATAGAGGGAAGTTATCCATTGAGTGATGAAAGGGGATCGGATACCCAAACAAGACTTAGATTGAAGGGAAGGAATGAACGGAGACGAGTGACTGCCCATCGAAGGAACAAAAGAATGGAGAAGAGCTAGTGGGGGACAATTCTGTTGTGAAACATGATAGGAAAACACTCGCGAAGGCATAAAGAAGAAGATATTGTCATGAGTGAGCAGGATAAACCAGAGAGCTGTGAACCCGAGTAAATTCTTTTGTAAAATGTGCGTATTCGAATGAAACGAAGAGTCGAAACTGGATGTGCTTAGAGAGTGGAATAGTGTATATATGGGAGAGTCCAGAGAAGAAAAAGAGAATGGAGGAGAGAATAGAGGTGGATACAATAGATGTGACTGTGAGTAAGAAGATAAGAGAGAGAGGGCAATGAGGGAGTGAAGTCGATATCCGTCTAGTAATGATCTGGCTATTGCATCGAGTGGCTCGGCAAAGAACTCGTTTATGTCTCTCCTCTCCACGACAATAATCTCGGTTATTAACAGTCGAGCAACTAACGAAACAATAATTATGTACAATAAATAAAATATATACATTGATGAGATCATCGACCGAGGAATGCTTGAATGAGATTCATTATATTCGGCACTTGGGCGGATGTGGTGTGCAAGACGTTGGGCAGTTGAGTCAGCACATATTTCTCGAAGGTGTTGTCGATTCCGGCTTCAGATCCGAGAAGGGAAGTCAGACCTCCAGCACCTTCCCATGCTGCCGGAGGAGGTTTGGGAAGGCCAGCCGAACTGTCTGCAAGGGGTGAATTAGCATCAGGGCTGTGAAAGATTTTATGGATCTCTCAATTCACAATGTTCTCTCGCCGGTTAGAAGCACCGTTGCGAAGAGACCATTGCGAAATGAGAGATCCGTTAAATGTTTTCCCAGTCATGGATAGCACCTCTCTGTGACCTCTAAGTATGCCGACCTGTATCGAGAGAAGGGCAAACAGTACTGGTGTGTGTCCATGCCACAGGTCATTTAGCACTAGAACTCGAGAAACTATACCATTTCACACACACTCTCTCTCTCTCTCATCGACCGTGCGTGCAAGGGAGTGTGCAAAATGAAGAGACGGCGATCTCTATTAAGCAAGAGACGGCGATCTCTATTATTAAGCTTACCGAGAATATATCTGATGGTGAAATTGGCGGGTCTTTCCACGGCAACCGAGGAGATAATGACTTGATTTCCCTCGGATATAATCGGTCCCGGAACGGCGTTACAACATTGTCTGCAATGAGTAAGAAGTGTCCACTTGACTCATACTTCTCATCGATTACACTACCCCCGCGGCGCGTGCGTAGCCTTGGGCGGTTTGAGTCACCGGTTCTTTTTCGTTCTCCCCTCTCCCCTCCTCCTCCTCCCTCCAATCTGCCTATCCCCTCAATCCCCTTCGATCCCATCGGTCATTGAGCTGCCAAGCGGGGGTTCGAGGTAAAAAAGAGTGTGCAAAGGAGGCGATTTCCTCCCCTTTCTTTTGTGACGCAATCGTAAAGAGAAGAGGAATTGACCTGAAGCCAGTCTGCTCTAGTTTGGAGGTGTGCTTGATCTCCAAATAGTTATCCGCACAGGAAGAGTCACACTTGTAGTTACTCTCCAGCACTTCGAAGTGAATCTTGCCCGTAGGGGTCTGTAATGGAATGGATGGGAGTAGCCCACTCGACCTCCGCCCAAAGGGGAACGTAGAGGTTACTACATCATTCGACCTTCCTTGTGTTCACTCACGTATAATTTCCAGTAGCATTCTCCTATTTTGCTGTTCGTAAGAGTCTGCCACAGTCCAGTCACGAGAATTTCCCCTCCGCACCCGGCTAAAAGAAGCTTGTGGTCAATGAGCAACTGATCGTCTCTCCATTTCGCCTTATCTATCGCCATTCGGACAGACAAGAGAGTATTTCGAAATGTGAGATGCTGAGCATGCATTCTTCTGTGATCATTGCTCGCTTTTCTTCGCGTGTCAACGAGCGGTAATTCAAGATGGACAGGGGTAAAGAATGGCCACAGAAGGGGACAAATATGGGTAATGAGGGCCAGAAAAAGAGAGGGGAAGGGACGAAAGAGTAAGAAACTGTACCGGTGGACGTTGCGATTCGATCGCATCTGATGCCTCCCAGTCCAGGTGGACATTTGCACTTGGAACAATCGAGAGGATCCTCGTAGCCACCATTCTCGCAGTTGAGAGGGAACTTGCATATGTCTGAAATGGACTCAGCATATTAATATAATAAATTTGCGTATTCTTTCTCTGATCAGAAAGCTAGCACGCGGATTCCAGAAATCCTGTTTGTAAAACAATAATTTTCGAAAAATTGGTAATGTTTCTAGGTCGATATTCCAAAAAAGCAGTTCGTTTCGTATATCTTCTTTGTGAAAACTTATTTCTGCCCACTACCCACTCTCCGCACAAGTGAAAGTGCCCTATCCGCGCGATAATCGTGCAAGTGGATAAGGATAAAGCGATAAGATCAGGAGAGATAGTGAAATCATTCCCCCACACGCAATCCCTGACTCTTCCATGTTAGAGAGCGTTGGGAATAAAGAGAGTCTTATGAAATCAGTCGGGAAAATAAGGAAGATATTGATATGATAACAATTCCTTTCTAATCAGTGGCATATCAGTACATAAGTGACTACATTAACTACATTATCACTACGTATTTCACTTTTTCTCAACATTAATTGTCCCCTTCCTCGTGAGGATGAAGTAACTCACGACCACAATAGAGACGATTCGCGTGTTTTACATCGACGAATGAGATATCCGCCCGCTGTCCAATTGTGTGTTGGAATCGATGATCTTTCGTCTCGATTGTCACGTACTTCCAGTCGTTGGTGAATGCCTTATAAATATCCGTTTTTTTAAGAAAAATTTACGCACAGTCAGTACAAATATTAGTAAACATCTTCAAAGAAAAATCGATGTGCGCTTACCTGAGGTCCATAGTGCATGACGGATCCGAAGTCATAGGGGATGTCCTTGTCCTCAATGTCCATTCGCTTCTCGAAGTTTCCCTGCAACAGAAGGTATGATTTAGCTCATTCTCTTCCCAGTTTGATTTTTTTCAATGAAATCAATAAGCGTTGCTGTTTACCTTAGTTCCCTTGACGATATGGTCCTCATTTATATTGATGTATGTGTCTCGATCGGGTCGACTCTGTTCATGCCAGAATCCCAGTGCGTGTCCGATCTCGTGAGCAACGATTCCGCCCTGAATATGAAATTATTTTGAATTTAGTTGCTCAGGAACTCCTCTTGAATGCGAAACACGGCCACATATGAGGAAACACGAGTGGCTCTTTGATCGATGTGCAATTATGTGAGCTTAACGACAGCGATATTTACCCCTTCACATCCATATCCGATCGAGATCCACTGCTTACCACCGATTCTGCCGACACTTGAGTAGCATCTGAACCAAAGTTCTTCAATACCGATATGTGGGAAAAGATAACTGACCCTCCACCTCTGAAGTATTCTACACTGTCGCGTTGATTGGTGTGAGGAACGAATCGGATGCACGTTTCCCTCTCCCACTTAGCCATTCCCTTTCGTATTACTGACACCCATTTGCCTGGAATCTTCGATCAGTTCATGTGAATGGATTGTGGATACCATCAGCGTGCTTGAACGAGTATGGCACAGTGGCATTCGGCCATCGGAATCGATCTCCGATAATTGCCTTTCTCTTCGCTCTCCTTCGTATCTTCTTTCCTGAGAGAGATCATTCAACTTCTTCGACCAATCATCAGCCCATTCTGTTCTTACACAACACACACCTAACTTGTTTTTGTGAACGCATAACCGGTACAGATTCCGGAGGATCAAACACAAGGATAATAGATCAAGTGGCTACTTCTTCTGCGAACTTGCGCTTTCTATAGTGGACAACCAGTTGCTTATCACTGATAGAAGTGATTAGAATGGATACCTGTGACTCTCTCCTGGAAATCGGCGATAACATCACTCATTTGTGAAGTTGTCAGCACAAGATCACTCTCGAACACCTAAATACAACAATTTTTGCGGAAATATGCCATTTCAGATCAAACCTGGTCGAGAATGCCCTTATTAGCAGCATACTCCGTCTTGTCCACATATTTGTATCGAAGTGGCGCCTCAAAGAAGGCCAAGTTCATCTTTCGCTTCAACCCAAACTCACGGATCCAAAATTAGATCTTCTGTTCGGCGTGAGCGGAATATTGTCGGTCATTTTGAAGAAACCTTTCATCATCTTTTGGAAGTCATCGAGGTTATTCCTGAGAGAGATTGGCTAGTAAGATAAACGAGGTGCCAAAGGACCAAAGGAAAGAACTGACTGGCTGTGTGTGAGTGGGATGAATATAAGGAAGAGCAGACGCAGCATTGTGGAAGGAGAGAAAATAAGTGATCGATCCTACTTTCGCTCCTCTTTTTACTCTTGTAGGGCAAGGACACTGAAGCTGTAGTTGGAGTAACGGAAGGATTAGGTCAATGGAGGGATCGAACAACCAAACCGCACGTACAGGTGCGGAAAACAAACGAGTTGCGGGGCGTCGCTTACCTAAGAGGGGCCGACCTTGTAATGCTTCTCCCCTCCTTCCTCCCTCCCTCTTCCCCTCCTCCTTTCTCCCCCATTTCCTCCTTTTCTCCTCTTATTGTGACTCACTGTTCGTGCATATCGTTTATCGAGAGCTAATCAGTTACAATATTTACGAGTGAATATATATCGGAAGTGTACAGACAACAGGGCCGACGTGAGAGGTCTAGTCCCTCTCAAGGTGGGAGGTCTCCTTATCAGTAGTGATATCCACCGGGAGAGCCGTAGCTGGGATTGTATGCAGCCGGAGGAGGCGGAGCGAGAGAGAGCTGAGTAGGGAAGAGCTTAGAGAGGGAAATGACAGTGAAAGGTCGAGAACAAAGGACTACGCAATGTCCATCTCAACACGTTCAAGGACGAGAAAACGACTGTGTACACATGAATTACGTAGGTCAGAGAGATCAGAGAACGCTCAAGAACACTGGGAACTATGTTCACCTATCAAATGGTCACGAGAGTGCCAGACAGAGAGTATGGTCAGTAAGAATGCATATTTGACATGATACTTATGAGCTCGATGGATGTTCATCGCGTTTCCATTTGTTTTCGCAATGGTTAATATCTTTTCTAAACTCTATTGGATGACGCAAGGTAGTGGATATATTTTCTTCAATCTATACTCTCACCCAAAAACTAATACGAAATGGCTTGTCAAAGGTTTCATTTGACCCGAGATACTGCAGTACATCTGATGGTTTCAAGTACTCTCAATAACAGTGACGAGAAAGTATGGGAAATGAAGACACATTGCCTCTGCTCACCTGAGATGGTGCTGGAGACAATCCTGCATTCGTGAGCAGCTCCTTCTTCTGATTCTTATCGGCCGATCGATTGAACAGCCAACAGAAGAGAGTCACGAAGAGAGCGATCAACATGAGAATGCAGAAGATGACGATGAGAGCGACCGCCCATCCGTACTTGTCACGCCTGGAATGAGTTGCCCTTATTGATGTGGATTTCCATGATTCTAAGCACAAAACTGATCCAATAAGCTGTATTTTCATTCCAAATAAGTGCTAGTTGTCACAAGAACTGGCCATGCCCACAATCCATGCCCACCTTCAGTTGTTTTGCCCCTTCAACACTTTGTTTTCTCCCACTTAGGTTCGTTTGCTCTGCCAAGGGATAAGTATGCGTAACTGTTTACCAATTCTGAAGAGGAAGTGAGAAAAGTGCCATTCCTTGACATCATCGGCTACTAACTTTCAGAAACAGCGAAAACTGATGGAATAAAGGTTCCTGCTTCTCTTTACCATCACTACTTCGTTTAATTGATTCGATAGAGCGAAACTTTGCCCGATCCCTTCACTGTTTGCTCATTCCTGACAGTATACTAGACAATGAACCCGTTATACAACACTCTTATCCCTCAATTGTCACTCAGTGAAAGGAAAAGAAGTTGACTTGAGCAATACCAGTGACACGATATCGTCGTTCCCTCGTTCAATCAGTGCTAGTTATCAGTGAAGAACGAGGAAGAGGGGGCTTGCCACCTCCCCTTCTCCCTCTCCCTCCTCCCTCCGCTCGTCTTTCCCTCTCACTTCTTGCTCTAATCCACCCGACGTGAGCTATCTCAGCCATTCTGTTTGCACTCCATTTCTACTGGTGACAGAGGGGAGATCCAAGGGAGAAGTTGCCTCGAGGAGGAATGTTCTTCTCTCTTCAATCGGCACACTCTCTAGCAGGTTAGAGAAGGTGAGAGAGCAGGCAAAAAGGAGAGATCATTGCCCTCGAGGGGAATGGAGTGTGTCAAGTGCAGGGAAAGCCGCAGATCAAAGGTGGGAGTAACTGGGGAACAAGACGATCGCTTGAGCTCAAACAAAAGAGTAAAGCCATATTCGTGAGCTCCCTCACATTTCCTCGTTGGGATCACTTTCAGGGGTTGCATGATACAAGAGATGCTATGAAATATACGCGATAATAATGAGTTTCGCAGAATTCACAACGATGATTTAGCGAAAGATACAGGGACATCACGATAAGTTAAAAGGGATAGGGCAAAAGTGGCTGAAATTCGCAAAGCCGAGCAAGTACTATGTGAAAGCCGGAATTCAGTTGAAATAGTACCCAGAGTCGCGATCATACAGACGATCACGCTACGATTCAGTCGAGATTCTCAATTTCGAACCTTCCCAACCTTATACTTAGACTGCGCAGATTGTGCATTTTGTTCTCTCTCCTCTTCAACTAACCATGCATCATTGGGACAGCAAGTGGAGGCACAGCATCCGATGTCCTTGTAGCACTGTTCGATCACTGTCGAAGCAGAATTGGCCACGGAGTAGACACAATCGTAGAAGGAGGGATCGAGGGCTGCAAGAGACTGATCAAACAAGGGAGTGATGAAGGAACAATGAACTTTTATCAGACAAAACCCTATCGTATACTATTGGAACGCCATTGTATTTCACTTCTGTCACTGTTACTCGAAATTCCTAGCGAATATTGAGCAAACCATCAAGTTGCACTTTTCCTAGAATTTATGAAACCATAGCATAATCAGTGGAAAGGTAGCATTGCATTTTTCGAATATCTCCGAGATTCGATTGGATCTGTGCCAGATTTTGATGCCGTCGGCGATTCTTCGATTGCGCAAACAAAAGGAGGAAAAGCTCTCCCATCACTCTCTTTCTCCCCTCAGCCCTCTCCCTATACCCCTCGAACAACAGTTGGAAGGGTGAAAGTGATCTGTCGCTACTATTCTATCACTTACATAAAGCGTAAGCGCTTATCTAAGATACAGAACGATAAGACTCTCTCAATTTCTCATGATCTCTCGCCTGTCAGACAGAGCGAGAGATCTTGCGAAATCGAGAGAGTCAGACAAGGAAGAAGAGCTCACAGTTGATTCTCTGGTCGACAAGCATCGATCTCACGAAGTTTCCTTTCTGGGAAGTGTCCCTCTGCACGGACGAGAACCCATTGTTCACTCCATTGTTGAATCCATTATTGAATCCATTGACGTTGCCAACGTTGCCATTGTTGACGTCGAAGACACGCTGGATGGTGGGCTGCGTGTTGGTGGCCACGTATTGGAAACCTGAAACATACTTTTCAAACATCATTTTAGAATCGGTGATGATTAATTTCATATTTATCCGTCATTGGAGCTCAAACAACACGATAATTGAGGGCGCAGTGTTTCTAGGCTAGTCGAGTGAAAAATACAGTAAGATTGCGGGAATGAAAAAAAGAAGATGTGAACAAAGTGATTATTGAGTGATCTATCATACCTGGGGCGTCCCAGCGAGACCACGGGGAGGAATTGTCAGCTGCCATTTGACGTGAGTGAGAAGGGAGAGAATAGAGAAGGGGATGGAGAGAGGAGGGGGGAGGGAAGAGGGGACCGGATCGAGAAGTGACTCGTCCTTTCCTCTGTAATCTCTCTTCGACTTCATCTCTCTCTTCTTAACACTGTTCGAGAGGGCTGATTGAGACTGTTTGATGAGGTGATCACACGCAAAGACAAGAGAAGAAAAAGAAGAAGGGGGAAATGGGATTAGAAGAACACCTCCGAAGGAGGGAAATTGGAACGGAAGTGATAAAGATTGTGAGGGAGAGAGGAATTACTGATGAAATAGATTATAGAAATGTATTGGTTGTGGGCTGAAGAACAAAAGAAAAACTGCTACGAAAGAACGCTGAATGCTGAATGTGAAGTAAAGGTAAAAAAGTTACCCTTTGATCAGTACACTTACGAGAGATCTTTGTTCATGTCAATTCAATTCAAGGCCAATTCAATCTGGAAGGCCTTATCTCTTCTTCGGACCTATTTGGTCGCATCATCTAGGCCTTACCAAATTTCCTTTCTGGTACCTTGATGAGGCGGCAACGGTGTCACTGCAGTGTACCCGTGGGTGATGGTATGGCGGGGCACGCCATATACCACGGCACTACTTAGTCCACATAAATCTGAAATATAAATAAGTATTGTAAGGAAATAATGGATTTTAATGAGTTTAATGGGTGAAACAACTAGTGCAACAGATATAATGGTTTAGTGTGAACAACTAGTGCAACAGATATAAAATTCGTATTGTTGTGTGTCATTGTTAGACTGTAGTGTTAGATATTATCCCGATCATGCGCATACGCCCTCGACAACTCTTATGTTTAATTCTTCCACGAGAGCATCTCATGCCGCAGTACCAGAAAACATTTTTTGTATGATTTGAAATATCGAAAATACCGCCTAGCATACTTGATAACTCCTGGCTCGTCGATAGATTGAGTGTCCTAGAAAGCAAGAGATTGCAGATCTATAATAACGTGATGCGAGTATAATGGGTGAAACTAGTGCAACAGATATAATGGTTTAGTGTGAACAACTAGTGCAACAGATATAAAATTCGTATTGTTGTGTGTCATTGTTAGACTGTAGTGTTAGATATTATCCCGATCATGCACATACGCCCTCGACGACTCTTATGTTCAATTCTTCCACGAGAGCATCTCATGCCGCAGTACCAGTAAACATTTTTTGTATGATTTGAAATATCGAAAATACCGCCTAGCATACTTGATAACTCCTGGCTCGTCGATAGATTGAGTGTCCTAGAAAGCAAGAGATTGCAGATCTATAATAACGTGATGCTCTTGGTTCCGAGTAATATTTCACTTTTATTTAAGTGAAGCGGTTTTACTTTCACCATCTATTTGCCAAAGTGAGTCACTCTTACCAAAATTGAACGATGCATATCGCCTATCTTTTGCCGAAAACCATGACTCAATGTCACCTGAAGATGACCCAAATCCTAAATGCCAATAGGAAAAAGGAGGAGATAGGGGAACGGAGGGGTAGATATATTTGGAAAGCCATCTTTCCTGCCACCTTCCCTTCTCTATCTCCTTCCCTTTCACCATGCTCTTCAATGCAATCGTGCTCGCCGTTCTGGTTGGCTGCGCTGGTGAGATTTACGATGCTCTAGTATATTAAGTAGTTAATTATTTCATTCACCTTTTTACAGGGGCAAATGTGCAGTGCAACTCGTGCAGTTCGAATAACGCCATCGATTGCAGCACCGGACAGACATGTCAGGGAAACTACTGCATCTACGGTGAGAGTCACACTATCTTTGCGCAGTCTATTAAATCCACAACATCGTCTATCCAATTCCAATAATCCGATTTTTGCCTCATTTCCACCAAAATGTGCAGAAATCCTTCATTTCATTTTTTTCTTCAATTTGTTCCTCATTCGACATTTTCCTCGACATTTTCATTTTCATTTTCTTCATTTTCAGAGCGGACTACGGCTCAGAATGGGGCATCAACTGTAATGAGATCATGTGCCTCCAGCTCCTTCTTCAAATATCCCGATGAATCAATGCTGCAGACGGTGAATCAGTGCGAGAGAAGGTGAGTGGTACTTTCAGAAACTTTTTGAGGGTTGTTCGGAAAATCGAAATCGGGCCAAGGACCGTTTAGCTTTCTTTTTGGAGAGTTTCATAAAAGAAATAGGAAGATAAGATTTATATTACTGAATAAATTTCTCAGATCAATAAATGGAATCGATTACGCCGTCGAAGTGTGCAATACGGGATCGTTCTGTGATACGCAGTGCAACACAGTCTCCATCCTATATTCCTCTCTCTCAGCCATACTTATGCCTGTCCTGTTTCTGTTGTAATTGAAAACGATTGCAATTATTGCGATTAAAAAAATATTTTTCATGCATAAACAACACTTTTTGTTATGGAGTTTTATTGCATTTGTAAAATGCAAGTGCCACAAGAAGAGATAGTCAAAACAAGGGAAATAATCCTAGAGGAGAATGCCAGAGGCACATTTGCGGTAGAACTGATGTGAATGGTCTTCGCTAATGGAGAATGTTGTGGGGGAAGAAATGTCAAATTTCATGCTTGTCGAAATTGTTTGGTTTTAATTATTTGCTCAAAACCGGCATATTCCTTGATTGGTAAAAAGATTATATTTTGTGAATTGATGGCACTTTCAGTTGTTTGATTATTCGCTTGCATTTTGAGAGTATAGAATGAACGTGAGAAACAAATAATTTATGTATGAACACTCTATACAGCCGAGAAGCAATCACAATATGCTAAGCAGATTTCCGTTGTAGTGGCAGGTTTAATAGCGGAAGAAGAAGAAGAAGCTTTTTCTCTAACTCTTTTTCCCACAACCCTCAATTATTTCGAATCTGCCGATGCGTAAGGTCCCCTTCCTCGTTATACTACTTTCTCACCTGTGTTTCCAAGTCCTTCCACACTCTTGGTACGTCTAAGAAAGAAGTAAACAATTTCGAGAGTGCGTATCAAAAGGCCTCATTTGCTCACATAATAGTATTTTTGGTGGAGGCTCTCTTTTCTCTCATCCTTCTTCAATACCATCGAAGAAAATCATCCTACCAGTCAACACTTATTTTCCCCAATTTGGTCAAAAGCGATTTATTGCGTTTCTTCGTATCACACATATTACAGTGATTGTGATACGAAGTCATTAAATACATTGCAATGGCTAAAATCTTTTCATTCTATTCCCAATCTTCTCATTCATCGTCGATAAAACAAATGTAGAATGCTTTGTGATCCCCAGCTCAGATGTGCAAACCGAATTTGGTCTGAGCATAAATCCAGATGCAGTATAAAATCAGAAAAAAAATTGTAAAAAATAAACTTCTTTGACAAGAAATATCAACATGTTCACGATCTCCTTTTCGATGATCCCTTTGTAATAACCGTTCGTCTTCCATTCAAACTACTCTTTTTTTCTGTTATTCGCGATAGAAGTAACAAGACTGCTTTATCCATGCTGCGCGAGGAATAGGTTATGAGATAGGGGGGGGGGGGGGGGAGTGAAGACAGACAATCTCAGACATATACGACATTGCTTGAACGTGAGATGATGGATGCCTTGGCACTCACAGAGTTGGATCCAGACTCCTCTTGAACAGCCATGTCTGAAGCTAGACGAGCAGTGACCGCACTGTAAGGTTATCGTGCGTTTCAAATGCTCAGCAAACTCAATGTGCTGGTTAGCGTATTGATTGTCTGGGAGATAGAGGAAGGGAAGAGGTACGGGGGAGGAGAGCAGGTAGATCACTTGCCTCCTCCCAGCCTCTTACTAACTCCGGCCCTTGAACGGTAGTCAAAGGTCAACTACGAGTGGAACGGAAAATAATCTCACGATAAAGAGGATTGAATGAGTGCTCTATGGACTCACCTTCCATCCTTGCAGAGGCACATCTCGATATTCTCAGGTTCGTCCTCAGTTGAGCTGAATTTTTATGTTGAAGAGCCAAAGATCATAGGGAAACGAAACCAAAGACCAATAACCAAGTGTGGTATAGAAAGATGAAAAAAATCCATTGTTGGCTTACTCATTCGTATCCGAATCGCAACAGTAAAGTTGAAAGCAGTAGAGGATCATGGCAGCAGCAAGTCCAATGAGGATCATCTGAATAAAAGATTTAGCTAACTATTTTTAAAAAAATCTGTGAATTCGATGAAACGGGATCCTGTTTCTTTTGGAACGTGGTCTTACCATTGCAATGAAGAATCCTTTGTAATCTTCAGTGTTGTAGTTCCCATTCCCTGGTGAGTTGTCAGATGGCTGAAATTATGTAACTCTATGAATCGAAGGTTGGCATAGAAAAAAGTCAACAATTTTCCGACTTTATCGTGCTGAATGTTCATTTTTCACACGGAATTTGGCTTTTCAAAGAAATCGAAGATCGATGGAGACTTTTTGACTTTTCTATTCGTTCAGATAAGCTAAAAACAAAATAAGGATCTTGGGTTAGAATTTCATGCTGGTCACGTCTAAAAATTTGACTGCCTACGAAAAAACGGCAGAAACTACTCTTAATTGTGGAAGTAGTCGACTTAGAAAAAACATGATTAACTGGGCGTGGTCATCATCGATTCCCTCAGAAACCTCAGAAACTCAGAAACTCAAAAAACTCAAAAACTCAGAAACCCAATTTTCAATAAACTGTTTTTTTACTGTTTCACATCCCTAGGAATTTGCCCTATTCACGCGCGAACTTATTTCAACTAATCAATAAAAAAACTACCTTGATGAGGTCGAATTCTTGGGAAGGGACAGTAACAAGAAGGAGAAGGAAGAGAGCCCGACCACTCATCGCGCTTTCGATAGGGGCAAATGCAGCTGCATCCTCTGCGCCATCAAACTGATGTTCTTTTCAATCCGGATGGAATAAGAAATGAGATTCAATCTCGCCCACGCATTCATTTTGATTATTTGAGGGTCGTCGTGCAAATCGTACTGCATCCCGGCTTCTACCGAGTTTTTTAACTTCCTGAGATGACTCTCGTCACAGCAGGGCTCACATTTTATTCAAGTTCATCATCGGAAATCTCTCCTTGAAGATAATAGAGAGTAATGGTAGTCTTTGCAGATAAATAAGTCGTTGCAATGTAATTACTTCGTATCACAAACACTGGACTGCGTGTGATATGCAGAAATGCAATAAATCGCATTTGACTATGATAGAAGACATGGAGGTCTTAAGGCAAATGAAATAGAGGAAGGGGTAGAAAAGAAGGAAAAGAGCTGTCACATAAAAATAATATGATGTGTTTTTATAGAAGCACTCGTAATGGATTACGGACCACGAGTGGGAAAATGGATTTGCTGTCGCAATGTAAGTGAAAAAGAACTGGACGAGCATTGGAAAGTAATAAAACGAAGAAGAAGTGCCGTTACGAATCTTCGTCAGCTATTCATCAGCCTGGCACTAAAACTTAGCTTATTGAGATTACTTCTGTGGATGACGCCAACTCTGTCGGAACAGCCACGACTCTGACCCTCATCGTATCTCAGGAAAAAAGTATATCAAGGTGTTAACTTCAATTCATGTGTCTCGCCTCCTTCCGAAGCACATGATTCCAACATTTATATTTTTCGACATCTGAATTTGAGACTCAAAATTTTTATAGGAGCTGACTGGATGTGCATTTTGCACTCAATTGTAGCATCAATTGTCGTCAGACTGCAAATACAACAGAAATGCCACTAAGGTGAGAGAACGTGAGAGAACCGTATCCATTTCAGGACTCTGAATATTTTTTTTCAACAGCCGTGCTCAGAGAAATAATTTACAAAAGACGGCAACCTCAAATGGTATAAGTTTGCTCAAGACGATTGGATGAAGTCGGTACAAATAATATATCTCAAATGTGGCGCAGAGGATGAGAAAACTTGAACAGCAACGAATATTTGGTCTGATAGAATTGATTGTCCTATTTGATTGTAGGATACTTTTCGTGAGTAAGGAATACGTGATCAATAGGTAGCAGAAGAATGTCAGATGGAACAATAAATAATGGTTTGAAAGATCCTCTTTGAAAGAACATTTCTACAAATGGAAACAATCGAGGAGAGAACGAGAACGATGAGATGGCGAAGGAAGACGGAGATTCTGCGTTCTGCAATCGACAATGAACGACTTGTTGCGAAAATAGGGCTTACATAGGTTGGAATTCCATCGGACGAATATCGATCAATCTTGGACGCATCTACTGCACGACATGCGTGTCCCGAATCGGATCGCATTTGAGCACATTCCGACCTAGAGTGAAATTCAGAATCAAAATCAGAGTCAGAGTCAGAAAGGAACTGAATAAGGGGTCGCATTTAGAGCTGATCAGAAAAGTCGGGCCCATTGTTTTGAAATTGCTAAATCATCATGAAAGACGCAAAAATGTATGCCAAAATTAAGAAAACAACCTTTGCTAATATGGCGGAGATGTTGTTGTTGGCCTCTTGCAAATCGGAAGGCGGAGCGAGGAAGATTGTCCTCGAGCATCCTCCCCAGGCTGAAACAATACGCCGACTAATTGTTTCTTGTTTTTGTTTTGTTTTTTCTTTACTTTTGTTTTTAGGCGTCTTTTGTCCCATCAGTAAGAGTAGAAAAAAAAACAGCAAATATGAAGTGTGGCATACCGAACGTCGCGGTAACGCTCGGATATTGCTTGGACTCTCCCTGGCGATCGATTACCGCCTCCATCAGAGCTTTTTGTTCGCGAGAGCTCTCCACGAGCTGTAATAGCATTTAATAGTTTCAAAGGGAAAGAACTTCATTTATATGAAATTGCTTTGCCGGAAACAATGGTTTCTTATGCAATGGTTACCGTTGACTGTGAAATTAAAGAATACGTGTACACTAGTCTCTACTTCAATTTAGATTACAAATAGTAGTTACCCTTATGAGTACAGACTGCCACAGCTGCGTGAGGCGCAGTCCCTCGATCTGCTTCGGAAGAGCACTGCAATGAGACAGTAGAAATCCGTGCAATTCGTCCCAACACGATTTTCATGACATACGTTGCTCAGCAGCACCTCCGATGTTTCTTTTTCTTCCATTATAGTTCACAAGCAAATGAGTAAAATGTGCATACCTGAAGAGTGACCGGTAGCAGTTGGGTCCGACCGCGCACTCGGTGTTGAAGAATGCACCTGCATTTTTCCTGATAGTGTTGATCTCTGGGTTTTCAATGTTCAGGATGAGAGAAATGAAGTGTAACTAAAAATGATTAGCGATCCAGGAATTTTACAACTCACTGTGGGACCCAGTATCCAGTGACAAGACGCTTTTCGGGTATCCGTCTGTAAAGACATTTTTTTACTTCTCTTTAGCATAGATCTGTAAATAACTGTCTATGTTCACCCAAAAGAGAAATAAAATATATTTTACCGAAGGAAACTTTGGTGAGAGCGACCCTTTGTCCGGACGCTTTCAGCCCTGAAAAAAAATTAATCATGAAAAATTAATCAAATGTTATTACTACTCATGCCTGGTCGTCGCTTTACAAACAATCTAGCAGGCATGTTTCGTTGCATGACGTAGCAAGTGAAGCTGACCTCTCTCCTCCTCATCCTCACTGTCCATAGCCGCAGGCAAGACAACTGCTGAGGCGACACGTCTTGGAGCACGTTTATGCTGCAATGGAAGGATGGCTGGATAAGATTCACCAGGAAAGTTCTGTCCCTTAGTCTCATTGTTGTCTGTTCATGTGCTATTCCGACTGAAGTAGGCTGTTTCTTGAATAATCTCATCAATGATAAATGTATAGTCTCTATCTTCTATGTTATCTCTACTGTGGCAGCCTAACCAGTATCTCTTTATATGGCAAGAATCATTGAGTATTCACTACTCGGGGATGATGGAACGAACCAAATTGGACCGACTCTCCTCCGTATCAATGTAGTCGGGATCGGTCGAATCCACATGTGCCCGCGTCTTGTCTGAATATTGATATTATTAACTCTAGTCTGGTCTTTTCATGAATTTGCTTCCGTACCTTTCGGAGTTGAATGGATCTTGCGAATCGAATTCATCGGAGGTTTCCTGACCATTGTGGGAAAAGTGATCTGTGAAGGAGAAATTGAGATCAACGATGCATAATCACGTCAAGCGATTTTACAGTCGCAAGACAACGCTGGTAAGTCCAGCTGTTAGACGGACCGTATCGGACCGTACGATCATTGATGTATTGAAGACTTGGAATCGCATGAATCGTAGAAGGACTCCCTTGCTCTTTTTTGCTTACCACGGGCGAGTTTGAGTAAAGGAAAAGTTGAGTCCACGAACAAGCTATATAATATTTGTCGGAGTGGTTGTGGGCCCCTGACAATCCCCAAGAATGGATAACACTCTCACCATTGTAGGATCAACTCTCCGTGGCTGCGTGATTCCACTCGTTGAAGGTCCATTCGTGATCGAAGGAGAAGGCTGATACGTCATGACAGGAATCTGGATGGAAACAGTTAAAGGGAGTCGGCAACCAAAAATAAACAATGTCTCATTTCATTTGTTTCATATCCCTTAAGCATATGCCAAAATATTAAAAAATATAATTAAGTATTTAAGGAGAAAACAATTTATTTATAACTTGCAAGTACTATGATTACGGTCGCATCTTGTTGAAAAGGTACTACCTCGACTTGTAAATTTTTTTTCGTAAATTTCATTGTAGTAATCAATTTTATGTCAAAAAAATTTGGGAAAAATATTTGTGGAAACCTTTCTTTAGTAAAAAATCAATTGGAAATTTAGTATTGGAAATTCGCAATGGGAAATCATTTTTCGGAAATTTCATCTCGGAAATTTTTTTCTGTAAAAAACTTTGCGCGTCTTATAGAGCTCCATTTCGATTTTTATTGATATAATCGAGTTCTTCTGATTTTTTTATTATTATTTTAATAAAAAAGTAAATAGAAAAGTCAAAGAATACACGAGAAAATCGGTTCCAAACCCATGTGCGCGCTCCAGCTGCGTTGCGGTCGCTTCGCGTTTTTCTTCCAGAAATATATTTCCGAGATGACTTTTCCGAGAAAATATTTATCAATACTGCATTTACAGTATACCCATTTCCATAGTAAGTTTTACGAGATTTTCTTTCTAATTTATTTTTTCCCAAATTGAATTTCTTAAAAAATATTTTCCAAAAATATATTTACGAAGAAAAATTTACATCTCGAGGTAGTACCGTTGAAAAGTATACTGTAACTGAAAAGTATTCTGATATCGACTTTTTCGCCAATGAACACCACTGGGTTTTCATCAAATATGTTGTGTTTTCGGGTTTTTTCGGGGTTTTTTCTCGCTATTTGCACTTTTTTGAGAAGTTTCCCTTTTTATCGTTGATTCTTTTCGGCTCACAAATTTCGCCATTTAAGCCCAACCTTATACGCATTTTACGGTTATTATACACAATAATACGCATTTTACCTTCATGATAGGATTTGTGATCGATTTTTAGCCATTTTTGCGCTTTGTTTGATCAATCCGGCGCTGTTAGGTCGTTTCCCGCAAACTCGCTGCCACACAAACCAGCCTATAGGGTAGTTCCTCAATTTTCTGGTGGTCGAAGGCGACCTGCTGCTGAATTAATGGATGGAGAGGCTGGGAACGTTGCAGGTCTTACTTGCACATCGACAACGGCAAACCAGATCAAATAGCCGTGAGAGAACATTCTCTGAACACAGATATTCTTTACGGAGAGCAAGGCAGCCTCCAAATAGTCAATGAGAAGGCTGCCAACACTAGTCGCTCCGAGGCACGGCGCAAAACAGCTTAATTTTAGGGAATAGTAGTTGTAGTAGTTGATAGAGGGTACGGATGAACCTAGGCCAGCACTGCAATCGAAAGAACAAGAGAATCTCACACAATGGAAGCCAAGAGAGAAAAAAGGCGATCAATCGGAGCACGCTTTTGGTTGTGAATGGAAAAAGAACGATCCTTAGAGCAATGGACGAACGGCAAAGGTGGCGGACGACTTTGGCAAGCATGCACTCTTTGATAGAAGCTTTCCCTTTCTTTCTTATCCAACACTCAATCGATACTGACACGCGCATGTTCCCCAACTATCACCTCCACTTCCTTATATAAAAGCAACAATAACAAGTTAAAATGTGTATGTTGGAACGAATAGACTGTTGAATAATAACATGTGTATTTAACACACAAGAGAGTAAATACTCACAATTTACCCAACAACATCAACAACAAACGAAATATCTTATGGGTGAGAGGTAAGTCTAGACAACAAAACGGCTTAGGCGTTAAACTGAGCGACACGATCGGACTCGTCCTTCTTCTTGATGGCGTAGTTGTTGGGGGATTCCTTGGCGGCGTTGATCAACTCGTCGGCCAGGCACTCAGCGATCGTCTTGATGTTACGGAATGCGGCCTCGTGAGCTCCAGTGCCGAGGAGCCACATTGCCTGAGATGTAATAAATATTGCGAGCAAAAATAACGGTATAACTATAAAACAAAAGGTTTTCAAATCTCAGTTCTCAGAATCTTCTAACTGCAAGGTACTAAGCTGGGTTTGTTTTCTTCATAGACGCATAATAAATTAAATATTCAAACCTGATTGACAAGTCTGAAGGGAGCCACGTCGACGGACTGACGACGAACGGCACCGGCGCGTCCAATACGAGTAGAGTCTTCACGGGGCCGACATGATAACGGCGTTGACGAGCACCTGCACGGGGTTCTGAAAAGAAAATTCATTTGAAGTTTTCTAATAATACACGATTAGGAAGCACAAGCGAATTACAATTTCAGAACGGTTTAACTACAAGGTGCTGGGTAACGTTATACAAATTGGAACATAAATATTTATATCTTTGCCGACCTGGTAGCGTCCAGCGGAGTGAGGAAGGTACTTACTTCTCCTTGGCGTACTTCTCCTTGACGGTGATGTAGTCGACAAGCGAGATGTCGGCAACATTGACCTGACAAATATAAATATACATCACTTAAATTTATTTAAATATAACAACAGACCAGTAATATCCTTAGAAATGGCTTAGAATGGTTTAATTACAAGTTTCTATCAAAGCAGGGCCAAACAATTCCTCAAAAATGACCTATGCATACAGCATTTTCCCGCAAAAATCAGGAGATATGAGCCGAAACCAAACCACTGCAAGCGCAAAAGCAATCCAACGTCGTGATAGTCCTTTATAAATTGAGTATTTTCCCCCTGTATCAGAGACATTGGCTTTTTCTACTACTGCATATAATTGAACAGGATGAAAATAACAACAACCAAATAGAAAAAGGTTTGTACTACCTCTTGGAGGTTCCACTTTCCGAAGAGCTTGACCTCGGGAAGATCGCTCTCGAGCTCAAAGGCGGGAGCAAAGCACACGGCCTCGTTTACTGCCCATTCGTCGCCAAGTTGGGCTAAATTTAAGAATTTTAGTGTAAGAAATTACAAAAGTCAACGGAATAACGCGAATAACAACACAAATATCAAACATAACGGTTCACATCCCAGCAGTTATTGCAGGATTGTCAAAACATAGCAGAGAATAGGTCCCTCAAAATGTCCCTCGCATTACGACATGGCAAACCACAGTAAATGGAGCTCCATGATAACAAACGGTTCAAAATCGAATTGCGAAAAGCGCTTGCACAATGACTTTATACAAAAACATTATCAAAAAAGCTAGCGAAGCAGTGAAAAAGAACAGAATGTTCAAAAAATAAATTTCCGCGGAGGCATGGTGTGCCATCCGACGACTAGTGTGAAAAGGCGAGGATGCGAAAGCGACAGTAACCCAAATACACGCAAATTAATTTTATTTTTATTTTGAGTTTTATTATTATTATTTTATTTAATTTTTAGAAAATTTTCGGAACAGTAGAGCATATCTTCACATAAACTTGAAGAAGAAAAGAAATTGAGAAATATTAATTTTTGGATGCCGACTCTCTTTAATATTAAAGGTATTCTCGAAATTATTAATGCCCTCTCACCACAGTTGGTACTAATTGAGATTCTATGAAGCCGTTTAGGGAAGGCTCGTTTGAGCTGGCAGAAGGAGTCTGGAGACTGGACATCGACAGTGTGGCCTGAATCAGTAAATTAACAGTCTCGAAATGACAAGAAATATCCTAATCTCACCTCATCAAGCTCGATTTTCTCCATCTCCTGATCTTCCATTGTACGTCCATTCACTTCCGGACTCGATGGTGATTCCTCAAGCAGTCCCATATCCTCACCGCCCTCGATTCCGCGCAGTAACTCCTCCCTGTGCTCTGTCTCTTCTCCGGTACGTCGTGAGACAGGACGATGGTGCGGTTTCGGACTTACTTGACCGATAGGCGCTACTACTACTTCTCCTCTTCCGGACGCAATCGCTATTTGCAGACCTTGGCTGGGCAATGGAATGCTCTGACGGTGAGTAAGGTGAGGATCAATCACGTTGGTTCCTGAGTCAGGGCGTGCAGCGGCTCCAGACGTCATCGGGCCATCGCTAGAGGTGCCGTGATGTGGGCACATTGTGCAGACTCCGGCCGTTCCAGCACTGTTTCGAGAGCTCTTCCGAGGCGTCGTTGCTGCCACCGTGTCCAATCCATCCCCATTCTGTGTCTGTCGACGAGGCGCGACAACGGGAGCAGGGATGGATTGTCTAACGAGAAGATGAAATGCTGGTGAGGCAACGGGTGTCGACTTGACAACGGCCGGAGATTTCGGAGGAGTTGTCTTCGATGGACGGCCTCGCTTCGTTTTCTCAGGCGCTTTGACGGGCTTCTCAAATGGAATCGCATCATTTTAACATAATTTTTCGTTTTTGATTCTAAGAATAGAAAAAAATCACCTCATTGGCTGCCTTCAGGGACTTTTCGAAGTTGATTCTCCACTTGGGCTTTTTCACCTCTCCGGCCAGGATTCTGGAGTGACAAAATTAAGTGACGATTTTTAGACGATATTCAAAGATTTCTAAAGATAGTGCTCACTGCGACAAAAAGACAAAGATGGAACGTTGCACGGGGCACTGTGAAAGATTCAAAATCCAACAGTTCTTACTTTTCCAACTCTTCGACCTTCCATGCGTCGCTACCGAATGAGCTCCTCGGCTCCCACGAGTTCTCTGACGATGGGCAGTTCTTCCATTTAGTTAGATAACGAAATGATCCATCTGGTTCTAACTGCAATAAAGGACATTTTTAAATTAATCGTATCATATTTTCAACAACTCCTAGGTAAAAAACTTGCAAAAAATTCAACGGACCCTCCTATCGATCACTTTCTCCACTTCCCACTCATACTGATCCTTCTTCGCTTTCTTTTGAGGCATCTTAACGGATTCAATGTTTACGAAAATAGAGTAACGGACCAGGTATACGATAGTGGAAACAAAAATATCAGGGAGAAAGGAAGGAAATTGATAGTAGGTAGACAATATCTAGGTCGCGCAAACACAAATTTTCTATTATTTAAACGAAAAAGAAACTAAAATATCATTAACTTGGCTGAAAGTAGAAAATATAAGTTACATATGGCGATGGGATCTCTATTAGTATAGAGACGGAAGAGACGGGGGAGAAGGGGGAAGGAAGGCCTCTTGATAGTTGCCCCTCGCTACGGGAATAGGCGGGATAGCGGAGAGGCCGAGGAGAGAGTATGTGGGGAGAGGAGAGTCAGAGAAGAAGAGAGCTAGGTGAATATTGCAGTGTTGGGGAGGATGAGAGTTGGTTAGAGGCGGAGGAGGGAAAGGAGGAAATGACCACATGGTGAGAGTCGAGTGTGGGATGCTGCTGGGGGAGGATATAGTGGTCATTGTGAGAGGCTAAAGAGAGGATGACGCGCAGCGCGAACCGCGACGCGTAATGTAGAGCGCCATTATCATTTAATTGACGAGCAGATGCTGAGAAATCCTCACCGAAAAGAACAGTATTCATTATTACGAATATATTTCTGAAGCATTATTTTAAAAAAAGAAAGCCAATAGAAAGTATACGCAATATTATAGAGTAAATATGTCAGTAAATATCTCCAGCAAGTCAGTTAATATGGAAAAACTGTTATGACAAACAAAATTTTGATAATTATGAACATTTCCAATTCTCCACTCGAAATTGTGCAACATAACCCTTCTGGAACCTCCACAATGTTCTTCAATAGTTGAACATTGATGAAATATATCTGCGGTTCCTTCATTTTACCCATTTGCACCTTTTCTGTCATTTGGCAACACAACACAATTTCATAATATCGTATCTGAATTTTAATAAGTCGACGATCTAGTACAATATGATTCGAACGAACCCATCGATATCTATTCAAGGAGTTCTCTCGACTAAGACAATGGATTGCATCAAAGAAATGATTATATCACTTTATTGCAGCTGCAGTTATCTAGAGCAACAACTGAAAACAATTCCAATCGGACAAATTATGAGAATATTTGAACGATTTTCATTTCGCGCTTTGGCTTCATTTTCGTCTCCTTTCCAGCTACGAAGTCTTCGGGATCCAAATCGAGTTCAATGAAAGCTCTCGTCATCTGAAGTATATCAATGTATATAATGCTCATTAATGTGATTAAAATATTTGGAAAGTCTAACACTGAGTTCAGAAAGAAGAAACTTACGATTTGATTTGCCTTCTGAATCATGGCCATACGAAGTACGAATTCTCTGTGTGAGATTGAATTGATATTCAGCACCCTATTCGCTTCCCATTTGAGAAGTCGATCTGCGTATCGAATTTCTCTCCAGTAGATCGAATCGTCCTACAGGAATGGATAGGAGTAAAGAACTCATTTTGACCAACCGATTTGTCCACGACAGAAATAATAGCGAAAGTCGATGAGAGCCCATTGTTATCAGGAGGCATTCGCATCCTGTAAATAATTATGCGTTGAAACACAGACGATGATATTGAAAATAGAGAAGACGAATAGTTATGTGAATTAAATCATTCGAGAAATGAGAAAATCATATTTTGACGGAGATGTGATCTCACGAAAAGCGATGTTAGACTGTCGTGTCGCCGGCCTTCGAAAAGGAAATCGAGATAGCGTCTTTCCATACGTTTGATTCCCTTTTAGCCTCACCAATGTTCCCATTCATAATCCATTTGTGTTCTATCACCCAATTTTCTGCATCCCTGTTCTCACATTGCGCCATTTAATTGCATGCATTTGAATTGCGCATTCTGATCTTTGACAAATACCATTTGTCCGTTGAAGAAATTTCATTCCATTTTGAGAGATGCTCCACTGCTTTTTTTTTACAATGTTATTTTCTTCAAAGTATAAAACATTTTAAAAACGCTTCACGCTTGGCCCGTTAGAATGTCCATTCTGTTCACGTCCTCGCATTGATATTTGTCGTCGTTCATTCAATGAGAACGTCAAACGAATGATAAAAAGCTATGAGAAAGGAAGAAATATTTGATACAAACATTGATTTCCCTTCAATGAACCTTTCTCCGGTTGATTGAGACTATTGGGGTGTCCCACATATTTGTGACATTTTTATTTATTTTTATTTTTTTGTTTATTCCTTCAACAACAACAAATGATCAGTAATCAATGTATGCTCCCTTAGTAGTCACGACCTGCCTCCATCGATCGGGCAGGGTCTCGATCCCTCTCTTCCAAAAGGCCTGGGGCTTAGAGTTGATCCATGCCTCGAACTCCTTCACAAGTGCGTCTCGGTTCTTGAACTTCTTTCCTCGACAGAAGTTAGAGAGGGAGCGGAAACAGTGGTAGTCGCAAGGGGACAGATCAGGGGAGTAAGGTGGGTGAGGGAGCCATTCCATCTCCAGCTCGTCCATTTTCTTCTGGGTGATTTTCGCATGATGAGGGCGCGCGTTGTCCATGAGCATGAGGATTTTGCCCTCGCTCAGGAGTTTGGGAGGGACCCTGACCGCCACCTCTTCCAGTTGGGTAGTGAAGAGGTCAGCCTTGATGGTGATGCCGGGAGGGAGGATCTCCCAGTAGATGGGACCGAGGACGGAGAAGAAGAAACAGAGGAGTTCCTTCTTTCCGTGAAGTTCCGCCTTTGGAGCCTGCTGGGGTTTCTCATCGACGTCCACCCACTGAAGTTTCCTCTCAGGATTATCGTAGGTGATCCACTTCTCATCCATGGCGACGATGTGGCTGACCCAATTGAAATTGGATCTACGGTGGAGTAATCCCTGACAAACGTCAACCCGCTTTTTCAGCTGAGCTGTCGTGAGGTCATGCGGAATCACTTGGGGGAGCTTAGGTGTCTTCCCAGCATCATGCAGGATTCGAGCAACTGTGGTCTTAGGAATATGGATGGTCTTCTCAATATCGCGCACACTAGATTTGGGATTGGCCTTCAGTTCCCTGAGAACACGACCCCGAACACGAGAAGAAGGGCGTCCAGGATGGGGTTGGTGTTCCAGATTGTAATCCCCTCGCTTGAATCGGGTGAACCAATTGAAGCAGGTGTGAAGGGAGGGGGTATTTTCGCCATGAGTCTGGACCAGCTTACGGTGGGATTCCGTCGCCGTTCGACCCAGGAGAAAATAATGAAGCAAAACGGAGCGGTAGTCTCGAGCAGTGTTCATGACTATAACTGATGAAACTAGTCAAAGACTGATGCAATCGAGAAGCGGCTAAGTGTAAACAATTGCACAACATGATGACGTAATATTGTATTGCATCAGAATGATTGTCGATCATGCAGTAATTATTGGCAAGCAAATTCCAAAAATATGTGGGACACCCTGATATTTTGATCTCTGATACAAGTGACTATTCGATTGCTCTCGAACCTCGAATTTCCAGGGCACCCTATCTTGTCGTTTAACCGCCACACTTATCAGTTGATGAGAGGGGATTCTGAAGTGTGGCATAACCAAAGCGGAGTTAGAGTGGACTTTGAACAGATGATCGCAGATCGCTTTGTTGACGGATGTATTGTCATATTCAATTCATTGATCATCCAACAAACTCTACAATTAATATAAATTGTTGCATCGAGCGAGATATTGACATACTGTATAAGTGTAATAGTCTGACTACATGTGATGATAGTTTATTCAATCACTCAACCTTTGCATGAGTGAAAAGGGTATATCCCCAAAATCCGATGAATACGAGCCCCGCTAGGAGAACGAAGTAGTAGAAGAGAATGAAGACGCAGGGGCAGCTGTAATCAAATGAGAAACAATTGAATCAAAGATATGAAACGATATTCACGGGATAGGATAAAAGGCGGCTGGCGGCTGGCGGCTGGCGGCTGGCGGCTGGCGGCTGGCGGCCCGACCATAGGATAAAAGGCGGCTGGCGGCCCGTTGTCGGCGGTTGGCGGCCGGCGGCCCGATTTTGGGATAAAAGGCGGCTGGCGGCCCGACCTTAGGATAAAAGGCGGCTGGCGGCTCGTGTATTTGTTTCAATGAATGTTCACCTTTTTCGATTTTTCATGTTATGTGCAGTCCATTGTGTTGCCCATTGTGAGAAAGTTTTCTAATAGGTTTGAATTTCTTGTCTCTTAGATTTCGGAGTCTGTACATCTGTACAAGTCTGTGCATCAGTTTCTCATCATCTTATAATGAATAGTTTATCGAAGGATTCGGAAGTTACAAGAGGGAAACAAAAGTTCACATAGGATTATTAATCTCATGAAGCGTAGTAAAAGGCTACACTGATCGTACGGTCCTGGATTGTTCGTGGGTTGATGTAACGCACTCTATCCATCTCATTGATGCTTCGAATTGGTCGAGTGGTTTCCAACTTCTCATTTATTCTTATTCTTATTCTTATTCTTTATTCACCACATAGACAGTGTGCGTTAAGGGCGGTATGGAGGCAACAGGTGGTATTCGGGCTCAGGCGAGCTTTTGGGGGTGGGGTTCTGTGGCAGTCCGTGTTTACAATTTAATTTGGGAGACAGGGAGGACAAGTGAAGGGGTTCGTCGTATATGATTACGGTAAGGTATCCGGGGCAGGGTAACTATTGGATTAGAAAGGGAATTCCAGAGCGTTAGCGGTCGTGAAGCAAAAGTTGAGAGCGATGACGGCATGAGGAATGGGATTGTGAGACGTAATCTATGAGAGGAACGGAGAGTACGAGAGAGAGGAGCGATCGAGTATATATTAGAGGTGTCTAGGTGTACAAATCCATGCACAGAGTCAAACAGAAAGTACATGTCGTTTAATGCACGTCGATATTCCAGTGTCTCTAACTTAAAGTGCTCAAGGCGCTGTGGATAAGAGGACTGAGACAAGTGGGATCGCCAAAATATGCGCCTCGTAAATTCACGCTGTACAGATTCCAACTTATTTACAAGACCTATGGCAGTGGGGTTCCAAATGACTGTGGACGACTCTAGAAGGGGGCGGATGTAAATTTTGTAGGCTTTAAGGAGTACGTCGGAAGAGGTAGTGAGAAATGAACGAAGCGTTACACATAGATCTGGCTTTACGCGTTATCTGATCGATATGATGCTCAAAATGTAGTTTGCTGTTAAAGAAGACACCAAGGTCACGAATTTCATTTTTTGGAGAAATAACGCAGCCATTCAGAACATATTTCGATCGTGTTTTAAGACGGCCTAGATGCAAGACAGCACATTTCGGAGCGCTTAAGGTCATGTTCCACTGAGCAGTACATGATTCTATACTCTCTATTGCCTTTTGGAGGTCACTGCTGTGTTCTGGTACTAGTGCATATATCTTCAGATCGTCGGCAAAAATGTTGTAGTTCACAGTAGGGGGGATGCTTTTACCCAAGTCATTTATGTAAATGATAAAAAGTAAAGGGCCAATAGCTGAACCTTGTGGAACGCCTGATCTGATAGGGGAAGGGGGTGAGAGGTAGCTCCCAATAAATACACGCTGCGATCTTCCCAGGAGGTATGATTCTAGCCAAGCTACAAGGTGGTTTGAGACGCCTAGCGTAGACATTTTGTACAATAGGAGTCGCAGGTCAATAGAGTCAAACGCTTTCTGATAGTCGAAAAATATGGTATCAACAGACTTATGTGAACTCAATGCCCTCGTGTAAAAAGCGGCAGTTTCGCAAAGGGAGGAAGTGGTGCTACGATGTTGTCTAAATCCCGCTTGGCGCGGATCAAGAAGGGAGTTGTCATCTAAGTAGGATACCAGTTCGTTTATAACGATTTTCTCAAAAAGTTTTGAAGCGGTTACGGTAAGTGAGATAGGGCGGTGGTTAGAGATCTTTGCATTACCAGCTTTTTTAGGTATGGGTTTAACATGCGCAGTTTTCCACTGAGAAGGAGCACTACAAGAGGAAAGTGAGATGTTGAAGATGAGAGAAAGGGGAACTGCGATAGTCAATTTACATTTAGTGTACACAAGGTTGGGTATTCTATCGGGAGATCCGTTAACTTTAGGCGCTAATTGGGAGATGGCAGAAAGAATTTGTTCAATAGAGATGTAGGGAATGTCAAATGAGGAATTAGAAGGGAGTGATCGAGGAAGGGGTGAAATCATTGGTGGCGTTTGTACTTTAGAAAAGAATTTAGAGAAGGCAGTTGCCTTGTCTTGGTCTGTAAGCAAGACTGCACCACTACAATCAACTATGCCGGGAAGGGAAGAGGTGCTAGGTTTAAAACGGGTTTTACAATATTGGAAGAAAAGGTTAGCGTTTCCAGAGTTAATCGCATTGTTCTCACGCATTATTTCAAATGTTTTTAGCGCTTTGTTAAACCTAGCTCGCAGAGAATGGGTAGAGTCTGAGTTGGGAGCTACACTATGCAAACGTTGTAATCGATCGTGAAGGATACTGAGGAACTTGGGGAAACCAGAGGACGATTTAGAAGGTTTCAAGGGAACGAAGACATCTAACAGAGAGTTCAAAAAATTACTGAAGTAGCAGTATGCTTCTGTCGCTGTTTTATTTGAGAGCGCCCTTGTCCAGTCATGGCATGCAATTTGTGCGTTAATAATATCCCAGTTTGCAAGAGAGAAGTTTCTCGTTGGCGCAGTGGGGGGCAGTTTAACGACAGTTTCGAAAGAGACAGTTACAGTAATTCCTACGTGGTCGGACAGAGGAATGTCAGGCTTTACTGATCTGATAATTGGCGAATCACATAACACCAGATCTAGGATGTTTTTTCCTCTGGTAGGGAAGTCTACAAACTGGCTGAGTGCTTTAGTGTTAACGAAATCGAGGAAAGGGGTCACCGAAGAGGTAGGGGAGGAATAAGTGTACCAGTCAATGTTCGGGTAGTTAAAGTCACCAATAATAATGGAAGGGTGTGAAGGGTGGTAACTTGAGTGAGGTAGTCAATAAAAATTGGTGTTTCGGAAGCGGGAGAGTTTGGAGCGCGGTAAACAGTGATGATTCTTATACAGTTGTGTGCTTTAGTGGAGGAGCTCGAAAAAACGTCTATTGCAACACACTCGTAACCAGGAATGACAAGGGATGAGACAGGGATTGGGAGCATGCGAGAATGAGCATAGATTAGAACACCGCCACCCCTAGAATCAACTCGATCGGCGCGGAAAACAAAGTATTCAGTCATTCCTCTCAACAAAAACGCATCACAATCGTTCTCAGTAAGCCATGCTTCTGTCAGAGCGAAAATATCAGAACTGCGCTGTTTAATGAGAAAGCATACGGTATCTATCACGTTGCGAACGCTCCGGGAATTTGCGAAAAATAGGGAAATATTTTGACTAGATGATGGGGTACCGTAATTTGGGACACAATAAGAAAGTGGGCTGGCAGGACGGGGACTTACAGGACTGCCACACAATCCCTATTGAGAGGAAGATGCCCGTTCCTCCTTCACCATAGGACCACCTGTACCTGTAGAAGAGAGAGAAGGGGCAACAGTGGTGGGTTTATCGTCTTTCTTCCGAGTCGTCACTTTGTCGCTGATCGAGGTTGTATTGACAGTAGTATGTTTCTCTTCAGGAATCGTTGCGAGTTTGCTTGCCTTTGATTTATCGATAATTGTAGAATGCTTATTATTAGATTTGGATTGCTGCTTGGAGATAGTAGTAACAGATGTATTCTCATTGGATTCAATTGGCTTGCAATATCCATTGGGCAGAGGACGGAACGTGGGACCACGGAATTGGATAAGCTCACAATCCCGAACACCAAACTTGAGACATCCAGCAGAGATATTTCGCTTGCGTGCTTCATCTCGTGCACATTGTTCTTGATCCAATTCACTTGGCATTAGGTCCCGACGAACGTACATGTTAGGCTCGAATGATGACGGTTTTCCGATAGTTCTAATACCAGCTAGTAGCTTGTCTCGCAGTTTGGTTGATGGGAGTGAATACTTGACAATTCGGCGTCCGGGCGGCTTGTTCGAAGGGAAGCGGTCATGAGTAATTGATCCAGAATCGTAGGCCTCCTTCAATTCTTTATCGTGCGTGGCCAGAATGATCTCCTTGAGAATTAGCTCATCGTGCTCTTGAGTCTCTTCAGGAGTTTTCTTCTCAGTCGATCCTACGAGCACTGCACGTTGAGACTTTGCTTTGATTTTATCAGAGTCAGCTATTGCACGTACAACGGAGGCATACGTGGTGGCGGAATTAGTTGATACCGGATGCACTGCGGGTACTGTAGCCGGCGACGAGAACAGCTTGTCAAGTTTGACATGAAGAGACTTGACCAGCTTCGTTAGGACATCGACAGACTCCTGCGTAGCCAGGACAGGCGGAGGAGGCTCCATTCGAGGGAGAGAGGCGAGAGCAAACCGCTCAGAGAAAGAGATGAACACGGATTTGTTTCGATTTCCATTTCTTTTCCCTAAGTTTCTGGAATATTCGAATTAGGAACCGAAGTTTTCACTCATTGTCGACAGCCTTCCCTACTGTTCTCACCATTATCAACGATCTGATCGCTGTCCTCCATGTCTTCATCTGTCTCTTTCTTTTCCTTTTTCGATTTCTTTTGCAGAGGAGATGAATCAATCTTCCTTGGTTGCTTTCTGCCTCCTGGCCTAATCTGGTCTTTCTGTCTAATCTTCCTCTTCAAGCCAGCTATTGATTTGTTGGTGAGAAACTGATGTACAGACTTGTACAGATGTACAGACTCCGAAATCTAAGAGATAAGAAATTCAAACCTATTAGAAAACTTTCTCACAATGGGCAACACAATGGACTGCACATAACATGAAAAATCGAAAAAGGTGAACATTCATTGAAACAAATACACGAGCCGCCAGCCGCCTTTTATCCTAAGATCGGGCCGCCAGCCGCCTTTTATCCCAAAATCGGGCCGCCGGCCGCCAGCCGCCGACATCGGGCCGCCAGCCGCCTTTTATCCTATGGTCGGGCCGCCAGCCGCCAGCCGCCAGCCGCCGGCCGCCTTTTATCCTATGCTCGAGCCGCCAGCCGCCAGCCGCCAGCCGCCTTTTATCCTATCCCGATATTCACAAATTCACATAAATAACGAACCAGCATCTGGATGAGACCCTTCTCGAGATCGATCTGCTTGTCCATGTTCTGAATAAAGGCACGTGGTAATTAGTTCTTCGTAGAAAACTAAAAAATGATAAACAATTGAAGTGAGAAGAAAAGTGACTGCATGATTAAGACTGCGAAGATATGTAAATATTTCTTTTTTGTGTTTTGTATTAAAAAAGAATTGAGTCCCACGAATCGAGCGGTAACTATACAAAGTTTGGAAGAGGAGGGCGCGCTCTACTCATTTCGCACGCTTACCTGCATACCTGCCTGCGATAAATTTTCATTTCACAGTGCACACACAGTTGACGAACGTTCGTTGAGAAAGGAGGGGAGCGAGGCTAGTTATCTTCCTTGGAGGAAGCTAGTTATCTTTGACTGCAAGATTAAAATTTTTTGCAAGATTTTTGTGTTTTGTATAAAAAAACCCTATTTCCCTCTTCCAGGGGAATCGATAGCTCGTGAACCACCACAAATCGTATTCTGGGGGTTCCAATTGTGAACTGCTACTGCCACCATTTAGGACAATTAGCATATCTTTTTATTTTGCTAGTTTACTCATTCACTATTACTCTTTGTTGAGCATTAAAAAAAGGAATACTTGAGATGAGAGATTCCCCCTCACTTTTCTCTCTCCATAGCAACCAGATGCAGTCATCTCTCTCAGACTCTCCTTGTCGCTGCTATACAATCTCTCAGAGCTTTTTGTTGGCTCATCCTTCTCGCTCAGGTGTGTGCTTACTTCTCATAGTACTCAAACTTCATTTAAATATTCATTTTCAGGCTGTGAATTTCGATGTCAACAGGACAGAACGCAATCGGGACTGAAACGGTTTGTTCTCTGATCTGTTGAACTCTTCCAGCAGCAAGAGATTTTTTCCCCTTTCAATATCTTTTAAATTACAGGTTGCTACCATAAACACCAGTGAAGCAGTGATGGACATGGACCTCGATGACTTCCGAAAGCTTCTTGAACTGGCCTGCAAGCCGAGATACGAATGTGTAATTGTTTTCGACTTTAATTTTTGTCAATTCGCATTCAGAAAAGGCATAATTTTCAGGAGAACGGTTATATTACTAAGAATATAAGTTGCACAGTACCTTGTGATAAAAGCTCATAGTCAGTAAATTACAAAATCAGGCGGGAATTTTTTTGCAGTGCGGAAACAACCACTCGAGTGCTAGAGATAACAAAGACAAACCGACAAAGAGTATGTTTTTTTTAAGTCAGATAAATATTTTTTTAAATTTCACAATCTATTTCGTTCAGTGAATGAGGATCACAGCAATGAGGATTAGCGATATTCATAATCGACAGCAGTTGAGCTACTCGACGATGAGAAGCATTGATAATTTTTAAGATAACTATACTATTTCTATGTCGTTTTCATTTTGATTGTTTTGCATATATTTATGATTAAAATAATTATGAGATAGTCAATTATTTGCATTTCGAAATTGATTTAATTTGAACACGAGGAATGTTAGGATACATGAGGATAAATCTCGTATATTCAATCAGATAGCAGATAATTGCACGCTAACGGTGGTACCCACATCTCCTCACATCTCTGTACCATCGGAGAATAGAGACGGTCAAGTTTCTTCCTTTATTTGACGAGCCAAATCTATTCCGAAACCGTGCTGAAACCTCTTAAATATTTCGCCTAATTATTATGGGGAAAAACTCCTCTTGACCCGGTCGAAAGTAGGATTTAACTTTCGGCTATAAAGAATATTTTTGAAAGATCTTTACGGTCTCGCTGCGGCTTGCAAAATGAATCCTTTGTTTGAATCGCCGAAATTAAGGAAACAATACCGCCCTGAGAACAAATCCCTTGCTCTAATCTTCAGCTGAGGTGGGTAAATTGGAGCTGGAATGACGATTGGAATCCAAACGAATGAGTAAGTAGTGTGTAATTTGTTACAGTCCTCTCCATTACGATAGGTATGCTCACTGCTAGTTTCGCACGCCTTCTTTCTTTTCACATCATAAAAGTTTTTCACCAGTACCCTACACGCCTTCAACACAAAATTAATTTATTGAAGATATGGATGCCAGTAAGAAATGGCGTGCCAAGGTGTACTCATCTGATATCCCCATCTTCTTTCTAAAACAAATATATCGAAAAAATAGTGAAAGTCACTGATCTCTCGATTTTTTTTAAAGAAAACTGTTTTCTCCTCAGAGTGCTCCACACGTGTTTCTCTGCCAGCTGTCAAAATGAAAGTATGGGATCCATACTCCCAGAGGGTTTGTCAGGTTTGTCTACGACGCAGTCATTTGCCTTACTGAAGGCGATTAAGACAAAGAATATCGAACTCCTAGGCACTTTCTGCCAGCTGCTTGATTGCACGAAAGTTATCGAGATGGCTGGTTTGAGTTGCGGATTCGGACACTTCAAGCAGAGTCTCAAGTCGCCTCATGGTACATATCGTCATTCCAGGGGATTGGGGGGGGGGGGTTCAGAAGGTAAACTAGCCGCGCGCTTTCAACAATACATTCAGCAACATGATGTTAGCGGAAACGCACAACGTCAAGAATGAAATCATATAGCGGTATGATTCAACAGAAACCGGACTTCTATTGTTCTTCTTCAATTTCAGGGAAGATGACTAACACATCTCTTAGATTAGCGGCTTTAAAAGAAGAGTCATTTCGAAGCTATCGTACAATCGAAATTTTTCCTCTTCCTCGATAGCTGCTCTGTAAAATCTTCTATTATTCACTGAAGGCTATCACTCTCACTTCTTTCGAATTTTTCAGCTTTAATAATTTTTTTACATGTGCATTAAGTATTCAGTATGGCACGTGCTCGAGTATTTCTTCTGCTCTTCTTATTCGCTTTTCAGTTTACTAACACCTATCAGCAATCATCATGGTGAGAATATAAAACGATGTTGCTTTTCAATATGCTCGAATGTTTGCACAAAGAAACTTTTAGAAAATAAATTTAGAATAGTTTTTACTTTCATTTTCTAGGTGGATCTCCGATCACGAACTTTTCACAAGCGATTGGCATGGAGTAGAGATTTACAACACGATTACCGAAGATACAACTAAGTAAGAACATGAATTCATTAAAAAAACTCGCTATATTTCAAGAGTGACTATGGCAGAAGCATTGCTCGATAATGACAATTTACTTTCATTCTCTCATGATTTAAAGTATACTGCAGAGATTATCAAGAATCAGGATAACTTTGTCGTCATTATTCACGACAACTTTAAGTAATTCAAACATTATATATCTATGCAAACGATTTTTTCAGGAATACAAATTTTACTGTGGGCTTGCTTAATAGTTCTGAAGTTAGTAAATTCTTCTTTTTCGTAATTCCAGTTATCAATTAATGTCAACAACAAACATTAAGTTACGAAACTTCAAATGGTCTCGTGGATCAGCCTATCTGTTCTCTGACAAATATGAAACGTATTACGTTCCTTCTCCGGAACAACATCCCATTGTGGTTAGAAAAAACATATGAATCTCTGACAATGCTATCAAAAAGTACTCAGATACCGCGCCGTGAGGAAATACCTGATGATAGTGAGAATGAAGGCAGTGAAGTACTATTAAATAAGCCAAGTTTTGTTATTCTCGATTCGAGCATCGAAGTATCGTTCCCCGCTGTATTTTTCCTAATACATATAGTGATTGAAGGAAAAGGAAGGGGATAAGCAATTTTCACCCAGTGGAAAATTTATCGCATTTTGGTCTGGCTTATCTAACTCAACGAGTGTGGTGAGTCAACATGTCCGCGAACGTTAGTTATGCACAAAAATTTGTAGATGACACTGAAGCTATATGACCGATCGGAACCATACGATTACGAATCAAAAATAAAAAGTCGCCAACCAGGTTTGATCGTAAACTCAGAAAACAAGATGGTATATGCATTTCTTCAGGTGAACATATTCAAACAAACTATTCAATATTTATCTGGAGCGTCGAAAATAAGCTAACAACCAAAATGGATATAAAAATAAAAGATTATTCGTGAGCCATATACTTTAGTTCATTTACACAAGATTACAATTACAATTTAGTTTGCATTTAGAGTGTTGTATTCACTCGTGGGAATGTCATGGGTTGAACTGCATGGAAAAGAAGTCCGTATCGTCACATTCGAGAATCGATGGGGAAATATAACAACTATTCTGATTTGTTCATATGAAAAGCCTACTTGTTCATTGGTACCTTTTTATTTCCAAATTAATAGAAGTCAAGAATTTTAACTTTTTTAAAATCAAAACACTCCATTTACAGATTTATGAACAAAAATATGAAGCGCACCAATGGGTAGAATGGGAATATAAAAAGTGAGACTAAACCTATGTCTATTTAACTTTCCACACTTTTATTCGCTTCTCAGTATCGTTTACTCCAATTCGTCCATTTTCGTTATTCTTCCAACGGCCATAATGGATAATTATTGGCAACACATCGTAAAAATAGAGATAACGGTAAGCGATAAAGAGGAAAATCAATATAAATGAAATACACCAATAAAATAATGATTAAGGCTGATTTCGGTTTCAATTATCTCGTTCAAATTCCATCAGTAGAATATGACATACGAAAGATTGTTGAGTATCGTGCAGAGGAGAAAATTATGTATGTTCTGCAGTAATGAAAAAAATGAGAAAATATTTATTTTAGAATATACGAGGCTCAGGCGCCTGAACCATGGAACAGACAAATATACGCAGCTCCAGCAGAGGTTAGCAAGAATTTTATTCTTACTTGGCTAAGACAACAAAACTGTAATTTTGACCATTGTTCACAACCCCGAAGTGTGCGCACCGGACTGAGAATCCGGTTATTAATACGGGTGTTGGTGAGGGTCATTGAAAATTATTATTCCCATCACTTAATTTAATCACTTTGTGCCACAACAGAATGGCTGTATTCTCCATGAAGACGTTTGCCTTACTTGCGCATATTCTGATTGCACTTATCAAGAAAAGGCGCTGATTATTCCACGAGGAAACATAAGTATATCTCCGTTTGGTGCAAAGGTTACTTGAACAAATTATACTTTGATCAATTTCAAAATGACTTCAGGACCAAGTCCAGCCTTTCATCTTCTGTTTCTCTATGATGAAGAACTTCACTTAACTGGATCAAGTAATAAAAAGTAATTCTGTAACATTTGTTATATTTTGCAGTTGAAATTTCGCTTCCGTACAAAGATCTTCTAAAACAAATGGTATCTTGGAAAACTGAAAAATTCCAATTGACAAGTGAATACGGTAATATACATAGTTCGTAAATTTTAAGAACAAAAGTCATTTTCAGAAGCTATCGTTAAGATCTACGAGGGTAATCCCAACAAGACTTCAGTTCCAGTAACTTTGAAAGTGTTAGGCATTTAGTTTAAGTAATCACTTAAGTGATCTTTTTAAGGTACGGTGGTCCCAATGATAATGAAGTGAAGGATAAGTTCGAATTGCCTGAAGGTATAGAACAATAAATTGGTGTTCATCAAATTTTGTACATAATAGACTATGAGCAAGCAGTAGTCCATATCGACGTAAGAGGAAGTGGAGGAAGAGGATGGAAGTATCTATCTGCAATCTATGGTGGACTCTTAACTGTAGAAGTTGATGATACAATTGAAGCAATGAGGTTATTTCATATTAAACACTAATAACATTCAACTGCTCTCAGATTGGTACTAGAAAAATATCCAAGACTGGACAAAAATAGAATAGGCGTTACAGGATTCTCTTACGGAGGCTCATTGACACTAGCATTGGTTGAGGTATATATACAGCGCTTTGACTTTTGACAATATTCAATAAAAATAAGTTTTACAGAAAGCACCACCCTCGTTCTTTAAATGCGTATTAGCTGGTGCTCCAGTTACTAATTTTTATCGATACTCCGCTTGGTACTCTGAACGGTGAGTAATCATAATCTTCACCTTGAATTAGAATTGCTCTTTTAACAACAATCCTTTATAATATATTCTGACTATGTCTGATTCCCTTTATTCATCTGTTGCTCTTGTTTTCTGCAGGTATATGGGTGATTCTCCATATTCCAACTACACGGATCTCACAATTGATGTCAGCGCATTCAAATCGACCGAACTGTTGCTAATTCATGGATTGGCAGATGGCAAGCCAGACTCACGGACATAATTAGGTTTACATTTCAGATAATGTGTATTTCCAACACAGCGCTATCCTAATCGAGGCACTACAGCAAGCGGATATTCCATTTCAACTTATGGTGAGTTCTAGAGCAAAAAAAGTATAAACAGTATAAAAGTATGAACGGATACCTTTCAGGTGTATCCGAACCAGGACCATTTCATTGGAGGAAAGGTTCGAGATCATTTTAAGCATCTAAAGGAATCGTTCTTCACGAAATGCTATGAAGAATAATAATTGAGCTCGGACCTTTAGATAAACAGTTCAAAATATTTTTTTCATCAAGATAAAGAATTAGAACCTATGCTTAATGCTGCGGAATACAACGGGTCTCGAAATACAATGGATGAATGGAAGACATATTCTACAAATAGAGACCGCAAGCTCCGCCCACTTGTGAGGGATAGAGAACCTACCTTAAAAAGGGACCGAGGTTTAGCAAATCGAATACTTCACCAAAATGGTCGATCAAGAGCGCGTTGGATAGGCCTCAGGCACATCTTTTAGGGGGCCAATGGGCACTTTGTTCAGAAAAATTTAAGTTGGTCAAAATTGGGATAAACTAGTCCAGGATAGGCGAATAACGCCTTTCTAATGTACGCTGCAAAGTGCCCATTGCGCAGATTGTTCTTTTATTTTTATGAAGAATTTTAGAGAAGAAAAATAAAGAATCCAAAGTATCCCCGAATTGCTAAACTGTTTTGAAGGTTTTAGTACGCGCGTATTTATTCCAGCCCGATTAGCGCTAAACACAGTGTGAACGTGGGCGGAGCTAGTCAAATGAGGGAGAAGGGAAGAGAGACGACCCTCTTCCCTTCTCGCTCCGTCTCGCTCTCCCTGCTGTTTCTTTCCCGTCGTGACTAGCACACACCATCCCTAGACAAGAGGAAATTTCTCTCCCAAATTGTCTCTCACGACTGGGCGAAGCTATCGCCGTCGAACTTTGGGAATGAGCTTGAAGTAGGCTCCGCCCCCCTTTTGCCTCGTCCGGGTTTCGACCACTTATCTGTTGAGCCCAAATCGCATGGTTCTTGGCTCATAACTCGGTTTAGGGATGAGATATCGACAAACGGTAAAAAGCATGATGTTATTCAGACCAAGGGGATTCTTTGAGCACCTAAACATGACTTTACGGTCTAACCCGTTGCGGTCTCTATCTACAAATAGTCTGCTCACAAATATTACTCAATCTCCCTGTTACTTATTCCACTCTCCCTTATTGGTGAAACAAAAATGTTGTTTAGTTTTATCACATTTCGAATGTTCAATTCAAAATGCACCAGTCCGTCGTTTCCGACGTTACTTTGTGTATTGGTGCAGAAAATGGACAATGACGCTGTGAAATCGCCTGGATAGGGCAGAATTATGAGGAAATTTTGAGGAAAGAAGCAAATCGGTAAGATATTATAAATGAAAATTTAAAAAGCAGTTATGGTTAGAATTGATCTAATTCGGAATGAAATCGAAATTAAGAGCAAAAGATATCTAACGTTAAATGGGTTTCCCCTTCGATGTATCCCTTGTAGAGAACAGCGATATTTCTTCCTTTCTGATGTTCATTCATGATGATTCACAATCATTCCATCTTCCGGATTCGAGAACACTATGTTTTGTCTGTAGAGCGGGTCGCGTAAGGAAAATAGTATAAAAGAGAGCGGAAGACAAAATGTTTTCCATTCGAGATGATTCTCCAACTACTGGTTAGTTTTTAAGTATCTCCTCTCCATTTACTTGATGTTAGCTGATTGATTAATTGATTTTAGCTGATATCACTATATGCCAACACTATCGCTCTAGAGTTCAAGCAATATGAGATCGTTAATATTGAAGAAGCAGATATCGAAGGTATGATTAATTCGCTCTAGGGAAGTGACAAACACGATTTTTCATAATTTAACGATTAAATATTCTAGGAAGTGGTGAAGACTCGGAAGATGAGATGATGAAGTTCGATGATAAGGAATGGGCCGATGCTGAGGATATTATCTCCCTTGATACGAGAAAGAAACGACAGGCTAATGACGAAGTAGCTGTAGTAGTGAACTCCGTACAGGAACCGCAACTAGCGACTGAAAGACGCCATGGTCAGTCCCTGTTTATCTTCTTTTGTTTATAGTTGCCCTCGGAAAATGATTCTCGATTAAAATCTTCTAAGTCTCATTTCGTCTGTACAACACTTTCGTCCGAACCTCGAATGACCATCAAATCTCGAATGACGATACTATTTTGACTTTTGACGATGAAGAGATCAAATGCTCGCAAGAGCGAGTTTTTCACCTTCTTCCACAATCACATCCATAATGACGACGTGATATTGCATTCCAGATGACGATAGCGATTAAGATAACAATGTTAAGAATTATTCTATTCTCACAAAGGCTCTGTCACTCAAGTATTGAATGATGTCATTATTCGAATTCCAGACGACGATAGCGATGATAATGATCGTGAGGATCGTCGTCATCGACCCGATCGTCCATCGTGCAGAACTGTCAAATGCACGTCGGGAACAGAGTGCATCATCGAGAATGTGAGCGATAAATAGCTATTAGAGTTCGAATTACGGGTTCATTTCACACATTCTCTCGTCTCTCTGACCGGAGAGCGAGCACGTGAAATGAAGGGACGATTACCCGTATTTCGAACTGTGATTGATATTTCCATTTCATACTCTCAAACTAGCGATGATATGTATATCAATGTATGAAAAGTGTGGGATACCATCGACATCGAACGATCAGCCCTACTTCACCATAATCACACAAAAATGAGGAGACCAAATATAGCGGCAAACTTGCTCCTTTCAGGGTCGTCCAACTTGTCGTCCCATCCGCCCTACTCCATCTGAGCCTTCTTGGCCTTTTCGTTCTTGTCGAGATATCAACTGCCCGAGGAACTCGAGATGCCAATTGGAGAGAGTGAGATTTATGCATTTCAATAGCATGATGCGTGGAGAGATTACTTACTATCTTACCTAGGTTAACTAGTTTTTCTGAAAAAGTATGAAAGAGCGGACCATTCCTTATTGTGGTGGCGCAAATGAGACATTCGTCTCCTCGATTTCCACACTATCTCGAATGTCGGGTGGACCATAGGGAAGAGAGAAGCGAATCCGAACTGTGACCACTGATACATATATCTCCAGGATCGCAACTGTCGCGATCGTCATTGCCCCGATGTTCCCGTTTGTGTGAGGCAGAGTCGTCCTTCATGCGATAATGTCCAATGTCCCTTCGGAACCAGATGTCGCATTGTTGAGGATGTTTGTTCTTCCTATTCCAATCCAAGTCTTATACTTTGCAGTATATATATATATATATATATATATATATATACTATACATTTAGAGATTAATTATTCTGACAAACAGTTAAAATCAATTTCAGCGCTTCTGCAGAGGTCGTGATTGTGACGAAGTCATCTCCTGTGTTCCATCCTCCTTCAATCCCTGTGATAACGTCCGCTGTCCCTTCGGAACCGTGTGCAGATTTGATGGACGCCAGCCCACTTGCACCCCCGTCGGTAAGTGTTAATCGTTAATTTATCTCGAACTGGAATATATGCAGAATCAAATAAAAATTACCTATTTTAGTGATCGATCAGTGCCTAAATGTGAGATGTCCTTCCGGATTCCAATGCCGAACTGTCGACAACCAGCCTCGTTGTTTCCCGGTAAGCCATATTGGAAAAAAACCTCTGCAGTTTACTACAATTATCGACGTAACAGTAAAATTTAAAGTAGAGTCAACCGAAATAGAATGTTTCCAATCAATATTTTTAGTCCAACGGTCCCTCCTGTGGCCCTAACCAAGTGTTCGCACAGTGTTCTTCCCCGTGTGAGCCGAAATGTGGACAGCCTGCTCCTGTGAGTGAACTTAATATTTCTGGATATCAAAATGACGGATTCACATCAAAAATATTTAGCTTTATTTTTTCCGGGAGTGCCTCATCACTCATCACTAAATTTTTTTCCAGACTGCCTGTATCGCTCGCTGCGACCCTCCGAAATGCCAGTGTGCTCCGGTATGAAATCGAGTTGCCCATATTTGTTTCAAACACTATTTCTATTTGAGTTGCAAACGAGTAAACATGAGAAATGGAGAGAATCTGCTCAGGTTTCAGTTCGTTACTTCAGGGTTTCTGGCGTCACTGGAATGGATCTTGCGTAACACAGAATCAGTGCTTCTTCGGATGAATGAGTTGATAACCTCACGATAAATATATTTGTACTCGTATTCCAATTATCCCACGTCAATCACAAGAAAAGTTTAGAAATAGTTTTATATAATAACTAAAAGTATGTTGTTCATCAGCTCTTTATCAGTTAGTAAAATCAGGAAATCACATTAGAACAGTGGATGATTATGATAAACCCCAAAACATAGCCGATCAGAAACAAAATGAACCAGTTTTAAATTAATTTCTCAAAATTGGCCCATTGTTTGCGAATACCGCGCTTGTTTTCTTTAGCCAATAATGTGATTATCACCAATTTGAAAAAGAGCCTTTGTCGTTCCACTCATTACGTACACCACACGTTTGCGTGCCCATGATGTAATTGTCTGCCCTTTCAATTACATCATGGGCACGTTTCACCCGCTCCATTTCACCCGCTGACTTCCTCAGAAGTACGGAGGAAGTCAGCGGGTGAAATGGATCTCTCGTGGAGCAATGGACGACTCTACCACTCTGCTCGTCTACCTAACCACACTGCTGGAGTTGGTTTCATCGTGAGTGGATTGGTAAAACAGAAGGTTGTTCGATTTTGCGTTCTAACTGCCAGGATCTGTTTCCTCGATGTTGCAATTTCGGATGGAATCCTAATTCGAGTTTTCCAGATCTACGCACCTGCCTCAATTGACATGCTCGAGTACAGTACTTTCATTCACGAGGTCGAGCAAGCATTTCATCAGCCAGTGACAGGTAGCCACAGATATAGATTCGTGCATAAGGTCATCCTATTTGATTTCAATGGGAAAGTGGGGGTTTGTGAACCGGGGGAACAATCTGTGGGAAACTTTGGGTATGGAAAAAATTGAAATTGAAATATCTTTCAATATCGCGCAAGGTTGGACTATGCAACGATTGGATCAAATTGAAATATCTTTCAATATCGCGCAAGGTTGAACTATGCAACGATTGGCGCCGCTAGTGGCTCATTCTAGTGCGCCGCTAGATTTCCTGGCGGTCGGTTTACCGATCTCTCTCACTTTTCCTCCCCCTTTTCCTCCTCTACGATGCCTCCTAAGCCGATTTCGTCTCCTACATTGTCTACTCCGGATGCAGCGGCCAAGATTATCAAACTTCTGGAAACGCTCCATGTCAAGCTTGACTCGAAACCACAATGTGAGTGTAACCAACTTCGTCAGGAACTTATGGAGTTGAAGAAGATGTTGGGAAAGTCGGCTGAACAGCCTCCCCCGCCGTTGGATACATACTCGGCTGTGAAGATGGCTATTAACGATGCTGCAGCCTACTCTGAGAAGGCAAAGAGAGCTGTCTGGGTAGGAAGACCAGAGGAATCTACTCCTGAACTGACTCTTGCTTCTGATCAAAAAGCAATTGAGGAACTCTGTGCGGAACTGAATGATGGATCACTCTCTCAAGCTCTCACTGACGGAAAGATCCGCTATCATCGACACCCGGAAGTCAAAGCTGACCGTAAGAAGCGAATCCTCAAAATCGTATTCACGGATGAGAAGACCCGTGATCAATTCCTCTCTCTCATCCGCTCCAAACGCCCGTCTACCGTATCCCGTGTTCCCGGTAACTTCGTTCGACGTGATCTTTGCCCCTACGAGCTGCAACTCGAAAGAAAAGCTAGGATAGATGCATATGCACTGAACTGCAAGATTGGTGGTCTGGCCTATGGAATTCGTGACGAAAAGCTGATCAAATTCAATGGAATTCCCCGCCCTCTACCCGCCGGATATGAAACCCGCCCGCCCCGAGGATACTCCGATTTGGCTCTTCTCAACCTGACAAATCCCGCAATCAACACCTCACTCTTTCTGCAATCGAATGGTATGAACATGACTCTGAATGAATCCAACAGCAATCCTTCTTCTGACATCCTCTCAACGCTTACGCCAATGCAATCGAAACCAACTGTCAATACAACAGCAAAAGGAAGCGCTACCGGTGCGGTGGTAAAGGCCTAGGACAGGAGCAGCAGTGAGGTAATTGTCCCTATTCCGTCTATTCATCTGTCTGTCTCTTCTGATTGTATTTCTCCATCTTCTCCTTCCCCTTCTATCACTTCCAAATATCTTTTATCTGATTCAAAACATATCGAGCTATTTTACAGTAACGCACGTTCCATCCGCCGCAAATCTCATTTACTTTCTTTTATCAAATCCTTAGGTTATCATCTGATACTGTTGTGTGAGACTTGGCTTACCAGCGACGATGGCGATGCGTTTTTATTGGGTTCTCAAGGAGACTACGTTGCATTTAGAAAGGATCGCATAACCAATGCTGAGATTTCTCGAGGCGGAGGCGTTGCGATTCTTTGCTCCCCTCCTCTGAATCCCTTTCTTATTGCCTCCTTTTCATCTGATGGTATCGAATGCCTCGTAATTGACATCCACTTTCCCAATCTAAGTAACGTACTTTCCTCCATTCGCATCTGTCTTATTTATCGATCCCCTTCTTGCTCAGCATCTTCCCTTACTTCGCTCCTTTCTTTCATTGACCCCCTAATTTCTAACTCCTTCCTTATCTGTGGTGATCTAAACTTCCCGAGTATTGACTGGACCCGTCTTACTTCACCCTCTAATAACGACTTCCTTTCCTTTGTTTGTGATCACCGTATGACTCAGTTCGTTGACTTTAAAACGCGCGGTGACAACATTCTCGATCTAGTGCTTTGCAACACTAATATTGTCCGCAATGTTACTCCTTCCCTTCCCTTTGCTGATCACACAAGCATAAGTTTCTCTCTGGGTGTGCCCTCTCCCCCTTTAGGCGATTTTGTCCCTTCTAGACTGTATCACCTTGCAGACTGGGAGTCCATCTCTAGTCTTATATCATCTCATGATTGGACTCTCGCGCTTTCCTCCCTTGACGTTGAGCACGCCTCGATTTACTTTACCAACTTCTGCAATTCTCTTTTAGAAACTTTTGTCCCCAAGTCATCTCGCTCGCCTTTCTCTCATTACCCCAAGCACTTGCGTATTCTCTATGGTAAATCGCAACGTGCTTCTTCCCTTGCTCCCAATAGTATGCAGGCCGCCTCGTTCGCCAAACGCTTTGAGAGAGCTCTGAGAGTGCATTCTGAGAGAGTTGAATCCCGTGTTATCGACTCCAAGAACCCTAAAGCTTTTTACAGTCTTTGCAAAACGCGTCTTAGTTCAAGTAAATCCGCTCCCCCTGGTATCATTGACCTGAATGGCTCTCTTCTGTTAACTAACAAAGACAAGGCCTTAGCTTTCTCTAAGTACTTTGCCTCTGTGTCCACCCTTCCAATGCATGCACCTCTTCGCCCCAGCGTTCCTTCCCCTACTATTCCCCTATTTGACCTCCCCTCAATTAGTCCTGCCCAAATTCTAGCTGGCATAGCTTCTCTTGCACCCAAGTGTAACTTTTCACCTGATTGCTTACCCAACATCTTTTACGCCAAATGCAAATTCTCTATTGTCTCTCCCTTGCTGATTATTTTCAACAAAAGTTTGCACTCTAAGTCAATCCCCAGCCTTTGGAAACAAGCTATTGTGAAACCTATCCCTAAAACGTCATCTAACGCAATTAGTACTTTTAGACCTATTAGTCTCACTTGTTCTGTGACTAAGATTTTCGAGAAGATTCTGATTTCTGAAATTACTTCCTACCTTGAGAGTCATAATCTCTTTGATTTCAATCAAGCTGGGTTCCGCGTTAATCGCTCCACATGCACTCAGCTTGTGCAAACTCATTCAGATTATCTTCTTTTTAAATCTCAGAACTCGTCCTTCGATACTATATATTTTGACTTCCAGAAAGCGTTCGACAGCATAGACCACCGTTTCCTCCTCCACAAACTTTACCTGCTTTTCTTCTAATATTGTTTCTTGGATTGGTGAGTATCTCTCGAATAGGTCTCAATCCGTTCTCATAGGTAGCACTCTATCAGATCCCACTCCCATTACTTCTGGTGTCCCTCAAGGCTCATGCATTGGTCCTCTCTTATTCATTCTCTTCATTAACGACCTGTCCAAATCCCTTCCTGCTGATGTCAAGTACGGTATATATGCTGATGACTTAAAAATTTATGCCAAAGTTCCTCTACACTCTAATATTCTCCAGTCATCTATTGATTCCGTATTTGAATGGTCGAAAGAGTGGAACCTGCCCCTCAACGAGACGAAATGCACTGTGGTACACTATGGGAACCTCTCTCCTCGAGCTCAATATCTTATTAATGGGACTCCCCTTTCTGTTTCACCTTCTATCAAAGACCTTGGTGTTCTTATGCAATCCTCCCTTAAGTTTAACGACCATATTTCTAGAATAGTTTCTAAAGCAAGAGCTAAAGTAAATCTCATTTTTAAATGCTTCTTTTCTACTGAGCCTGGTTTATACTCTCGCGCTTTTAGCACTTTCGTTAGACCTCTTCTTGAGTACGGTTCAGTTGTTTGGTCTCCGCATACAGTAACCTTAGCAAACCATATAGAAGGAGTACAGCGCAATTTCTCTAAGCGCTTATTCATTCGTTGCCGTATCCCTTACTCGCTGTATCCCGATAGAATAGCCCAGCTTTCCCTTCCCACCCTTGAGCATAGGAGACTAATCTCCGATATTCTCTTCCTTCATAAATCCATTCACGGCTTCTATTCTTACGACCGCACCAATCTTTTTAAATTATCCCCTCTTGCTCGTAGTCTTCGTAGATCTCATTCACTACGCATAGTCTTGCCATACGCACTTCCCAAGTCTCACTCTAATTTTGTAACTAGAACTATCGATCGATGGAACGTGCTATCTGCTGAATTCGTACATAGCTCTCCTTCCAATTTCCGATCTCATATTCTGTCTCTTCCTTCTATCTCATTTACCCCTGATTCTCTCTTGCGGCTCTAATACCAACCTGCTGCTCCCCCGACGCCCCACGCCTCCAAACCGAATCGTCAACATGACGACGGACCTCCACCCAAAACCTAACGAAGATCAACGTAAATCTTATCTCCTTCATACCTTGGTGGATAAAATAATTGAAATTGAAATTGAAATTGAAATTGAAATTGAAATTGAAACGATAAGGGGCAAATAGTGGTCGATTTATGCGAAAGGCTGCATCTACGGGTGGGAAACAGTTTATTCCGTAAGAGGGACGCTAGAAAATTCACATGGGTTTCGCCTAACGGACGCGCAAGGAACGAAATAGATTTCATTTTATTTCCAAAGGGGATTCGGGTTATGGACGTAGATGTGGTGAATCGATTAGAATTTTCTACCGATCACCGCATGGTTAGATCCTTCATTTCCTTCCCCTTTCGGTTTCGGCGTGGGAGAAATAGACCGGCAAAGGGAGACGCTCACCTCGAAAAGGACCTGTTCAAGTTCAGTCTAGAAGCTGAAATGAAGCGCGTAGGAGGGAGGGTAGAATACGGTACTGTGGTTTCGGCGGTTCAGACGGCGGGCAAAATTGCTACTACTTTCACCCCCCGTGGAAAGCGGGTTTCACAAAAGACCAGGGACTTACTAATTAGAAGGAGGGAACTTAAAATTGATTCGGTTGGTGTATCTCGGGTAGAATGGTTACTGGTTAATCGGGCAATAAGGGAATCTTTTAAAGCTGACAGGGACCAAGGGTACCTCAATTATATCAATGAGGCAATTAGAATGGGAAAGGGTTTCAAAAGGGCACCGGTAAAATTAGCTATTGGGAGGGAAAGAATTTCGCGCATTAGGAATGGTAACGGAGACTTAGAACTAACTCAGGCTGGCATTGTAGAGGCGTTTCAATTTTTTTACAACAACCTTTACAAGGGAGATGGTGGGATAGGATACAGGGAGGTTATAGAACGGGATCCATTTGTACCTATTTGCGCGTCGGAAGTAGACCAAGTGCTGAGGCACTTCAAATCTGGCAAAGCACCTGGGAAGGATAGGATAACGGGAGAAATGCTAAGGATTGGGGTTGACCAACTAGTTCCTACTCTCACCACCCTTTTTAACAACATCATTATGGGTAACATCCCTCAAGGTTTCGGTGACTCGCGCACTATCCTCCTGCCCAAAACTGGTGACGCTACTCTACCTAAAAACTACAGACCAATCAGTTTGCTGCCTGTTTTACAGAAAGCATTAACTGGACTGCTCAATAAGAGGTACGCGCCGGTCTTGGATAGGAACAAAAGCTGGGAACAAATGGGGTTTAGACAAGGCCATTCCACTATTGACGCAATCCATACTCGTAAAAATCGGTCATTGCACATTGTGTTGATTACAGGCTGCCGATCTATCTGCTTTTTGTGGATATATCGAAGGCTTTCGACAGTGTATTCACAGAAGCAGTATTCAGATCGGTAGAGATGGAAGGAATTCCGTCGGAGGTGGTTTCATTCTTAGCGGGTCTCTCTCAGGGAAGTAAGAATGCGCTGGTGGTCAACGGGAGTGAGGTGGAAATTAAGGTTGGAAGGGGGGGTTCGTCAAGGTGACTGCTTGTCCCCAAGACTCTTTACTGCAGTTTTAGATAGGGCATTCCGCCAATTAGACTGGTCTAAGAAGGGAATTTGCATAAATGGGCGGTTCCTTTCTCATATCCTATTTGCTGATGATGCTGTCATTATCACATTTTTAAAATGATACGATGGTAATTGCACACCTACTAAACTATTCCGCGCGGCAAACGCGTTAGCTCCGCCCACTTTCACTTCTTTTCACGCGTTTTTCGCCCGTTTTTATTACTTTATTATATTTTTTAATGATAAAACTCGATTTCTGGTATGGTTTCGCGTTCATTAAGCAGCAATTATATAATTAAAGCTTAATTTTAAATGCGACGATAGTTTAATAGAAATTTCGTTACGCGAGGAACAAGACCGTGGAACTAGAAAAGGTTTTGACTGGAGTGGGACTGCAGCTCAACGGGGATAAGACCATCGGAATGACATCCAAACCCCTACCCAGAATAGTTAAAGTAGCTGGAAAGGTTGTAAAATTGCAGGAAAAGGTGGTATACTTGGGAAGTGGGATAACAATTAACGGGAATGACGACTGGGAAATAACACGGAGAATTCAAGCAGGGTATGGGGCATTTCACAAACACCGCTCATTTCTCATCAATCGGGGTATCCCAATGGCTCACAAACGTCGCCTATTCAATGGCTGCATTCTCCCCGCGGTATTGTATGGTTGCGAATGTTGGGCTCTGACCAATGCACAAATGAATCGATTATCAGTGGCTCAACGTCGAATGGAAAGATGGATGGTAGGTTGTACTGTGCTCGATCATGTCTCTAATGAGCGGTTGCGAGATTCAACTCGAGTTCGGGACTTTGTTCGAGATGCGCAGAAAAGGAAATGGTTTTGGTTGCACAAGATCGCGAATGACGACAATTGGAAGTGGAGCCGATCTGTGATCGAATGGTTCCCGACAAGAAAAAGAAGAAGAGGTCGACCAATGACTAGATGGAGCGATATCTTCCGCAAGACTGTTGGCCCGAACTTTCTCAACGAAGCAAGAAAAGCCAGTTGGAATGCCATGCACATCAGAGCCCTCACCTAACCCGACCTCTTGATAAATGTGTTATAATCGAAATCGAATCGATCTCTCTCTCTCACTTGCACGTGCCTCATACGATTTATATCAGCACATCATGGATCCATTTGTCTATTTTTAAATACTTATTTTTAAAAAAAACTTTTTGAAACTGAAATAATGATGCTATTGGGTAAACTAGAAACCTCACTCCAGCAGCATCTGCAAAAAAAATTGAAAGATCAAAAATAGGGAAATTTGGTTTTGTGTTTACATACTTGTTTTGGGTAATCGGATATGTTGCACACACGATAAGCCAATTTCCATAGCATTTTGAATGTTCAAGGGTTGCCAAGTTGAGTATTACACTAAGAATCGTATGCGATACTGTGGTGTCCCTTGGCTGTGGTAGGCGTCGAGACGTAGTAGGATAAACCACAAGTTTATCTACCAACTAAAAACTAATAAGAGAGAGCGAACTAAGCAGGAAAACGAGGCAGAGCTCGTGATGACAAAAAGCACACGCAATAATGTCGAGAAATGACAATAGTGAAATGTCGACTAACTACGGTAGAAGTTGTGTGTGTGTGATTGACTACTGACTTTAAATAATAGGGTGCGAGTTATTTAGGATAACTGCGCGTTATTGATTACTATACAACAGATACAAACAGCAGAGGGGTTGGGCGAACATAGCAGAAGAGTATTGAAGGAACTATATAAGAGCGTTAGGGTGCTTCATTCAGCAGCACTCAATGAACTCTTCCGCTGCAGATACAAAAACTCTGCGTCCTTATATCCCAATCGTGGAAAATTTGAAGGTCGCATGCTTACCCGGACAGGTTTGGAATAGGTTCCCTTGACTAGCTTCTATCTCTTTTCTTTGAGGATGATTTGATTAGTCTCTCGATCGGAGTTCGTAAGGCAAGAGTGGAATTGTTTGAACGGACGTTCTCCGGAATTTCTGAGCTTCGAATGATTCAGCCCAGAGGAATTATTGAAAATTGCGGACCTGCCAAAGACTTCAATGTAAGAAATTTGATTGTGCTGCCGAATCGTGAGTATTTTCAGATATATACAGTAAGTGTGAAACTCATTGATCGATGCCTGTTGAATTTTCTCAATGAGTGTTTCGGAAAACGAATCGAGAAAGTCTGGCTCGAAGAGTGTCGAAGATGTGAAGTGTTGGGCGCAATATCGAATATTCTTCAAGATATTTCATTCCCCGATATGGAAATCTTCACAAAAACGATGTCGGAAAACCAGGCGTTAGTTCATTCTTCTATTCAAAATACTGGTTTTAATTTAGGAACCATCTTCACGAATTTCTAAGTGAACACAATGTCGTTCAGATTGTCTTACGGATTGGAGAAATTTCGAAAACTGCGCACGGTAAATTAATTTTTAAAAATGCTGAAACAACTTTACATAACAAAAATTCAGCAAACTTCCGCCTTCGCTTTTCCACTTTTGTGCCAAATCTGAAGTTTGCACAAAACACAACACTCGAATTCTACAAAGATTAACGAAGAATTATCCAGGTCATAATATTCACATTTTATTGTAATTACTGCATACAACGTGTGAATGGATTTGAATTAGATTAAATGGAAATAAATGTTATGAGATCCAAGTTGAGAAAAATGCATTCAGATATCATCATCGGTCATATAATTCCGAACCATGAATGCAAACTCATCACTGTCGATTAGACCGTTACCGTCCACATCAACCTGAAAAACAAATAAGCTATACAACTAACTGAATTGAACATAATTGTACCGAAATTTAAATGTAGAGATATACCTCATTGAAGATTTCTTCTATAATAGTGCCTTCAGTGATATCACCAAACTCGCGAAGAACATAGTAGAATTCTTCTTTCGAGATAAGTCCAGACTCAGACTGGAATACGATAGTATTTCATCAATACAGTTTTATTTTTTTTTGTTTTTCTAACAAAAACACTTAATATTTAAAAATTCAATTAACGTAATGTGACCCTGTCGAAGACGGCGAAACACTGTTGAATGACTTCGTTCCATGAAGATTTCTTCTCGTAAAGCCGATGAATCACCTATAATATCAGTCCATTATTGACCGAGTTTGTTCGAGGCCGAAGAGATGAGAACTAAGATTTCGTTTGGTCATATAAAAATATTTACCTCACAGAATTCATCGAAGTCAATGACGTGGTTCCCCCTCTGATCTACCTGAAATTTGTGCAAATGATACTTTTTCTGATACCTTTCTGTCAAATTCAAACAAACTGCAGGAGATCAAACGAAATATTTATATATGATCCATAGATATATCTAACCTCATCAATTATTTTGTCCAATTCGTCTCTCGTTATTTCAAGGTCGAGATTCTTCATTGCTGATTGCAATTCGTCCCGTCCGATTGCTCCAGAACGATCTATTGAGGATATAACATAAGTTGAATGCACATTGATAGTGCCTAGGACCTATGTGGTTTATAACATTTTTTTATCCGAAAATGTCGCACTATTTGGCAGGTTCTCACAACAAATTCTATTTAACGGCAGCTACAATTTCAGGCCCACGCATCTCCATTCTAGTATTTCCTTTTATATTGGCTCTCAAATCTCGCAAAGGCTACAAAACAGCTGCCCACTACCATAGAAACAAGAGGAAAGAGAATACGATTTCCAATTTCTTTGCCTCAATCTGATCATGATGCTTGTTTGTTTGGCTTGGCTGGGATAACGCTCGAATTTGAAAAAAAATCATGTAGTGAAACAAATAAACGGATTGTAAGTTCATCTCACCAATGTCGAACATGTTGAACACTTGTCTGTACTCATTTTGTTCCTCTTCGGTGTACCTGGATATTTTTTGTGCCAAATTGATGGTTTTTTAAAAGTTAATATAATTAATTTTTATTCACTTGTTCAGTAGAGGCGATTGTTGACGTGTCTCAGATTGTTCAAGTCTGTCTGAGTTCAGCTTCAACTGAAATTAACATTGAATTGGAGCAAAAAAATCGCCATGGGATTCTCATACTTGCTCTTTACTTGCTCTCTCACAATTCGACACTGGTGATTCAGAGACTGGCCACTGGCCGTCAAGGATAGGCTCAAGTTGCTAACCGGCGATGGGATGGCTTGCCCGCCATGATAATGCCAACTTTCTTTACTTTACCTATGACTGTGTGAAAAGGTAAAATTCGCTAACGATGGGAATCTGAAGACTCGTAATCCTTTCCTTGAAACGATGTTGATGTGCGCGTCCAGAATCCATTGTCACCTTCTCTTGAGAAACACTGGCGGTCGAAGTGGTGGGCTGAATAGATAGAATTTGATGACGAACTTCTATAATACTAGCCGAACTTCCAATATGTCCATCTAAAACGATTTCTGACTATAATACGATGGTACACAATGACAAGGATACTATCTCAGAAAGATATGAGACGAATCGCGAGAGAATCACCCATTTTCAAGGCTAGGTGGCGGAATACAAAACATATGTCCAATCCGGCCCAAAAGTATATGTACTATTTACAATGCTCTTTCGAACGGCGCCTCGGAAATTTGAATATCGATTTTTATTTTCGGGTTACAGGAGATCAAATATCAACAACTAACGATATTTTATTGAAATGAACCCCACGAAAACAATCATAACTCGCTTCAAAAATAACTTTTTCATTCATTCTAAGTTGTGATGGATAGAGGGAAGCTCGGGCAACATTTCTCAGAAGAAAAAGTCATTCCTGGTCAGTGCGCTCATGCGGAGCGGTCGGATTTAGGAAAAAATGGTGTAACTATGGGGATACCGGTTTCCCCAAAAAGCCACTATGATTTTTATTAAGTACCTATATATGCCTCAAAAATCGCAAAAGGGCAGACAAATTGGAGAGGGAGAAAAAAAGCTCTCACTTTTGTCTCTCGGCTCGCGGACGAGTTTCGTAAAGAAAAGTTTCTGACGTTCCTTTTGAACCTATATGTTGCCCGAGCTTCCCTCTATCCATCACAACTTAGAAGGAGTGAAAAAGTTAATTTTGAAGCGACTTATGATTGTTTTCGTGGACTCATTTCAAGAAAATATCGTTAGTGGGTGATCTTTGATCTCATGTAACTCGAAAATTAAAAATCGATATTCAAATTTCCGAGGTGGAGTTTGAAAGAGCATTGTAAAAAATATTTGCCATATACTTTTGGGCCGGATTGGACATATGTTTTGTATTCAGCCACTGGGTGGTCGATTCTCTCGTGATTCGTCTCATATACTATCTCCATTTGAAGTGTGATAATTAAAGGGGGAGGGGCACGAATATTTTCTCACATAAGCTGAGCCTGTGGGGTAATAGGGATGATAGGGAGATTGGCAGTCGTAATAGGGAGATTGGCAGTCGAAAATAGCAGCAATAGTGAGGTTTGCACACTGCGGGAGTCGAACCAGCGGGTGCCGGATAGCGAGGCAAAAGCACAACCACTAGGCTAAGTGCCGTTATATCAGATGAGTCTAGACGGCCTAGTTAAGGGAGAGGACAGAGTCAACCGCTGTGCTGATTACTGTAGTTACAGCGGGGTGCAGGCACGTCGTGGTGGGACCCACCAATTTCGATTCGTGCCCCTCCCCCTTTAAATTCAATATTTCATTTATTTTCTCTTCACAAAAACTATTCCGGTTTATATAATTAGAGATATCGATTTCTACTGATAAAAGTGGCAAATACTGAAAGCTAAGAGAGGGCAGCAGATGGAAAATGTGAATCGCAAATAAAGGGCGAGAGCATGTGAAATGTTTGAGTTGACAGGTTGAAATACCAGAACGAAGGTGAAAAGGTGAGAAGAGAAAGTGATGAAGAAAGTGAGATTCGAACAAACTTCGTTGACCTTCAACGCGGCAAATAAATGCGACCCAGAATTTCTTCCGCCTTAGACATATCCCGATTTTTCATGTTCTCTCATTGAGGAGGAACAATTAAGGGAATAAAATATTTAGCTTTTCAGGTCGAAAAAATTTGATCAGACGGCCTAAATCGAATTTACTAGGGCTGTTTGTTGTTGTGCGACGTCACCTTTCCGTCATCATGAGACTCGTTGGAGAATGGAAAGGAATGGCGAGCCTTCGTTCGAAGAATCTTCGGTTTCTTGACAATCAGCGAGAATGATCGAAATCGAAACGGCATCTGATCTTAAAATGAGTAATTACGTTCAAAAATTGAAAAAAAAATCGTTAAGAATTGCAGAGAACAAGGCTTCAAATTTGGAGTGGTGTGAGGACGGGCGGCGGCTTCATTCACATTTCCCAGGGAAAACACATTTGGTGCCACATAAAAGCGGTCTCTGTATCCACGGTGATCCCATTTTCTTTTCCCATTCTCTTCTCCCATTCTTTTATCCTATTCTCCTTGGATCACCCTTTATTATCCTTATTCGATCTTCTAACTGAACGAATGTCTGATGCACATTCTGTTGAAATTGCATTTCACCGAAATCATGAAAGGAAGCTGAAAAAGGTAATTTACAGCCAAAGAGAAATTGGACCAATCGATATTCATGATAAAAATGAGAACTATGTTATAGTTCATTAAAGGAAAATGGAACGCACGATACTCGAAATCTCTTTGCAGTTCGGACAGAAGGACGAGGAGCAGTTGAGCCGTACCACAACAGACGGGACCCCATTCCCCTACAATAGGAAAGCGCCGACATGCTGGCGCGACGACCACGTACCATCGGCGCCCAAAAAATTATTTATTTTAATTTATTTATTCATGTTCTTTATTCTCCGTTCCTTCGTCTTGGTGTGTCGTTAGGCCATACTGAACGTTTTGCACAGGAGTGCCTTAGCAGTTTTGTCTCGCACTTTTGCAACACGAATCTCTTACGAAGACGAGGCTTGAAGTTGAAGGTCGCTAAAAAACTCGCTCATAATTGCATTTAAACCTCAAGAAAGCCATTCCCTATATAGGATCTCTTGTTCTCTTTTGTCCATCGATTATCATCTGCAAAGGCATTTATTTCTGTACTGATCTTTGGCTGTACAAAGTGCAATCGATTTGGAACATCTGATCTGACAGCTATTTAAAATGAAAAGGCAAGATCATGGAAGATCAGTAACGGATAGATCATGGTCAGGATTCGATCTCTAAGTCGTGCTTCCTAAGCTAACAACATAATTGGCAAATTGCCCGAGCTTTGAATGACCGCATCTCCCGAACAGATTCTACTCTACCCGATTTACACACTCTCTAGCCGCTCTAGCCTGTCTGCCCGCTTTGCCTGCGGAAGAGAGTTATTCTCTCTCTCAGATTCCTCTCTGTCTCTGCCCCACTCAGCCTCCCCCTCCCTCTGCTCTCTCTGCCACTCTATCTTCCATACAAAGCATTCATATCAGTCTGTGATTCATATCAGTCCTGCATTTGTTTTCAATTATTGAATTGGCTGATCTCTCATCAATGTCCTCATTTTCAACGACATTTCAGTGTCCTTTCTACCCGAGGACGACCATCATTCTTTGAAAGAACTATAACGAATGAATAAACAAATATAGAGTGAGCATTTCTCATTTTCTTACTACATCAAGAAACGAGAACGACAAGAAAGGACGGGCGAACGTGGCCAAACTCCATTACATGCCTGCACCTGGACGACAAGTTGGTTCTATTTATTTTTTTTAGTTAGATTAACATTTTGCCATTTTCCTTCAGCAGTTCATTCTCATCAGTAGTGTGTTGGGTCGCGCATCGGAACCATCAATTACTGTTAAGCACACCACACTTCCAGACATCGAATTGTGGTCCGATCCTCATCGAGAGGCAGCTGCCCTTCCCCACGACGACTGCCGGCATTCATAAAGACATTCACGAATACATGAAGCAGATTGATAAGCCGACGGCCGAATTCAAGGCAATGATACAAATGAACAACGTCAATACAATCTTCACATTTCAGCTCAACCACTTGAAGGCAGACAACATGATGCGGGTGTAGTTGTGTGGTGCGATTGCAGCGGCCGACTCTGCAAATCCCGGACGGTCCTCAAGTTCCGGATCACGAAATTCTTTATTGTGATTGAAATAAAAATGTAATTTATAATCGATGATAGTTAACAACATATGAGAATTGGCAAATTGCCCGCGCTTTGAATGACCACATCTCCCGAACAGCGGGGGTCCTCAAGAACAGTTCCTCCCCCTCCAGAAAACTAGGTGTCCTAAGACATGTCCAAGACACACGCCAAGACATGTTCAGAAGAACATGAGGCACGTATAATTTTGTGTTAATAGTAATCGTTTTCTTCGGTGGAACTAGAACGTATCCCACGACCACTTAGCCCATGACATTCTTCACATATGCCAATGTGGTCTAGTGCTATCGGTACATGCAAATGTTGACTTGATTTGTTTAGAGAATTTCGAGTTATTACTGTTTGCATGCTTACAATTAGGGGTATTCAGGGATTCGATAAAAAAATTCCTTTTTGGGTCCACGATATCCGGATACAGAGCCGGACATTCTTCTCTCAACACGCTATATCTAGCTCTAAGAACACGACGCTCCGTCTGTTCTCTCGTTTCCATTTCTTTGTTTCCGGCATTTTAAGCGTTTTCCATAGCTTCTTGATTGTCATCTTTTTGTCATACCATCTTTTTTCTTGAGTGTAATCGTCCCGATTTTGAATGCTGTGAGGGAATCACAACGTGGAGAAGAGGAAGGAATGGAATAATGACGGATTTTGAAGGCAACTACCTAGTTTATGAAACGGAAGAACATATCCGAAGGAGGAAGAGTGAATAATTCAATGACATGTTCTGAAAAATAATTTTCTTTCACAAGAGAGTGCAATTGAATGGACACACCTGCAAGGGAAATTCATTAGTATTGAAGAGAGAAATTAACAAAGTAGCGTTCTTATTATATGAGGAGACAGAGTGAGAGCTGAGAGAAAATAGCGTACGAATCGCAAAATCATCAACATTTTTGTTGGTCAATTATGTTTCTGTACTCTGTGCGTAATTTTTTCAATAATTGACATTCAACAGTTGCCAATGAGTGTTCAATAAGTGTTTTCTCAACATGGATTCATTATCTCCGTAATCACTTTCCCTTTGTGAACAATTCCACTTTCGCATTCTTTTTCTCATTCTCATAACCTCGCTTATAAAACTCCTTCTTATTCGAGTGAAGATCATTATGCGATGATTTACCAACCCCTTTGATTCCACCATATACAATGTGACGGTGGAAAGTAAAATGCCGATTTTCTATTGATATGTATTTTCAATATGTATGCCTTCTTTGACACGGTTTGAATTTTTTTGAGTTTTTCCTACAAAGAACCAGATCTACGACGCCTATGCCACAATGGCCGCTGTGGGCAGCAGCTTCGGATTTAAAATATGGGTAAATTTTATTTATTTGTCAAATGACTAATGGGCTTTTCTTATTTTTCTCCCGCGTATTCTCAGCACATGTTCTGATTTAATTTGAATATGTGTCGCAATAGCTTGTATAATCACAGACTACTTACAGCCGCATCGAATCCAAAAATGAATGATTATTCTCAGGAGCACGATAATAGTTCCAGTGGTCTCGTTGCCTCAATTCGGAATGGGTGAGAATGGACGCTAAATGATAAATATTAAGAGCAAATAAGAAGAAAAATCATCGTCAACGTCCATCAACATATAATGTGAGTGATTTTTTTTATCTAAAATTTTTTTTTTTCCTTCGTATTGAAGCTTTCTTGAAACTTTTTTATGTGAGGCTATCTTTTTGCAGGTCGTTGATGAATTTTCCCAATCCCGCAAATATGGACGACTCAGACGAGACATGGATGGCATTGATGTTCCCTGGTGAAATCACGACGTACCACACATCACCCAAGTATAATTTACCGGTAAGTATTTTCAAGTATAATAAATATAAAGACCTTATGTTTAATTTATTGCATTGCGTTATTTCCCCTTTACAGACTGCCGTCGCACGCATGTCAGTGGGCGATTCAGCAATGATGAAGTGGAATGGGATTGAGTACGAAACATCATGTATACTTATCGGAACTGAAAAAGTGAGTTTTTATCGCGGGAAAAAGAGTTGTACCTCTGTAGTGAGCAGGAGTATTTATAGGAATGTGAGCGTCTAGTATACAAACTGGTCGAGGGGTATATGCACCCTTGTGAACTCGATATTCCTCCTCAACTCCTCGATGATCACTGTAGAATGTGTCAGAAGAAGATCAGTGGAAAACTTGCCGTGCTCATTCATCAATTAGAACACACCGGTCAGATTTAAATCAACCATTTTTTAACATGATATCTTTTGTTACAGTTAACACATGCCCCATTCTACTGTGCGGACATAACTTCAAGGATGTCAGCCGAATGGAGAACCATCTACGTAGACATGTTCAGGGAAATGTAAAGATAAAGTTAGAGACGGATGACGAAGGATTCCCTGATAATTTTTCTGGTGCAAAGACGAAAAAATTAACGAAAAGGATGAGGAAAGTGAAAATTGAAGAAGAAGATGATGTTTCGCTCGATGAGAATGGGAATGAAAGGTTGGATGTTTTCAATACCAGATAAACAATAAAAATTTGATTTTAGGCCAACGAAAGAACGAGGCATATCGAGAGTGGAGAAGAGACAGTGAACAATGGATGGTCAGAATTTAACCTCATTTTCCCAAGAATATTTATTTGAAAAATGAAATAATTGCAGAAAAACCCAGAATGGATTGTCCAATTTCCTTGAAGAGTTTCTTACACGAGAAGAGTTACGAGAAGCACATTGCAGAGCACAACGGAGATAAAGAAAATTAACATGAGAATAAACGTGATCATCAGGACTCTGAAAAATATTTCGTAAAGTCCTCATTGAAAAATGTCATATATTAGATTATTATTTTGTAAATCGTAATGTGTATGCATGTGTGAATAAAGTTCTATATGAGAAACCGGGCTGGATTTATTACCACGCAATCAGTAAATATAATTGATTTTAAAAATACATTGCACTAAAGTTTTGTGACTTGCAGTTTCAACAGGTGATATACCCTTATTTGAATTCCCGCTCATTTTAGATCCGTGACGCTGACCGAGGATTTGCGAAGAATTACCGGTAATAGGGAGTAATTTTATTTCTATCATGAGTACTATATTTCAAGTGCGAATTAATGCCATTCAACAGTGGCCAATGTGTTTTCAACAAATGTTTTATCAACATGGATTTCTCCATAATCACTTTCCCTTGGTGATTCTTGCCAGATGGGGATACTTGGCAACATCGGCCTTCAATCGAGTAAGACGGAAGTCTGCATTATACGAGTTAAGCCAGTAGGAACGCATCTTCTCATTGCTCTGAAAATATACAATGAACATTTTCTGTATGAACAGGTCAGTTTCTGTAAACTATGAATACATGGAGCTTATAGGAAAGGAAGAGCAAACTAAGCCCTAGACTCTCGCTTCCGGAAACAATGTGGGGAATAATTTCCGGTCCGCCCACTCTCACCTGCTCTCTCACAGTCCACGCAAACTCAAATGTGTGTAGAGCGAGAAGGGGATTACGAGATCTTGTGGGGGCATTGAAATTGAATTCTAGGTAAAGTTAAACTAATAGAATACCTTGAGTGTGACATCTCCTCGAAGCTCGGTGGCAAATCCTCCGCATAGAGTGAGGGTTTTGAAGGACTCGACCGACAGTTGGATCTTCATGGCTGCAGAGAACGACAATTAGTAAGATATACTCAACGATATGTCGTTTTTTGAAGATCGGAAATTGATGGGAAAATGTAAGGCGGTAAATAGGGTTAAATTACAGACGAACTCACGTTCTCCACTGCTCTCCATCATCGATGCGGTGATCACCGTCTCTCCGAACAGGCAGTATCTGAGAATATTTTGTAGTTTTGGAAGGTTTGAAATATCTAGGGACCGAACCTCGGCATCTTCACTCCCACCACTCCAGTGACCACGGGTCCAGTGTGAATTCCGATACGAAGACGCAGTTTGTCATCCGGAAGATGTTTCACCTCGAATCCCTGGAGAAATGTGTTATTAGTCAATCGTTCATACTCAATTTAAGGTGGATATAGGCTAATGTGAAATCGATTATCTCTTTTCGATATTCTGAAGATGATTACCGAAATGAGCCCCAGCAGTTCCAAGGCCGCTCCGGCCACTTCGCCGACATGAGAGTATCCATTCAGTTCGGGCAGACCAGACACGTACATGTAAGCATCGCCGATTGTCTCGATCTGAAGAGACACAGCGCTCTTTACTAAGTTCCTCTCCTCGAATTTGAGGTGTCGCTCACTACCTCTCACTCTCTCACAATCTCACTATCACATGATATATTCATCAAAAATAATAAGATTGAATACCTTGTAGCAGTCGAATTTGTCGATTATAGCGTCGAAACGAGTGTAGAGGTCGTTGAGCATATTGACGATCTGAAATTAAACGTTATCAGTATCGCTCAACTTGGCGCTGTCTCAATACGGGAATACCTGCAAGGGAGTACTCTTGCTGGAGAGAGAAGTGAATCCGACGATATCCGAGAAGTAGATGGAGACGGAATCGAAGAGCATCGCATCTACGTTGTTGCCGTTCTTCAGCTTCTCAGCTACTGTTCTGAGAATGAAATCGAATTTGAACCTGCCTCAATTCGAGAAAAGGAAAGTGATTCATGCAAATAATATTTTCTGACCTCGGAAGTAGCTGCAGAAGTAGACTCTCATTTCTTCTTCGTTCATCGTCCAAATCTTTTGCTCGTTCTCTGCAATGGAAGTGTAATGGATATAGCAGATTTTTACTGATTCAATTTCACATCTCGCTTGAAATTAAGAACAATTCGAATTGTCAAACTCACTCAATCATATCAGTCAGATTGTACTTGTATCGATCGAGTAGCTCCATTATGTTATCGGCGATGTTGGTTCTCCTGAAACGTCATGATTTCTCGAGAATCGATGATGAAAGCCACTCACTTTCCATTGTTCACCTTCGCCACTTTGTCTTTGATCTTGTTGATGAGCGGTCGCCTTTTCGGGTCTTCATTCCAGCACCTGTTATAATATCAGATGAGTTTCATAGTTTAGCGAAAGTAGTTCAATACCTAGAGACCATGTCTTGAATCTCCTTCGGTGCATTTCTAATGAGCGAAATATCGGGCCGAGAGACAACGCCGTCTACTGAACCGGACTTGAGGGCGGAGATTATCTCTGAAATAGGTATTAAAACACTGATCAAGAAAGAATCTAAAAAAGTGCAACAATTCCTCACGAGAAGTGTCGATAAGATCATCTCCATATGGTCCTTGTCTTCCATAGATTTCATAGAGCAAAGTTCCGAGTGAATAGATATCTGCCCTCTGAGCCATTTCCCTCGGAAGCTCAGCCATGTTTGTCGGGATAATACGAAGTATTTCAGGAGCGGTCCAGAGGAAGGCTAAAGTGGAATGCATATTGGAATTTGAAGGATGATTTAAACCTTGTTCCCACTCCATTGGCGCTCCTTCTCTCAGTTGATGCTGTCCAAATCCGCACAATCTTACTCGCCAGTAAGCATCAACGATGCAGTTTGTGCTCTGTAATGCGAGTCCGTATGTTCATAGAAAATCACTGAATATTAAAAAAAAAAGTATTTACAGGATTAATTTCACCAACCTTCAGGTTTCCATGGTACCCAATCTTCGACTTCATGTGCAAATACCGTATTCCCTACAATGTTCACCGGTCTGAGAAGGAACAATCAAAAAACTAACCTTGATTACATCCTCAGCAAACGAAATCTTGAACATCTTGTCTAGTCTCAAGTCCTGATTGCGAAGGAGATCCTGGAATTGGGTGATTTGTACTGAGAATAGGGAAGGATTCTTACATCAAGAGACTTTCGTGGTCCGAATACATTGACAGTGAAGATGTGATGGCCCTCGTTTATGAGTCCAATGAAGATATTGATGTTCTCGTCTTTCATCGTCATTAACTGAAAAGGAGAATTAAATGTATGATATCTTTGCACCCGCTCAGCGAAGTTGAGATAGTAGGAAGAGGGTCGGGATATCGACACTGTGTTTGCAACAATTTTTAATTACCAGATCAAGTTCCCTCTTCATTTCTCTCGTCAGTCTAAGCGAGCTCTTGTTGATTCTTCGTACAATCACGAGCTGGCCTTGGAATCTGCAATAAGCTATCTCGAAGCTTTGTTTTTTTTTTCTTCAAAAAACCTTCCCAGTTGATTGTCCTCGATTGCATCCCATTGGTCGTCTTCCCCACGATCGGTCGCATGAAATTATGAGATTAGTAAAATATTTCAAAAATGGATTCTGTCTCCATCGATCATTTTATGACTTCTCATGCAGTAATCACTTATCTTCTCCAAATGGTTCCCATACTTTCCATTCCTAGATAATCATATATTGATCATATATTACCTAATCATTCAATTTTAGCAATCAATAATCAATTTGCTAATATTACCTTCTTTATTTTCGTCTCAGCCAATTTCTTCTTTCTCAATCTCGCTTCTCTTTTGATATTCTGATGATAGAATTCGAGTGTTCCCTTCGCCGGTCCGTCGTCTTCTTCTAATGCGGACTGAAAAAAATCACCATATTTCAGTATTTCTTTGTGTTCTAAACCTTGGCACTGATCATGCTTCCGAAGAAGTCACTTCCGGCTCTCGAACTACCGAATCGCGTCAGATCCATGAGTGTGACCTCCTGTCTCTCTATCGACCAGTAATCTGACTCTAATCGACGCTCGTAACGGATCCATCTTAAACAGTACTTCAGCTTTTAAAATACAGTACTCACCTCCTATCTTCATCATTACACTCGAATCCCTTCCCCCACTTTCATTCCCTCAATTTCCTGAGTACATCCTCAAGCCCCGTGTTTCCTTGGGATCCTCGCCCCAGTATCAATTTCCGTTTATTCTTCTTTCACTTCCGTTGTTAGAATATCGAAAGCGAGCCTCTTTTCAACAAGCAATTTGACGAAACATTATTTCCGCATTAAAAGTTATGAGATGGGTATGATAGGTTTGCAGGTTCGGCGCCATGACTCTTTACTCTCTCGCGGCAGGAAAACTGAGAAACAGCGATCGAAAGTGCGCGAGACAATGGGGAAGATGGAGGGGAACCGAAAGTCAACATAGATAGGGGGCACAAGCTCCGCCCACTTTTGTGAGACACGATTTCGCCTAAAAGCGAGAAAACAAAAGCGCAAGCTTCATTCTAAAGCAAATCACTCGGTCTAAAGTGCGCTGGATAGCTACTGGCAATCCAAATCGAATGAGAACTGCCCAAACTGTGCATATCTTCGCTCAAAATAGAACTTAAACGATGGGAAGCGGCCGTTTTGACGGGTTGCAGTGTGAAATTTTTGTTTGGGCAGTATTTTTCTGACTAATTCGAATATTTTAGGAATTTTAGAGAAAAAATTAGACTTTTTAACATGCTTTAAAAGTGTGCGCTGTTTGTTTGAAGAAGTGCGGGTAGAGGCGAGCGAGAGGGCGGAGGGGAGGGAGACACACGCAAATTAGGCTCCGCCCCCTTCCCTCTCGTCTCGCCTTTCCTTCCTCTTCCCCAGTGCGTTGCGTGCGTACTTCTCGGGCTCTAGCACGGCTCAGAGACAAGATATTCACAAACGGCAAAAAACATGATGTTATTGGGTTCATGATGGATAGTTGGAACATACTACTTTTGACACAATTGCGTAACATCGGCTATCTGCGTTGTGGACCCTAAACATAGACGAACCCAAACCTGTGACCATAGACATCACAACACAAAAATCACAAAAAAATGATGATTGCACAACATCGGTTCCCCATTGACCCTCACCTCCAAATGTACAGTATGATAGCGAGTAGAATGAGTGCTGCTGCAACAGAGGCCGCGATCACTGCGATCTCTGCATCTGTAAATGGCGCTGAAAAGAGAAAACATTCTCGGCGTCCGATGCATTTCTACGCCATCAGTCTAAGAAACGAGTCTTTCTAAGAAGTGGAGTATTTTTTCACTATAGGTTTTGCGTTAAAAAGGAGTTAGGGGTTTAATAAGGTTTTAACCAAAAATGTCTTGTATTTTCCCTCCACTTTCCCGAAAGACTCCCAAAACCATATAATTCCTCACGCGTTATGGGCGGACACTTTTCATTCTCGAATCCGCACGGAGGAGCAGCATCGGGCCATTTATTGAGGAGAATGGAGAAGTTTGAGGCGTCCCCGAGAAAGGCCGAGGACTGGATAGAAATGAGTTTGAACCAAAACTGACAGTGAGCTCACATAATTGTAGGTCGACGGAGCATCATAGGTAGGCACTGTTCGCGACATGCTCACCGACTTGTCAGATCTGAAGAACTGGTTAGTACAAGTGAGGCTAACCCGTTTATCTGTAACACTAGCGTCGTTCCTTGAGGTTACTGCAAAGCCAGTAACAATTCAATGCCAATGCAGCCTGGAAGCCCAAAAAATCTCTTATTTCTGGCCTATTTTTACACAATGGAAGGAATATTTGAGATTACGTGAGAATGGATGGGAATCCTCTCCACAAGTAGTATCGATCGGGCGCGATTCCATTCTCACGAAAGTGTGAGACAACATCACGAAGGGCTGACAGTGAATATTATTTTTCGTTGTTTGTAAACTGGAAAATAAACATCAAAACGAACATGTGTAACTGAAATTCTTGAGATGATTAGCGATGGCTTCTCCATTAGTTAGATCTTTCGGATTGAGAGAGGGAAGTTGTTTCGCAAGAATGTAGCCAGCAATGAATGCATCAGAGATTACCCTCCAGTCGAGAGACGAGTACTCGAACTATAAACTGTAAATGTATGTCAATTATTTGTCAAACCACTTACCCCATTAGAAGAGGTCCAATCATACGAGCTATCCATTTGATATTTGCAGAGAAGCGGACACTCTTTCTCATCGATGAACAGATTGAGACGATCGACAAAGGCTGTCCTGAAGATAACAGACGTGATCAAGAATATTTGTTCTTCATATTAATTCTTCAAGCAATTCCATGCCACTAAATGAGGTTATCGTGATAACAAACCATTTCTTAGAATAGTTCTCCTTGATCGTTGCGTCGTTCGTGAAGACAGCAAAGGAATCGAAGTACATAAAGTAGATCTCAGATGGAATACCTCGAAGCGAAGGAGAGGTGGATGGAGGATTCTCTGTAGAATTCGATATTGTTGTCCATAAGGAGTTCGATATCAATAATATCGCAGTATCGCAGGAAAGCGAAATTTCCTATAGGAGATCGCGAGAGAAAGAGCGTGCGAAAACAAGATAGCACAATTCTATGATGTGTCTGCACTCTCTCCCAACCCCATGATCTCTCGTCTGTGAGGCAAGGGAAGAAGTCTGTGCGAGAGTATCGCATATGCTTGATATCGGTCTCTAACTTACAACCTGATTGATTTAATATCAACTTTCGCTTACTCCAGATACTGTCTGACGTGAAATCAGTCGATGACGTCGGGGCGATATTAATGATGTAGTAGTCTCCGCTGGCTGAAATGTGCTTAAATTTATCTTAGTCTTGCAGACTGATAACGTCTATACATTGATCTTGAACGAGATTGATCTTCATAGTAATTGATGGATGACTAGTCGGAAAACGATTCAAACTCACTCAATACTCCCATGAGATACATTCTGTCCAGAATCGTCTTTGCTGTGGCGAGATCGGCAAGAACAATTATGACTTAATATATGTATTTCGTAAAGACCAAGAAACATTGAAAACTTCTCGCTTTGTAGATAGTATCGAAAGCCATTTGAGTGAATTTCATATCATTCCGATCTTTGAAGAGACAAAACGCAACGTTATTAATTTTTATGCCAGCATCACTCAGAATGGAAATGAGACTCTGAACAAACTATTGAAAAATATAATTGATAGTCAAGCTACACCTCTCTGAGAAAGACTTGATCCCCACTATTATCCTCAGCATGAATTATCCCCACTTGATCCCATCCTCTCTCGAGTAAAAGCGAAGCGAGTGCTCGTTCTTTCTCTCTGAATGTTTAATTTTAATTGTGTTCACTATATCATAATATTTTATATAACCCAATATGCGGTCACTTCAATTCTATAAAATGTGTCAGGATATTATTTCTAGGTGAGGATGAGGGCAAACATTTTAGATTAATTATTAGTCCCAGTCTAATACTCACATCTCAGTCACTTTCATTTGAATCACGGAAGGAGCTGGATATGAGGCCTCTCCCACTTCCACGTCGCATTGCTGAAAGATCGTAGAATCATCACAGTACCACACTTGGTCACGCAAACCATTAAAGGAAATAACTTCGAGTTTGTTCCTTGGATGTTGAAAACTGGATAAAACAATAACGAGATTCCATTTGATCGGCCCCCACGCACCCTCCCCCGCCACATTTGATTGTAGTTGCGTTTTTTTCTTATTTTCTTAGATAGATAGTTTTTCATTCCACTCTATAAAACCACTATTGTTTGGTGGAAAGAGGCGCGCATTCGATATTTCAACAACGGAAGTGCGCAGGTTGAAGACTAAGCGGAAATTTTAAAGGTGGCGAGGATCGCATGTAAGCGCAGGGGCTTAAAGAAGGAGTAAACCCAATATTTAGTCACATATACTGGAATCTTGGAACGATAGGGAATGGTTCAACGATCAAAAATCAGTTTATGCGAAGTTGTAAAATTGCCTCTGTGCACAGTTACGGATTTTCAAAGTTTTGGACTCCGCGCAGGGAAGATCAGGGAGTACTGTATCTTCCAACCCGATATTGATTAATCGAGATTGTTTATCGAAAAAAGAAGAGACTAGCAAGAGATTTGCCTTTCTCGGGAATCGAACCCGCGCTAGTGGGATCTCAAGGCTAGAAACTTACCACTTCACCATGGAGGGCGTTGTGAGCATGGCGAGAGAGGTAGTATACAAGGCGTGGAAAATTATTCGTCACTAGAAAAAAAAAACACAAATCGAAAGATCGTTTTTATTACACGCAGCAGAGCTCACAACATTATTGTACAGCAAGTGAGCCGTCAAGCAAATTTTCAGTATCTCTATACATAAACATGGTAACGAGAACGCTACATACACTACAAAAAGCGGAACAATCATAAAGAACTGCATACGAAACAAGCGGTCTTAACTAGATTACTATGCTAGATAAGTGATATTGATAAAATTAATAAAAGAAGCTATAAAGCTGCTAGTGAAAAACACAACTGGAGACTTTGGATTCAGTTATTAAATAATGAACGGGGATAGGGTAAGGATTGAGATAATCTTCTTCAACTCAAGATTACTCGTGATCTTGGTTGTATTCCGTGTGGTCACCATCGAGTTCGCAATCATCCTCAGCAGTAGCCTCCTAAACAACAACATTTTTATCTTGGCAAAGACAATTACGATAATGTTGCAAGCCACTTTCTCTACAAGGAACAAAGTAGTGTAATACAAAGTCGGTTGCTCTAGCCCTAGATGGTGTAGAACTGTCGTCAGTTTTGCGAAAAAACAGGATTACGGTAAGCACCATCGTCAAACTGGCGGAAACCACTATTTTATAATTATTGAAAAAACTTCAAAAAATTCTGAATAACACAAACCTATATCACATCACCAGAGCTTTAAATTGCCGCAGAGTCTTTCAAATTTCTCTCTACGAGCCACAAAATAGTCTATGACCGCGTTTGGGACCGTCATCTATAGGATCGCGTTAGGATCATCGTGAGAAACAAAAATATCGGACTGGTGCGTATAGCTACTGATGGGCTAAATTCAGCTAGTTGGTCGGGGGCTCCGAAATTCTCAGTTTGGGGGTTCCGTGTAAAAACATTTCATGCAACGAGGGCGCAAAGTTCCGGTAATTTCTTCTTGGAAGCCCCGCACTCAGATAATCAAGCGGGGAGATAGCCTTATAGTGCGTAAATTTCAAATGGAATATTCAGTAAATTATATAAATGGAAGATCACCTGTGGTCCTGTCCCTCAGCGATGATGATCTTCGTGCAGCGAGCGACCTAAATATTTATTAATTAACAACAAGTTAATTATCACAATAATATGCATATTTTGCATAAATCGGGGCAATTCGGTACCTGAAGACGCTGCTCCTGCTGCATTGCCTGCTTGTCAGCGGCAATGTCCCAGAGGGCGGGCGGTGCCAGTCCGGTGTCGGGCTCCTTCACGCCGGACAGCTCGTTGACCTATGAAATTGGATAGTTCAGACATTAAGACGGTTTTTTAAATTTGATACGCTCCTTTTCAAAGAGAGCGCCAAGGTTCACACTGTTGAATCAAATCGAATCGAGTGATTATGATAACTAAACTGGTTGTAAACAGTTGATAATGGTATCTGTAATTGCACACATGCGGGAGAACAACGACTGAGATAGGGAGTTGCACGCTAATTTGTGGAGTTGTGTACATTTACGTAAAAACTGTGCTAAGTACAGAATCTCAGTAAAATCCCAACCAAGTGCATACTCGGAGGGTCAATTTACAGGGATAACAGTTACTACTAATACACCGATTGACTTGTGAAGCAGAAAACGTACCTTCTTGACGCATTCCTCAATGTCCGTTTCGATTTGTTACAGCTGCTCGGCGTACGGTCCCTGACCGTAGCGCTTGAGGAAGGCAATGTCGTGCTAAAAAGAGCTTTGCTTAGCCTAACCAAGCAAAAACCGTTATAATTAGAGTAGAAATGGTAGGAAAATAGGAAAATATACGTGATTAGTGATCAATAGTTGACGGCAATGAACCCGCAACAATTTTAAATATAAATTAGCCCGGATGCGCCTATGAACATGAAATGGGAGGTGAATAATACACGAAAACGAGGCTTGTTCATAGATAGTGGCCATTTCAAAGCGATTTTGGCATTTATCCGTGATATAAACGCACTAGAAGGGGTAAACAGACATCCCCAGTTATTAGTAACAAACAATTGACAAAGAAAACACGAGCAAAATGACGGTACATCGATAAAACAAAAGAAAGGCTCGCAACCGCCCCAATGAAAGAAAAGATTACGGTAAGGAAAAAAGTTGAAACTGAAATATTGACCGCGCAGGGTTTTCGCGGTGAGACTCATGAGGTTTACTCCTTCTTTAAGGATGTGCACAGGAAATTGAATGAATGATAGTGGAGAAAGGGAATGAGTTGGAGAGGAAACTAATGGAGTACTGTATTTCACAACTTACACTCGAGATGAGAAGCATGTTCATACTCCGGGCAAGATTTGAGATTGCACTGCATTTCACATCAAATCCAACAAATCCGATGCTCCGATTCGAATCACGCATCGCAATGTCAACAGCGAGACTGTAAATAAATAGAGACTGGACAAAGAAAACGTTTGAACTAACTCAAAGTTGTTCGGGGCAGCACCAGTTTTGCTCTTTCCATCGGTTACTGGATTATACCATTCGATGAAGACCTAAATTACGTATTGTATAGAGAACAGATGAAGGGAACCTTCACCTTTTCCGTTCCCACTTCGATGTAATCCTCCATTACTCCACCCTCGCGAAGGCCTGAATAAGATACGTTAACGACTCAGACTATCGGAAAGTTGCTTCGTGTGAAAATGGCTAACCCATCATGAAGGATGGCAGCATGATGGAAGAGATGCTACAGCCCGTCTCGTACTCGGCCTCACCACAAGAATATGTGCCCAGCACTGCAATATAATCGATTTGAAATAGTTCGTTCAGAAACAAATGCACATATCGAGGATTATGATTACCAGAGAGTTCAAGAGCATTCTGTGAAGGTAACTGTAGAATGCACCCAAGAAGAAGGATGAGACGAATCATCTGAAATGTCTGAATTGTTGAAAGAAATGAATTTTAAATTATCAGAAGCGAGAGGACTTCGAAGAGTGTCACTGAAAACAGCTACCAAATGAATGCCATTGGTTCCCACATGAATGAGCGGAGTTTCATGATAGAGAAGTAGAGATGTGTCCATAATTCCCCAACCGGAAACAGAGTCTGATTGAATTTGCTTCCGAGAGGTGCGAGATTTTTGTTTTGATTGAAAGGAGTGGAGATAATACCTATTTTTTAATGTAATTTTTTTTGATTTTTTTGAAAAGTAAGGTGATCCATAACGGGATTGCCAAGGAAGGAGAAGGATATGCGATATATGCTCAACGGATGATTTATTTTTCGTTTTTGCCCGCTTCTTAGCGATCCGTATCGGGTCCGCTAGTTAACCATTTAACTTTTTTTTAATTCGAGAGCTCATTTTTTTGAAGAACTTCTGTATCGATTACAAAATCTCAATATTGTCTTACTGTAATCCATTCTAGAGGATGGTCGATACCCTGAAGAGGGATATGGTTAGAAGAATGGAGAAGATGGATTGATATTGTATCGGTACTACCTCGAGATGTAAATTTTTCTTCGTAAATATATATTTGAAAAATATTTTTTAAGAAATTCAATTTGGGAAAAAATAAATTAGAAAGAAAATCTCGTAAAACTTACTGTGGAAATGGGTATACTGTAAATGCAGTATTGATAAATATTTTCTCGGAAAAGTCATCTCGGAAATATTTTTCTGGTAGCAAAACGCGACGCGACCGCAACGCAGCTGGAGCGCGCACATGGGTTTGGAACCGATTTTCTCGTGTATTCTTTGACTTTCCTATTTACTTTTTTATTAAAATAATAATAAAAAAAATCAGAAGAACTCGATTATATCAATAAAAATCGAAATGGAGCTCTATAAGACGCGCAAAGTTTTTTACAGGAAAAAATTTCCGAGATGAAATTTCCGAAAAATGATTTCCCATTGCGAATTTCCAATACTAAATTTCCAATTGATTTTTTACCAAAGAAAGGTTTCCACAAATATTTTTCCCAAATTATTTTTACATAAAATTGATTTATACAATGAAATTTACGAAAAAAAATTTACAAGTCGAGGTAGTACCATTGTATCTCATATTGAGATCTCTTCATCAAAGAGGGAAGCGGAATATCTAAAAGAGCATAATACACTAAACATAAATTTCAGATGAATGGCATAGCCGAATCGCTACAAGTGCAGGAGGAGATCATGGATAAATTAGATAAGGATGTCCAATCTATTTCGCAAAAAAATGATTCGGAAAATGCGCAACAAAGTTTATGAGAACTTAAAAAATGTCTCGCTGATTCTCACTTTCCTCTTGGTTAATCTCATCATCACCGATTTGCCCATCTCGCTTCAAACGCGAATCATGCGTACCATCGGAGTGTTCTCCGTCCTCAATATCATGAGAGACACAATTGATGACGATCGTATCGAGCAACTTCTCACAGTTGCCCATTCATTCTCATCGGATGAATCACTCGCCAATCCAATTCATCCCTCTTCTCCATCTCATATTCCTGCCATCCAGCCCCCCTCACTCATTGGAACATCCAATCAGCTGTCTACTCTGCGAAGGTACTCATTTCACAAAGCATTGCCGATCATTCAGCTCTCCTCACGACAAGAAGAATGCTGTCATTGAGAAAGGTCTATACCTCAACTGCCTTTCCCGATAAAATCAAGCTGATTCCTGCACCAACAAACTCATCACTCGTCCATCTGCACTGATCGGCATCCTCCAAGAGATTTCCACGAACACTCACCTCATCATCGAAAACAGGAAGCAAGCAACTTCTTCCCTCATCCTCAACCATCAAGTCACTCTTCACATCAATTCATCTCCTCTTCCTTACGAGAAGAACTCTCAACTACTCTGTCTCGACATCATCGTCTTCTCTCCCGATCGACCTGAATATCAGACCACTGTCACTCTCGTCTTTCATAGTGGGAGTAATCAATCATTTGCCTCCACAGATCTCGTCGCTCATCTGAAATCATCAGCCAAATGCATTCATTCATTTCGATTATCACCATCCCTCTTATTCTCGAATCAATTTCTAGACTTTCTCGATTTCTCGATTTTTTCGAGATAATTTCTCGGCGAGGAATAAAACTTCCGTTTTTTGTTTAAATATCGGACACAGCATTTAGGGAAAACAGACCTTTAGTAAGAGCGGAATCTCGACCTCTCGATAAATCGAGCGTAACAGCCTGTAGAGCGACAAGAATGTGTCTTTGTTTCATTACCGTGTTGCTGTAGAAGAGATAAACGATCTTGGTGCCAGAATATTGAGAAAACAATATTCTGGCACCAAGATTTTTTCTCGATTTTACTGGAATTTCTCGGTTTCCTCGAAAAAAATTAGAGAAAATCTTTTTCGAAATGTTCTCGAATTTTTTTCTCGCACAGCCCTGATCATTTATATATAGTGTTTCGCTTAACGATACTTCAGATCTGCTCTGCTCAGCATATAATATTTATTGGCATTGAATGAAAACAACAAAAAATAATTCATATTCATGTCCTAAGACTATCACTGGACTCGAACTCATAGATAAAGTCTTCTCGGATTCCATTAGTGCAGATGCTTTCTGAAAAAAAACATAGATATAACATATTAGTTATGAGGCAAGGTTTGCGCTACCGCTTCTCGCTTGACGAGCAAAACTTCACCCATATCTGGCTAGTATATCGCACATCTCATAGCACGTTCCTAACTTGCTAGAAAAGATGTAGTAAGAAAATGAGAATGGCTCACTCTATATTTGTTTCTTCATTCGTTATAGTTCTTTCAAAGAATGATGGCCGTCCTCGGGTAGAAAGGACACTGAAATGTCGTTGAAAATGAGGACATTGATGAGAGATCAGCCAATTCAATAATTGAAAACAAATGCAGGACTGATATGAATCACAGACTGATATGAATGCTTTGTAAGGAAGATAGAGTGTCAGAGAGAGCAGAGGGAGGGGGAGGCTGAGAGGGGCAGAGACAGAGAGGAATCTGAGAGAGAGAATAACTCTCTTCCACAGGCAAAGCGGGCAGACAGGCTAGAGCGGCTAGAGAGTGTGTAAATCGGGTAGAGTAGAGTCTGTTCGGGAGATGCGGTCATTCAAAGCTCTGGCAATTTGCCAATTTCTCTTGTTAACTTAGGATGCACGGATTCAATTGTTCAACTCCAAAACAAGGAAATGCCGAGGCAGTTGCGAGGAAACAAGGTTTAAACCATCCTTCAAATTCCAATATGTATTCCACTTTAGCCTTCCTCTGGACCGCTCCTGAAATACTTCGTATTATCCCGACAAACATGGCTGAGCTTCCGAAGGAAATGGCTCAGAGGGCAGATATCTATTCACTCGGAACTTTGCTCTATGAAATCTATGGAAGACAAGGACCATATGGAGATGATCTTATCGACACTTCTCGTGAGGAATTGTTGCACTTTTTTAGATTCTTTCTTGATCAGTGTTTTAATACCTATTTCAGAGATAATCTCCGCCCTCAAGTCCGGTTCAGTAGACGGCGTTGTCTCTCGGCCCGATATTTCGCTCATTAGAAAAGCACCGAAGGAGATTCAAGACATGGTCTCTAGGTATTGAATACACTCGCTAAACTATGAAACTCATCTAATATTATAACAGGTGCTGGAATGAAGACCCGAAAAGGCGACCGCTCATCAACAAGATCAAAGACAAAGTGGCGAAGGTGAACAATGGAAAGTGAGTGGCTTTCATCATCGATTCTCGAGAAATCATGACGTTTCAGGAGAACCAACATCGCCGATAACATAATGGAGCTACTCGATCGATACAAGTACAATCTGACTGATATGATTGAGTGACTGTACTTCAGGACCCCCGCTGTTCGGGAGATGTGGTCATTCAAAGCGCGAGCAATTTGCCAATTCTCATATGTTGTTGACTATCATCGATTATCAATTACATTTTTATTTCAATCACAATAAAGAATTTCGTGAGCCGGAACTTGAGGACCGTCCGGGATTTGCAGAGTCGGCCGCTGCAATCGCACCACACAACTACACCCGCATCATGTTGTCTGCCTTCAAGTGGTTGAGCTGAAATGTGAAGATTGTATTGACGTTGTTCATTTGTATCATTGCCTTGAATTCGGCCGTCGGCTTATCAATCTGCTTCATGTATTCGTGAATGTCTTTATGAATGCCGGCAGTCGTCGTGGGGAAGGGCAGCTGCCTCTCGATGAGGATCGGACCACAATTCGATGTCTGGAAGTGTGGTGTGCTTAACAGTAATTGATGGTTCCGATGCGCTACCCAACACACTACTGATGAGAATGAACTGCTGAAGGAAAATGGCAAAATTTTAATCTAACTAAAAAAAATAAATAGAACCAACTTGTCGTCCAGGTGCAGGCATGTAATGGAGTTTGGCCACGTTCGCCCGTCCTTTATTGTCGTTCTCGTTTCTTGTCGAGAGATCTGTAAAATAATGATGAATGAATATGATAAAAAAGAGAGACAAAGCAAACACAAAAAAAGCCCGAAAAGAGGCCAAGACGAACAAAACTTAGAGGCAACTTCAAAAAGGAAGAGTCTTACGGGCTGTGCATCAGCGATCGAGTCGTTCATAGGCTCATCTGCGAGTGGCGAGGTCTAAAAATATTTGATAATGATTCAGAACATGTCGATAGAAGAAATGTCTAGCAGAAATCCACCCTTTCACCCCATCCCTTTTCCTTATCCTTTCCTCCTTTCGTTCTCTCAAGTGAACAGAAAGTCATTGGCACTGTCCAACCCATCTCGGCATTCATCATTATTTCGTTTCTCTCCTCCTGTCCTTCCTTGCCTTCCGCCTTCTCTCTCTATGGCCATGTTTAGTGCCAGATGCTTTTTATTATCGAAGAGTATGAGGCAAGTTTTGCGCTACCGCTTCTCACGTGACGAGGAAAACAGGACTCAGGAACTTCCCCCATGTTGGGTATGGCTAGTATATCGCATACGCTCAAACGCGTTCCTTACTTGCTAGAAAAGATGTAGTAAGAAAATGAGAAAGGCTCACTCTATATTTGTTTCTTCATTCGTTATAGTTCTTTCAAAGAATGATGGTCGTCCTCGAGTAGAAAGGACACTGAAATGTCGTTGAAAATGAGGACATTGATGAGAGATCAGCCAATTCAATAATTGAAAACAAATGCAGGACTGATTTGAATCACAGACTGATATGAAGATAGAGTGGCAGAGAGAGAACAGAGGGAGGGGGAGGCTGAGAGGGGCAGAGACAGAGGAATCTGAGAGAGAGAATAACTCTCTTCCACAGGCAAAGCGGGCAGACAGGCTAGAGCGGCTAGAGAGTGTGTAAATCGGGTAGAGTAGAGTCTGTTCGGGAGATGCGGTCATTCAAAGCTCGAGCAATTTGCCAATTATGTTGTTAGCTTAGGAAGCACGACTTAGAGATCGAATCCTGATCATGACCTATCCGTTGATAATCTTCCATGATTCAGTCTCTTAATTTCGAACAGCTGACAGATCAGATGCTCCAGATCGAGTCAAAGTTCAGTACAGAAATAAATGTCTTTGCAGACGATAATCGATGGAGAACAGAGTACAAGAGATCTTGAGAGAGATGGGATAAACAGATGTCAAGTGTTGAGTAAGATTATTCACGACATGATATTCTCTCTGACAAACACAACAACAATAAGGACCTCTCTCGATGGAATCACATCCGTCTCCTCCCTCACTTGAGCGATACAATAGAGTCTCACCTATCAGGTTGATGCAAAAGATTCTTAACAAAAAAGTCTCGTTTTTTTTTTCTTCTTTGATCCTTCAAGGCATGGTTTGGTCTATCACAATCGATGGCCACTTGAAAACTGTCTATTCCCACCATTATTGATTCATTGTATGATAACTGAGGCCGATACTACATCAAATCAAAGTCAACGCGGTGCAAATTTATACTCACTCTTAAACGTGCTACTGTTCCATGAAGAACTGAGATATGCTATATTGTTATTACTTCGTCAACCTGCACAGAGCAAAATCAGAAAAGGATATAAGTTTATCAATTGGTAATATAGTTCCATCTTTTATCCTTTGGACTAGATGATTAGTTACATTTACACTGTTTATCAACACTTCATCTAATTGATGTTCCTCAAATACTGGAAGTATTATTTAAATTCGTTGCGAATGTCAATGAAAGCTGCAGTGCGACCCTGAAAAAAATTATTTGCTAATATTCAAATAGTTTCATCTAATTCGCCTCGAATAGTTCATCATTCATCACTGCATCTTTCAATGTGATGACATAGTTGAGGTGCGGATTCTTCTTAGTGACAGGCTCAAATCGAACGGATAGTTCAGTTTCAGCTTCAGTGCCATTGGGGTTGCTGTGATTTTATGATTTTGCAAGCATTATATTTTTAAATTTATCTATAATGCACAGTTTAAAAATACCCGAATTTTGCGAAGTTGGTGAATGCTGTAGTGAAGATGTTCGTCACTTTCATCTCTGTCTCAGTTAATGGAAGATCAACAAGAAGAGCCTTCTTGAAGAGATAGAACAACTCGCATGTATGGGTTGCCTCTGGAAGGATGAAGTTCATCACGCAGTTTATATTTGAAAATATATTTAAAAAAGACTTAAATAAATACACACTTTGTAACGGCATAAATGGAGTGAGATAACCCATCATTCCGGGATTGAAGTGCTCGAACACATACAGATATACCGGCTCTTCTGTAATCGTAATTGGCTTTCCGTTCATTTATGAATATAAGCTGTCTCGTAATATACAAACTCAATTTGGTATGCACACTAGCACATGCGTTTCATACTTTGAACGCAAAGAACAAAGTAACTGACCTTGAATTTCGACTATCTTTTTACATAGATCAGCTGAACCAGCAACGAAAAATGAATCGGACATCATCTGAACGATTGAAGGATTAGGTGTTTCAACAAAAAATTGCTCACTCCAGCCATGCCTTGAAGATAGGAACTGTCATTTGGGGTAGCATCTCCAATGAAGCGTTTGAGCAGTGCATCCTTTAAAAAAATTTATATTAAAAGATATGTATGTTCTTCATATTTTTTACGTGTTGCTTGTAAGTTAACAAATACGTTTTGCGCGAGATACTGAAAAGAAAACAATTTAATTGTCTCCCACCTTCATTTGCTCTTTATTTCTGCATTCGCCAGTCACATCCCTGAGTGTGTCCGAGAGAGAAGCGGCACATGATGTTCTTCCGGCCACTCAAATCTTATTAATAATTCATTGTGCAGAGAATATAACATCATACAATCTTTTCTATCTTTAATAAAAAAATCTATTACTGCAATGTTATGGAACAAGGGACTGTTCAATTACGAAAAAAATAGAGCAATTTTGCAATACGTGCTCGGAAAGAGTCCCTCCTCCTCTGTGACTCCGATGAGAAAAGGCTTTGGTGTTGCCTTCCTCCTTAGAACTTCGAGAGGTTCAGGGAAGAAATCGCCGTCAAAGCAGGGAGCTGTCTCTGAAAAAAAAACATAGTTTGAAAGGCTAAGATGTATATCAACTACAGGAAACAGGCAAATACACGACATCAAGCAATACTTTTAATGTTCACTTCGCATGAAGGAATGACCCTACCTAACTCGATATCGGCTTCTTTCACTTGTGTATAAATCCCAACACCAAACTCCTTAGCAGGTAAGCCTCGCAACTTCTTTAGAAGCTGAATGATATCGATTGAAAATAGTTCTCTCCTTACTTACATTTCCTTTAACTGCCTCTTAGCAAAAGCGTGCCCAATATTAGTAGTCACAATCTCATCCAATAATGGATCCCGATATATTTCATTGTTGTTCGCCCTATTAATTTAAAGCGTACCTCTTCACTGTTCTCCACATTTTCAACTCCGAGTCTTTTCAGTTTCTGTCGCGTCTGCTCAGCCATATCCCTGAAATTGATCAACATTCAATGACCTTCTTCCTACATCTCACCTTTTGTTAGCCTGGCATTTTCGGACAAAATTGTTTGACATTAAGCCATGGATGGGCAAAGCACACCAACAGATTAAAGCGTCTTAACCGTGTGAGGAAGAGTGGGATTAGGTGCATGTGATGCTCCCTCTCTTAATACTCCTCACAACACTTTCAAACCAAGATTCTCAATAGACTCAGACCGTTGAGTTCGGTTCATAGGGAACTCAAAATTAATCAGAAAATTCAATCCAAACCTTAGGTCTGAATTCAAAAAATAACTCACGGATGCATTGCCCATCTGCAATATGTACTGCCCGCCATTAAAATCGCCTTGTGAAAGAGTCCTGAATTGAAAAAGAGTGAGGATGGATATCATTGCATAGAATCCCTTTTTACATTAAATATTTTGAATCATCGAGCATGTTTTAAAAATATAACCAAAAATAATTCGAACCAGTTGAATGCGGGCTCAGATGCAGCATATCAACACTGGCCGCTCCCGCGCTTTGTCCGACCAGAGTCACATTGTTCTGCGTAATATTACTTTATTGACATTTCACTCCACTTTTTCTTGAGGTCGTGTTTTTACAATATAATATCACCTTATTTCCACCAAAAGCCGTAATGTTCATCTGAATCCATTTGAGGGCCTCGACCTGATCCCACAAACCGAAGTTGCCAGGACAGACGGTGTCTCCTAAATTTGATGTTGATTGTTCCTGAGTTCTACATAACTAAAGTATAATAATAAATAAAGTGTCAACCAGTAGAAAGAAATCCGAGGTAGCCCAAACGGTATTGAATTGTCGCGAAAACGATGCCTCTAGTGACCTGAAAAAAAATCGAAAATGTGCTCTCATCTATCAAATCACTTGATAAGACGGTAATAAATGTAAGCTCTAAGCAGATAAAACTAATTATACACACAACATTCTCGCAGATGCCAATGTCTCCATATGATTTTGCTTCTCCATTTATGTATCCTCCACCATGGATGAACACCATCACGGGAAATCCTGAGTGTGAATGTGTCTTTATCATGACTTATGAATGAACGACATACATACAGTTTTCATCAGAAGAATGTGGTCAGGCAAGAGTTGCTAACCTTCTTCGGGCGCATTCCAGCAAGGAGTGAAGACGTTGAGGTAAAGCGAGTCTTCCGACGGAATTCCATTCTATAATATGACTACTTTTTAACGACACGTTTAAGTATTATGAAGACTGACGATGTCATAGTCCTGGGGATTCTTCGCGTGTTGGATGCTTCTTGGGGCGAATTCGGATGTCTGTTTTAGTCCTTCCCAACGAGAAGGAGGCACCGGCTTCTGTATGAGGTATGAGATAAGAGATGGCAAATAAAAAAGCCATGCTCATTTGACAAGATCTCTCGATGCCCTGAGAGGGAACGCGGAATGAGAATAGCATTCTCTTCTTTTGCTAGCTCATATAGCGATATCCAATGGTCTTTGAAACTTTATTTTCGAAATTTCACAATTCGTGCATAAGTTAATGCATGTTTATTTAATAATTCATTTGAATACCACTTACTCTAAAACGGAGTTCACCGACCGGAGAAGCGGCGAAAGGGATGCCCTGTAATATTTGAGAAATCAGTAATGTACTCTCGAAATTATATATCGGGAACAAAAGTATACTGATTTTTCAAATTTCTGACCTGGAAAGCGTCGACTTTTCTTTCTCCTTCGTGAACGAGTCTTCTTCCTTGCACCTTTCCATACGCAGTCTCGACGATACGAGATTGAGGGTAAGAAGTGGGTGCCATCTGACATCATTGTAATGTTTGACAGCCAAACAAAGAAGTTAATTGAAATTAACTTGAAAACGACGCAGAAACTGCAAGCAAACGTTTCGAAGCGAAACAAAGAGTGAGGAGATTATGAATCGAAGCAAACTAGCTCAGAGAATGCAGAAGAATGTACACTGCCTTTTTTCACCACGCCCGCTTGTATTCTCATCTCGTGTATTCTCATCACTCTTATCAGTAACTTTTTCCGTCTACACACTAAAAACGTGACATACTGAGTCACCCTAGTCTGATCATCCTATTCTGAAAGGCTATTGTTTGTGAACGACCCTTTGACGGCTTTTATCTCTGTGAATATCGTTAGTCCGAAGACTACAGTTAAAAACAGGAAAACAAGGTATCATTTCAGCATGTTGACTAGATTAATGCGCATGAATTCATCGACGTTTCTAGTCTTCTTCTTGCATTTAACATGTATGGAGGCAGTTGTTGAATTCAAATTGTCAGTGTATTCTTATCTTTTGTACAGAAAGGTTATCATTACAAATATACATCTTCGAAGAAAATGTCTCGAAAACTACTCGTATATCTAGTTTTATTATCAAATTCACTACAGATGTCTCTTCTCGCGTCCTCCGTGCAGTCTGTGATTGGAGACGAGACTCAATTGGTCCTTTACAGTCTTGTCCTTCGTCTGAAAATTGCTATTGTTGTGATGAAATTCAGTATTCCAATTGAATTTTGTAAAGAACTAAGCCAGACCAGTAACAATTACTCGGTTCCTGAGCACGAATGCAAATGATACCCTTGGATATCTAGTTTTCACCGCCTACCTTCAGCCAACATATTGGGGTGTCCCACATATTTGTGACATTTTTATTTATTTTTATTTTTTTGTTTATTCCTTCAACAACAACAAATGATCAGTAATCAATGTATGCTCCCTTAGTAGTCACGACCTGCCTCCATCGATCGGGCAGGGTCTCGATCCCTCTCTTCCAAAAGGCCTGGGGCTTAGAGTTGATCCATGCCTCGAACTCCTTCACAAGTGCGTCTCGGTTCTTGAACTTCTTTCCTCGACAGAAGTTAGAGAGGGAGCGGAAACAGTGGTAGTCGCAAGGGGACAGATCAGGGGAGTAAGGTGGGTGAGGGAGCCATTCCATCTCCAGCTCGTCCATTTTCTTCTGGGTGATTTTCGCATGATGAGGGCGCGCGTTGTCCATGAGCATGAGGATTTTGCCCTCGCTCAGGAGTTTGGGAGGGACCCTGACCGCCACCTCTTCCAGTTGGGTAGTGAAGAGGTCAGCCTTGATGGTGATGCCGGGAGGGAGGATCTCCCAGTAGATGGGACCGAGGACGGAGAAGAAGAAACAGACGAGTTCCTTCTTTCCGTGAAGTTCCGCCTTTGGAGCCTGCTGGGGTTTCTCATCGACGTCCACCCACTGAAGTTTCCTCTCAGGATTATCGTAGGTGATCCACTTCTCATCCATGGCGACGATGTGGCTGACCCAATTGAAATTGGATCTACGGTGGAGTAATCCCTGACAAACGTCAACCCGCTTTTTCAGCTGAGCTGTCGTGAGGTCATGCGGAATCACTTGGGGGAGCTTAGGTGTCTTCCCAGCATCATGCAGGATTCGAGCAACTGTGGTCTTAGGAATATGGATGGTCTTCTCAATATCGCGCACACTAGATTTGGGATTGGCCTTCAGTTCCCTGAGAACACGACCCCGAACACGAGAAGAAGGGCGTCCAGGATGGGGTTGGTGTTCCAGATTGTAATCCCCTCGCTTGAATCGGGTGAACCAATTGAAGCAGGTGTGAAGGGAGGGGGTATTTTCGCCATGAGTCTGGACCAGCTTACGGTGGGATTCCGTCGCCGTTCGACCCAGGAGAAAATAATGAAGCAAAACGGAGCGGTAGTCTCGAGCAGTGCTCATGACTATAACTGATGAAACTAGTCAAAGACTGATGCAATCGAGAAGCGGCTAAGTGTAAACAATTGCACAACATGATGACGTAATATTGTATTGCATCAGAATGATTGTCGATCATGCAGTAATTATTGGCAAGCAAATTCCAAAAATATGTGGGACACCCTGATAATTCTCACAGCCGTGGGCAGACTGACTAAATATCAAGAAAACAAATATTTCCGCAGATTTTAATTCAGTTAGCATAGCAACATTTTCTAATTCTTACCTGAGAATGATCCATCTTTTCATATCCGTGGGTTACGTCACTTCCGGGAACGAGAGAAGTCTTTCTTCCCCACACAAGGTTGTCGATTCCAAGGAATGCATCATCTGCAGAGGCAATCGAATTCAGTTTGAGTACGATTAAGGAAAAATATAATCAGGTTTATGAAATGATGAGTAATAATTCACCATTCGACCAAAGCGAAGCAACGAACGCGGCTTCTTTCTCTTCTGCACTGTTCACGGCGACGAGAACACTTGAGTAGTCATCCTGCAGATTTATTTATTTGATAAGTTAAAAATTTAAATGCTAAATTACCTCTCCATCGCACTTCATATCCAGCATGCAGTCCCCGATGTTTCCTTGACGACGACTGCATTTTCCCGGAGCAAATCCGGACTGAAACAATGAATTATCACATTTTGACGCAAAGTTGTTTCTTGTTCCGCGCGTAACGAAATTGCTATTAAACTAAGGTCGCGTTTAAAATTAAGCATTAATTATATAATTGGTGCTTAATGAACGCGAAACCATCCCAGAAATCGTGTTTTATCATTAAAAACTAAGAAATAATAGTGAGAATAGGCGGAAAACGCACAAAACGAAGTGAAAGTGGGCGGAGCTAACGCGTTTGCCGCGCGGAATAGTTTAGTAGGTGTGCAATTACAATCGTATAATTTTAAAAATGTGATAGTTACTCGGTTGATTGAATTCCTGTGAAACAGGTATCAGTGAGTAGAGAAAATAAAGCGATACCTGTCCGCAAGCGGGCATGTGCGTAAGCCCCGCCATCAGGCACATGCACATGCCATAGTTGGCTCCGGAAATAGTGACAAGTGCATCAATTTTGGAAGAAAGTGGAGCTCCAAGATTGCATGACTCGGTGAGAAAGTGTACCTGAATAGGAAAATCAATATTAAATCGTCTTTTTCGAAAGTATGATGTTGTTTTTATGCTTTGACCAAGCAAATATCTGAATAAACGAACCTCTCCTCCCTTCGAAACCATCCTTGCAAGGGTGACTCCCATCGAATGAGCGATAACATCGACTTTTTCGGTCTATAACTTAGTAGGAATGAATTCATTAATATAATAAATTGATTTTCTTTTCTCACTTTAATGCAATAACGAAGACATCTATGAAAAATCAAGTACTTCTACCGTACCTCGGTATATTCCAGAATGGCCTCAATAAATCGACGAAGGCCCATCAGATCACGGCAAGTCACACGACTGAAAATACTGTTGTTGAATTGAATATTGAACAGAATCAAGCCGTCTTTCGAAAAGTCAATGTCTAAAGATTAGAGAAATATGGAAAGATTATAGAAACATTGGACATTGCGATCGAAGATAAAAAGATACCTTTCAAGGGAGAAGTTAATATCGCGAGTTCCGTATGTCAGTCCGAATAGTTCAGCTCCGAAGTAGCCTTTCTCCTGAACACAGTATTTTGATTTCTATGCAGTTCAACGCATTTACTGTGGTATTTGAATCCGGTCGAAATTCATGTCATGCAAAAATAGCAAATTTACCTTGAAGTGTTCCACAGATTTGGTCCATCCCGTTGCCAATTTGGAGTAATGCAGCGCAGAGTCCGAACTCCCGTGGATGAACACTACCGGCTGGTGTTTTATCTGAAAATACAGTTAGGGTCAACCCCGAAATAGTTGAAATAATGTGCAGTACCTTCTCATCAGCTGATGTTCGTCCTCCGAACGTTCCCGTATCACCGTATGTATTGTACGAATTGAGTGCATACTCGTTCAGCTCGGGAGACCTGAACTCAGATGAGATATTTGAAATTATCGAAAGTGAAGTGTGAAAGTGAATCTTACTTGTAGAGAAAGGAGACAAAGTCTTGAGTGAATGGTCCATGAGTCGCTGCAATAGCAGTAGTAAGGCCGAGAAGGAGGGCAGCAGTAGTCATTACGGTAGAAGGAGAGTTGGATACTTTGTGGTAATGCAGAGTTGGAGCTAGCTTTTATACCAAAATTTTGATCAAGTTCAAATAAGAAAAAGGTTTTTTGATTCTCTCGTGTCTCTAAGTTTTGTGTAGTATCTAAGATCTGCCAGGCTCAAACCACAAATCGGAAGTTTTGCTGTGCACGGAAACACACGCCCACGGCCAAAATCACAGAGCACAAGACTGGTCAATGCAGAGGAAATTGATGGTCTCTTAGTAAACTACTGAAACGAAAGTGATGGCAGAAAGTGAAGGATATAAATGTCACATCATACGGAGGAGGATGTTTGATATCCGCACCGGTATTTAACTTGACATTTGGATCAGAAACAAGTTATTAGTTTTAAATTCGTTTTAACGCCTGATATCAGTGGCCATCAGAATCATCAGAAGTCATCATAAACATAATGGACAACCGTAATAAAATATGATTTTTTTCAAGAGGACCTAAGAATATGTCACATCTCTCGACTCGACATTACAATCAAACTGCATCTTCTTATTCCCTCTCAAAAATTATTTTAAATGTAATATCATGCAATGCACTTTCCTAGAAATTCAACTTCATGTGCTTTGATAGTTTAGAGGTTTCAGCAGATTGCAACGTTTGCATAATCTCCTCTGATTTCATAAAGATGTGAATTATCACTCATAAATACGTTGGATGGAACCCGGGTTGCGGAACGGTGCAGGGGCAAAAAATAGGAAAAAATCACGTGCATGAGAAGAAGATAGATGAGTATCATATTCGTGTCCCCTAATAATGTATCTAGTATAGTTTTGCATGGAGTATTATTCCTGTGTTTTGTTATTATTATTATTATTCACTATTGCGAGATATATTCTTCCGCTGAACTGCACGACTCTAACCACTGAGCTTATGGTCACAAAGAACTGGATATCGTTTCAAACATCATTTGTAAATACATATGATGCTATCATTCTTCTAATGATATGATGGGATATATCTTCTTCCCTTTCGCCTATCACTTCCGTATCAGTTTTCTGCTTTTGAACCGTCAATTTCCATGGCTTATACCAGTTTTGTGCCCTGTGATTTAGGCCGTGGGTGTGTCAGTTGATCGAAATCTCTAATAACCACCTAGCTCAAACCACAATTCGAAAGTATTGCAGTTCACGGAAACACGCGCCCACGGCCAAAATCACAGAGCACAAAATTGGTAAATCTCAAGTAAATTGATGGGTTCCAAGGAGAAGTGATGGAAGGGGAAGAAAGGTTCATGCCACATCATACTGGAGAAGATGTGCGATATCAGCCCCCTGAAATTCATTAGACATTTGGAATCAAAAAAGGTTAATTGTGCTTAAAACAAAAAGATAAAATATCAACAGCCGTGCATGTCGTAGTTAAGAACCTCTGATATCATTATTTATTCCGGAACAAAGATCTGGTTTCTGTCTCAAATTTCAAAGTAAATAATAATGTCTTATCTGTGCGATCTTTCCCAGATTGTAATATCCGCTTTCCCTACTCCCAGCACTTTCAGTGTTCTGTTAAGAACCCATGAATTTGTTCGAAATTTATCAGTCTTGTGCTCTGTGGTTTTGGCAGTGAACGTGTGTTGCCGTGCACTGCAAAAGTTCCAATAAGTGGTTTGAGCCAAGCGGATCCTAGAGACTACGCAAAACTTAGAGACACGCGAGAATCAGAGTTCCTAAGAAATCAAAACAACATTTTATGTAAGCGATCGCTCAATACAAAAGAAGATTTCATTGTACATCATAATAAAAAAAATCATGCGTATGAAGAATGGAGACAACAGAAGAAACTACATGCCCCTATTGTTATCCAACGTCCACTGAAAAATGAGTCATCGAATCGAGCACCGAGTGTTGAAATGGTTTAGGAAACTTCTTCTAGCGAGTGGATCTTTCAGCACGAAGATGGGCAATCTGCAAACACAAGAAATATAAATACTCGAGAAACAGAATATGTATTCCTTTCTAACAAAAATACTAAAGATTGTTATAAGTCCTAAAAAGTGAGACTGGGCGAGATCCGAATTCGACAATTACGACACCTTCTCTGATCCGATGTCACTTTCGGGAGTGGTATCAAAGTCCTGAATTGCAAGGATTATTATATATGGAGCAAATTCAAACATCAAAATAAGAATATGAGAAGAATGAGAGAAGAATAAGAGCGGCGAATTTTCGAAACATTGTAGAATTGATAAATGAAACACATTTATAGATACCTCGCATTCGACATTTTCGGATAGAGTCGTGGAGGGGAGAGGAGTGATATCTTTCAGTTCGATCATTTTCTTTTCTCCTCCTGTATTCCTTTTTTGATTATCCATTTTTAAAGGAATAGAATAAAACTCGAAAAAATGCCATTTCGAAACTAATTTGTTTATTTTTAAAAAAACCAGGGAATTTCTTAATCAGCACTAACACCTTCTTCTTTTCTTCTTCACGGTACAGTTGGAGATCAAGGCAAGGAGGAGCAATATAAGACGGAGTAGGGAGCTCAGAAATGACCAGGCCCTGGACATTTATATTACAATGCTTGCGGTTCTCGAAACAATGGTCTTACTGTTTTCAAATTAAGTAAAAAAGTGTAGCCGATAAACGCGAACCAACGCTTTCAGCTCTTCCTCGGTAACAATCTCCAACCATTCCTCTAGGGACATGCACTCGTCGGAAGCGCGATGAGTTGAGTTGACGGACGACTAATAAAGTGCGATGAGTTGAGTTGACGGACGACACATAAATGAATATTTTCAAACAATTCCAATCGCGATTGGAAAGTTAGTCGGAGTGGTGATTATGAGATCACAGTGAAAGTTTCAACACGAAGAGGGGGAGCCTGACAATGATCAATTCTATCTATAATTATATCTCGGATTCGACGATCTCGGCCGTGATTGAGGAGAGAGGAGTAATGCCGTTCACTCCATTCAGTTTCTTCTTCTCCTAAAATAGCGACACATAAAATAGGCAATTTTTTTAAAAATAATTGTCGTTTTCGAAATTAATATGATTTTTTTTGAGAATCGAAGGAATTGCTCAATTAGCACTAACTTCCTTTCTTTTCAATTCTTCGCGATAGACGTGGAGATCAGGGCAATCCGGAACGACATAGGAAGGAGTAGCGAGTACGCCCTGAAAATTTAGGTGAAAATTCAGATTATTTTTGAATTTTCACCTAAATTCGACTCTGTTCTGGTATCGGGGGTCCCTCACAGAGGTCGAGGTCCGGGGGTCCCTCACAGAGGTCGAGGTCCGAAAAATACTCACCCCAATTACCCGAACGTTTACCGGAAAAAGAAGGAGGCTTCTCTTTCTCTCCATATGATAATCACATCTGCGGACTAAATTCGACACTTGGGATTTGTTCGCCGATTTCGGAACCATGTAATAGGCTGACAAAGTTCATTGGCGCGATTCACTCTCTGTTACTTTCACTACGCTGAAAACGCGAGCGGTATGTTTATCAGTGCTTTTGTCTAAGCATCCCCCTTTCGGTTCAGTAAAAACAAGCACTATGAGATTTTACATTTTTTGATAGCCCTACATCGAATTCCTTTACAACAATTTTAATAGCATATTTACCTGCATTCAAAAGTGATGTGATGCCAAAAATCAAAAATTCCAATACTCAGTCCTAATAATAAAAGAAATAAGGAAAATCTAAGTCAAGACTACGCTCTCACCCATTCCGCAGAGTCAGTCACAATTATTAAATCAAATATTTTAAGTTTTTGTTGTTTACATGTAAATAACCTAACCGCTAGCTTCAAAACTTCCAGCTCGTCGTCTGTGACATGGGGAATCTCCATCCATTCCTCTAGTGACATGCACTCGTCGGAAGCGAGATCAGTTGCGTTGACGGACGTCTGAATAAATAATCGATTATTTTAAATCATCAATTTGATATTATGGTACATTTTCAGGTCAGTATCGATCACGATCATTTTTTTTAGATAACCGAAGTGGTACCTCTAAGGAACTATCTGCCGTGCTGCTTCCAATCACCAAGATAGTTACGAGGAGGGCCTGAATTTACAGAAAGTTGTTTTAAACACTGGTTAGATTGAGGCAGTTCTTTTACAAACGATTTTTGGCATCATAAATTGACTTACGACGGACATGAAAGCCATATCTGAGTTGAATTAGTCGAAGGCTGGCTAAGAAGAGTGGAAGGGCTATCTGCCAATGAATGGGACGAAGGTGAAAGATTCTTCTCTCTACTCTTCGACTTTCCCGATTCTTGGAGCAGTGGAGTGTTGAGTCCCTCTGGACTGGAAAGTGTAAAGTGGTGGATGGGCTAGGTGAAAAGAGCAAGTAAGGGGTAACAAATGTTCACATGAGAGAAAGAGGAAGGAGTGGAGTGAACTTCCGTCATTTGGAGAAATTACTACAATACAATTCAATTTTTTCGGGTTCTGACACACTATTTTGCTGATAACATAAAAGCTTTTGCAGGTTTTTATGCTTAGAATTGCATTCATAAGGTGCATCGCTAATACATCTCTGCAATACAATTCATAGCTCGGTTCTTCACAGAAAAGGGACAATCGAGTGACCAATTGGCCACATAGGGGCGGGGCGAATTCACGTAAAGCACAACCGTGTAGTTGTCGAACAGGCTTCTTTTAGTTTGTAAATGAATGACCCGTGCAGACTCTGCTAGAATTCTTGGATGTAGAGCTCGAGAAAAGCCGTCTCTTCATTTTGCACACTCTCTCGCCCGGTCGGTCGACGACAGAGAGTATGAAATAAATGTGTATCATTTATCGAACTCTACTTGGTTGTCTCTTATGATCGTAGCTAGTTTAGAGCAATTTTAAGAAATATCCACCATAACGGGGCAAACGAAGGGCAAATTCAGAATCGACAATTGATTTTTACCACTGGCTAAAGTGCACAATAGGTCCATCATTGATATGATATTAGAACTCATTGGTTTTTATTATTTTTTCTAATTGTCGTTCACAACGTCACAACAGCGAATAATCCGTTTTCGTTCGTCCTCTGTGTGCTGATTTGCATGTTCTGATTGAACTGAAATGGAGAGGTGGAAGAAACGGACACCCCATTCTCTTTTCTTCCTCTTCCTCTTCTTCTTCTTCTGCTATGTACGCGAAAGCAAGCTGGATGCGCGCAAAAGGTAAGACTTCTTACATTTAGGAAGATTATGTCAATTTTTGGCCACGTTTATCTCGTACGACTATTCGCCCCTAATCTAGGCCTACTTTCTAACAATCTTCTTCTGTCAGATTTCAACTTCGAGGTCAAACTAGCCCTTTCGCTAGTAGTTGTATCAGCGATTGTTGGAGCTATCGCTTTTGCAGCTCTTCTCTCCGTAATCTGGGTGAACAAATTTTATTATCACCTCTCACCTCTAGGAAATATTCCGTTTAAAATAATTCGAAGACTTTTAGATGGAAATTCGTCGATACTTTGGCAATCTTCACCAGGTTTCGCCTGTTACACCCCCAGCTGTCATCGTTGCCTATGGAGAGTTAGTTTTTGACCTTCGCATATTTAATGACTTTGCATACATTTACAATTACGATTGTAGTTTCAGTGCGGAAATGCTGGAAGACAACCAGAGACGTGATATGAATCTGGCAGGAGAAGCTGTTCGTGATCAAACTCAGTAATGGAGAGACAGTTGACAAGTCCCAAAATGTATTTCACGCTCGTCATTGATTTATTCCATGACAGGTCGATAAATCAAATATGTTGAGTGAATAAGTTGACTTTAATTCCATCTGGTTATAACCTCTCAAAGCAGCCCAAGCTTTCCATGTGGAGCATTTGTGAATTTATACAATATCATCAATCTTTCCGTCTTCTGCCCATTTGCATGAAGTGCAAATATTCCTGCTTCCACTTCACGCCTTTTCATTGCATTCTCTCATTACCCCCTTCAAATAGGCCACCGTATCAACCGATACCGAAACTCATAAGGAGTTTGCGAAGCATTCAAGAAACACGTTAATTTTTTCCGCATTTCCGCAAGTCGAATATTACTGATAAGATAGTAACCGAAAAAAGCGTGAGCTATCTACAAAAAAATGGGCTTTGGGTGTCCCATCGTTTTGGGTGTCCCATCAAAATTTTCCGGTCCCATAATAGTTTTCCGGTCCTTTAAAAATTTTCTGGACCCCGAATAGTTTCCTGGACCCGAAAATAGTTTCCTGGACCCGGAAATAGTTTCCTGGACCCATAGTTTCCCGGACCCGAAAATAGTTTTCTGGACCCGGAAATAGTTTCCTGGACCTATAGTTTCCTGGACCCGAAAATAGTTTCCTGGACCCGAAAATAGTTTCCTGGTCCCGAAAATAGTGGACTGGAACCATACAAATATTCAATTTGTTTCGGACATTGGAAAGATAAAAGTCGAGCACAGAATAAATATTATTTTTCCGCTGATCTACTGAGTTTTTCAAATTCAGGATTTTTTTGCTGCGGTTGTTCTTAATTTTGCAAACATTTTTTGGTTCTGGTCCGTTTTGGGTGTCCCTTCAAAGTTTTGTGGACCCGGCAAAGTTTTCCGGTCCCATGAAAGTTGTCCGGTCCCAGCGATATTTTCCTGGACCCGGAAATAGTTTTCTGAACCCGGAAATAGTTTTCTGGACCCGAAAATAGTTTCCTGGACCCGAAAATAGTTTTCTGGAACCATCATTGTACATTCATACCAATGTTTTAAACACTGAGCAATACGCACTAAGCATCAAGCATTAAGTCTAAGGCATAACAATGGCCTACTGGGGCTCAAGATGACTTTCATGGCACTTATTCAATAGCACTTGGAAAGTTATGGGTCCAGGAAACTATTTTTGGGTCCAGAAAACTTTTGCCGGGTCCAGAAAACTATTTTCGGGTCCAGGAAACTATTTTCGGGTCCAGAAAACTATTTTCGGGTCCAGAAAACTATTTCCGGGTCCAGGAAAATATCGCTGGGACAACTTTCATGGGACCGGAAAACTTTGCCGGGTCCACAAAACTTTGATGGGACACCCAAAACGGACCAGAACCAAAAAATGTTTGCAAAATTAAGAACAACCGCAGCAAAAAAATCCTGAGTTTGAAAAACTCAGTAGATCAGCGGAAAAATAATATTTATTCTGTACTCGACTTTTATCCTTCCAATGTCCGAAACAAATTGAATATTTGTATTGCTTAGAACAAGGCAATTCGTGTAATCTCACATTGAGTAGTTTTCGCTGATATCTTGTAACTTGCATTAACATTGCGCGCACAAATACTGAGCTGAAATCAGAAATCAGAAAAAACAGAAAATAAATTAAGCAGAAATATGGCGGGGCGAAATTTACAATTGGGGTGGGGCAATGACAGCCTAGAGACAAAAGATGAGTTCGCATGGAAGAAGGCCTTTGGCTATGTGACCACCTAGCGCAAACGTCTTCTAAAATCGAGTTATGATTTATGGAAATGACAGATACACCACTTGTTCACGTAGAACAGGCTTGACACCTCTTTTATATCAAAAGTGACACGAAAGATGAATTCGCATGGAAGGAGGCCTTTGGCTATGTGACCACCTAGCGCAAACGTCTTCTAAAATCGAGTTATGATTTACGGAAATTTCAGAAGCACCACTTGTTCACGTAGAACAGGCCTGACACCTCTTTTGTATCAAATATTTTGTATCAAAAGTGATACAAAAGATGAGTTCGCATGGAAGGAGGCCTTTGGATATGTGACTACCTAGCGCAAACGTCTTCTAAAATTGAGTTATGATTTATGGAAATGATAGAAGCACCACTTGTTCATGTAGAACAGGCCTGACACCTCTTTTGTATCAAATCTTTTGTATCAAAAGTGATACAAAAGATGAGTTCGCATGGAAGGAGGCCTATGGATATGTGACTACCTAGCGCAAATGTCTTCTAAAATCGAGTTATGATTTATGGAAATGATAGAAGCACCACTTGTTCATGTAGAACAGGCATGACACCTCTTTTGTATCAAAAGTGATACAAAAGATGAGTTCGCATGGAAGGAGGCCTATGGATAGGTGACTACCTAGCGCAAACGTCTTCTAAAATCGAGTTATGATTTACGGAAATTTCAGAAGCACCCCTTGTTCACGTAGAACAGGCCTGACACCTCTTTTGTATCAAATATTTTGTATCAAAAGTGATACAAAAGATGAGTTCGCATGGAAGGAGGCCTTTGGATATGTGACTACCTAGCGCAAACGTCTTCTAAAATTGAGTTATGATTTATGGAAATGATAGAAGCACCACTTGTTCATGTAGAACAGGCCTGACACCTCTTTTGTATCAAATCTTTTGTATCAAAAGTGATACAAAAGATGAGTTCGCATGGAAGGAGGCCTATGGATATGTGACTACCTAGCGCAAATGTCTTCTAAAATCGAGTTATGATTTATGGAAATGATAGACGCACCACTTGTTCATGTAGAACAGGCATGACACCTCTTTTGTATCAAAAGTGATACAAAAGATGAGTTCGCATGGAAGGAGGCCTATGGATAGGTGACTACCTAGCGCAAACGTCTTCTAAAATCGAGTTATGATTTATGGAAATGACAGATACACCACTTGTTCACGTAGAACAGGCTTGACACCTCTTTTATATCAAAAGTGACACGAAAGATGAATTCGCATGGAAGGAGGCCTTTGGCTATGTGACCACCTAGCGCAAACGTCTTAAAAAATCGAGTTATGATTTACGGAAATTTCAGAAGCACCACTTGTTCACGAAGAACAGGCCTGACACCTCTTTTGTATCAAAAGTGATACAAAAGATGAGTTCGCATAGAAGGAGGCCTTTGGATATGTGACTACCTAGCGCAAATGTCTTCTAAAATCGAGTTATGATTTATGGAAATGATAAAATCGAGTTATGATTTACGGAAATTTCAGAAGCACCACTTGTTCACGAAGAACAGGCCTGACACCTCTTTTGTATCAAAAGTGATACAAAAGATGAGTTCGCATGGAAGGAGGCCTATGGATATGTGACCACCTAGCGCAAACGTCTTCTAAAATCGAGTTATGATTTACGGAAATTTCAGAAGCACCACTTGTTCACGAAGAACAGGCCTGACACCTCTTTTGTATCAAAAGTGATACAAAAGATGAGTTCGCATGGAAGGAGGCCTTTGGATATGTGACTACCTAGCGCAAATGTCTTCTAAAATCGAGTTATGATTTATGGAAATGATAGAAGCACCACTTGTTCACGAAGAACAGGCCTGACACCTCTTTTGTATCAAAAGTGATACAAAAGATGAGTTCGCATGGAAGAAGGCCTTTGGCTATGTGACTACCTAGCGCAAATGTCTTCTAAAATCGAGTTATGATTTATGGAAATGATAGAAGCACCACTTGTTCACGAAGAACAGGCCTGACATCTCTTTTGTATCAAATCTTTTGTATCAAAAGTGATACAAAAGATGAGTTCGCATGGAAGGAGGCCTATGGATATGTGACCACCTAGCGCAAACGTCTTCTAAAATCGAGTTATGATTTACGGAAATTTCAGAAGCACCACTTGTTCACGTAGAACAGGCCTGACACCTCTTTTGTATCAAATATTTTGTATCAAAAGTGATACAAAAGATGAGTTCGCATGGAAGGAGGCCTATGGATATGTGACTACCTAGCGCAAATGTCTTCTAAAATCGAGTTATGATTTATGGAAATGATAGAAGCACCACTTGTTCATGTAGAACAGGCCTGACACCTCTTTTGTATCAAAAGTGATACAAAAGATGAGTTCGCATGGAAGGAGGCCTTTGGATATGTGACTACCTAGCGCAAATGTCTTCTAAAATCGAGTTATGATTTATGGAAATGATAGAAGCACCACTTGTTCATGTAGAACAGGCCTGACACCTCTTTTGTATCAAAAGTGATACAAAAGATGAGTTCGCATGGAAGGAGGCCTATGGATATGTGACTACCTAGCGCAAATGTCTTCTAAAATCGAGTTATGATTTATGGAAATGATAGAAGCACCACTTGTTCATGTAGAACAGGCATGACACCTCTTTTGTATCAAAAGTGATACAAAAGATGAGTTCGCATGGAAGGAGGCCTATGGATAGGTGACTACCTAGCGCAAACGTCTTCTAAAATCGAGTTATGATTTATGGAAATGACAGATACACCACTTGTTCACGTAGAACAGGCTTGACACCTCTTTTATATCAAAAGTGACACGAAAGATGAATTCGCATGGAAGGAGGCCTTTGGCTATGTGACCACCTAGCGCAAACGTCTTCTAAAATCGAGTTATGATTTACGGAAATTTCAGAAGCACCACTTGTTCACGTAGAACAGGCCTGACACCTCTTTTGTATCAAATATTTTGTATCAAAAGTGATACAAAAGATGAGTTCGCATGGAAGGAGGCCTATGGATATGTGACTACCTAGCGCAAATGTCTTCTAAAATCGAGTTATGATTTATGGAAATGATAGAAGCACCACTTGTTCATGTAGAACAGGCCTGACACCTCTTTTGTATCAAAAGTGATACAAAAGATGAGTTCGCATGGAAGGAGGCCTTTGGATATGTGACTACCTAGCGCAAATGTCTTCTAAAATCGAGTTATGATTTATGGAAATGATAGAAGCACCACTTGTTCATGTAGAACAGGCCTGACACCTCTTTTGTATCAAAAGTGATACAAAAGATGAGTTCGCATGGAAGGAGGCCTATGGATATGTGACTACCTAGCGCAAATGTCTTCTAAAATCGAGTTATGATTTATGGAAATGATAGAAGCACCACTTGTTCATGTAGAACAGGCATGACACCTCTTTTGTATCAAAAGTGATACAAAAGATGAGTTCGCATGGAAGGAGGCCTATGGATAGGTGACTACCTAGCGCAAACGTCTTCTAAAATCGAGTTATGATTTATGGAAATGACAGATACACCACTTGTTCACGTAGAACAGGCTTGACACCTCTTTTATATCAAAAGTGACACGAAAGATGAATTCGCATGGAAGGAGGCCTTTGGCTATGTGACCACCTAGCGCAAACGTCTTCTAAAATCGAGTTATGATTTACGGAAATTTCAGAAGCACCACTTGTTCACGTAGAACAGGCCTGACACCTCTTTTGTATCAAATATTTTGTATCAAAAGTGATACAAAAGATGAGTTCGCATGGAAGGAGGCCTTTGGATATGTGACTACCTAGCGCAAACGTCTTCTAAAATTGAGTTATGATTTATGGAAATGATAGAAGCACCACTTGTTCACGTAGAACAGGCCTGACACCTCTTTTGTATCAAATATTTTGTATCAAAAGTGATACAAAAGATGAGTTCGCATGGAAGGAGGCCTTTGGATATGTGACTACCTAGCGCAAATGTCTTCTAAAATCGAGTTATGATTTATGGAAATGACAGAAGCACCACTTGTTCACGAAGAACAGGCCTGACACCTCTTTTGTATCAAAAGTGATACAAAAGATGAGTTCGCATGGAAGGAGGCCTTTGGATATGTGACTACCTAGCGCTAATGTCTTCTAAAATCGAGTTATGATTTATGGAAATGATAGAAGCACCACTTGTTCATGTAGAACAGGCATGACACCTCTTTTGTATCAAAAGTGATACAAAAGATGAGTTCGCATGGAAGGAGGCCTATGGATAGGTGACTACCTAGCGCAAACGTCTTCTAAAATCGAGTTATGATTTATGGAAATGACAGATACACCACTTGTTCACGTAGAACAGGCTTGACACCTCTTTTATATCAAAAGTGACACGAAAGATGAATTCGCATGGAAGGAGGCCTTTGGCTATGTGACCACCTAGCGCAAACGTCTTAAAAAATCGAGTTATGATTTACGGAAATTTCAGAAGCACCACTTGTTCACGAAGAACAGGCCTGACACCTCTTTTGTATCAAAAGTGATACAAAAGATGAGTTCGCATGGAAGGAGGCCTTTGGATATGTGACTACCTAGCGCAAATGTCTTCTAAAATCGAGTTATGATTTATGGAAATGATAAAATCGAGTTATGATTTATGGAAATGACAGAAGCACCACTTGATCACGTAGAACAGGCTTGACACCTCCTTTGTATCAAAAGTGATACAAAAGATGAGTTCGCATGGAAGGAGGCCTATGGATATGTGACCACCTAGCGCAAACGTCTTCTAAAATCGAGTTATGATTTACGGAAATTTCAGAAGCACCACTTGTTCACGAAGAACAGGCCTGACACCTCTTTTGTATCAAAAGTGATACAAAAGATGAGTTCGCATGGAAGGAGGCCTTTGGATATGTGACTACCTAGCGCAAATGTCTTCTAAAATCGAGTTATGATTTATGGAAATGATAGAAGCACCACTTGTTCACGAAGAACAGGCCTGACACCTCTTTTGTATCAAAAGTGATACAAAAGATGAGTTCGCATGGAAGAAGGCCTTTGGCTATGTGACTACCTAGCGCAAATGTCTTCTAAAATCGAGTTATGATTTATGGAAATGATAGAAGCACCACTTGTTCACGAAGAACAGGCCTGACATCTCTTTTGTATCAAATCTTTTGTATCAAAAGTGATACAAAAGATGAGTTCGCATGGAAGGAGGCCTATGGATATGTGACCACCTAGCGCAAACGTCTTCTAAAATCGAGTTATGATTTACGGAAATTTCAGAAGCACCACTTGTTCACGTAGAACAGGCCTGACACCTCTTTTGTATCAAATATTTTGTATCAAAAGTGATACAAAAGATGAGTTTGCATGGAAGGAGGCCTTTGGATATGTGACTACCTAGCGCAAACGTCTTCTAAAATTGAGTTATGATTTATGGAAATGATAGAAGCACCACTTGTTCATGTAGAACAGGCCTGACACCTCTTTTGTATCAAATTTTTTGTATCAAAAGTGATACAAAAGATGAGTTCGCATGGAAGGAGGCCTATGGATATGTGACTACCTAGCGCAAATGTCTTCTAAAATCGAGTTATGATTTATGGAAATGATAGAAGCACCACTTGTTCATGTAGAACAGGCCTGACACCTCTTTTGTATCAAAAGTGATACAAAAGATGAGTTCGCATGGAAGGAGGCCTTTGGATATGTGACTACCTAGCGCAAATGTCTTCTAAAATCGAGTTATGATTTATGGAAATGATAGAAGCACCACTTGTTCATGTAGAACAGGCCTGACACCTCTTTTGTATCAAATCTTTTGTATCAAAAGTGATACAAAAGATGAGTTCGCATGGAAGGAGGCCTATGGATATGTGACTACCTAGCGCAAATGTCTTCTAAAATCGAGTTATGATTTATGGAAATGATAGAAGCACCACTTGTTCATGTAGAACAGGCATGACACCTCTTTTGTATCAAAAGTGATACAAAAGATGAGTTCGCATGGAAGGAGGCCTATGGATAGGTGACTACCTAGCGCAAACGTCTTCTAAAATCGAGTAATGATTTATGGAAATGACAGATACACCACTTGTTCACGTAGAACAGGCTTGACACCTCTTTTATATCAAAAGTGACACGAAAGATGAATTCGCATGGAAGGAGGCCTTTGGCTATGTGACCACCTAGCGCAAACGTCTTAAAAAATCGAGTTATGATTTACGGAAATTTCAGAAGCACCACTTGTTCACGAAGAACAGGCCTGACACCTCTTTTGTATCAAAAGTGATACAAAAGATGAGTTCGCATGGAAGGAGGCCTTTGGATATGTGACTACCTAGCGCAAATGTCTTCTAAAATCGAGTTATGATTTATGGAAATGACAGAAGCACCACTTGATCACGTAGAACAGGCTTGACACCTCCTTTGTATCAAAAGTGATACAAAAGATGAGTTCGCATATAAGGAGGCCTTTGGATATGTGACTACCTAGCGCAAATGTCTTCTAAAATCGAGTTATGATATATGGAAATGACAGAAGCACCACTTGTTCACGTAGAACAGGCTTGACACCTCCTTTGTATCAAAAGTGATACAAAAGATGAGTTCGCATATAAGGAGGCCTTTGGATATGTGACTACCTAGCGCAAATGTCTTCTAAAATCGAGTTATGATTTATGGAAATGACAGAAGCACCACTTGTTCACGAAGAACAGGCCTGACACCTCTTTTGTATCAAAAGTGATACAAAAGATGAGTTCGCATGGAAGGAGGCCTTTGGATATGTGACTACCTAGCGCAAATGTCTTCTAAAATCGAGTTATGATTTATGGAAATGATAGAAGCACCACTTGTTCACGAAGAACAGACCTGAGACCTCTTTTGTATCAAAAGTGATACAAAAGATGAGTTCGCATGGAAGAAGGCCTTTGGCTATGTGACTACCTAGCGCAAATGTCTTCTAAAATCGAGTTATGATTTATGGAAATGATAGAAGCACCACTTGTTCACGAAGAACAGGCCTGACACCTCTTTTGTATCAAATCTTTTGTATCAAAAGTGATACAAAAGATGAGTTCGCATGGAAGGAGGCCTATGGATATGTGACTACCTAGCGCAAATGTCTTCTAAAATCGAGTTATGATTTATGGAAATGATAGAAGCACCACTTGTTCATGTAGAACAGGCATGACACCTCTTTTGTATCAAAAGTGATACAAAAGATGAGTTCGCATGGAAGGAGGCCTTTGGATATGTGACTACCTAGCGCAAATGTCTTCTAAAATCGAGTTATGATTTATGGAAATGACAGAAGCACCACTTGTTCACGAAGAACAGGCCTGACACCTCTTTTGTATCAAAAGTGATACAAAAGATGAGTTCGCATGGAAGGAGGCCTTTGGATATGTGACTACCTAGCGCTAATGTCTTCTAAAATCGCGTTATGATTTATGGAAATGACAGAAGCACCACTTGTTCACGAAGAACAGGCCTGACACCTCTTTTGTATCAAAAGTGATACAAAAGATGAGTTCGCATGGAAGGAGGCCTATGGATATGTGACTACCTAGCGCAAATGTCTTCTAAAATCGAGTTATGATTTATGGAAATGATAAAATCGAGTTATGATTTATGGAAATGACAGAAGCACCACTTGATCACGTAGAACAGGCTTGACACCTCCTTTGTATCAAAAGTGATACAAAAGATGAGTTCGCATATAAGGAGGCCTTTGGATATGTGACTACCTAGCGCAAATGTCTTCTAAAATCGAGTTATGATATATGGAAATGACAGAAGCACCACTTGTTCACGTAGAACAGGCTTGACACCTCCTTTGTATCAAAAGTGATACAAAAGATGAGTTCGCATATAAGGAGGCCTTTGGATATGTGACTACCTAGCGCAAATGTCTTCTAAAATCGAGTTATGATTTATGGAAATGACAGAAGCACCACTTGTTCACGAAGAACAGGCCTGACACCTCTTTTGTATCAAAAGTGATACTGTTAAGGAGGGAGGATATAAGAAGAAGAAATTCTATTAAAGAATATTTCCATCATAATTAATTATTTAATTATTAGGATAATTAAATAATATTTATTTCGTTCATTAATTATGTTGTTGCTCCTACCATAGGATTACGGTATCATTTGAATTCCCGCATTTAGGCTCTCACCACGATTTCATCAAATGTTGTTTTACAGTATCTTTTCCTTTTCCGTGACATTTCGTTTTGTGTTTTTAGTTTTGAGTTTTTCGCTAGTGTTGGGTTGCGTTGCGGTTGGAAGAGCCATTTTTCGTGGATAAAGAATCTTCTCTCACCGTCCCCTCTCATCACACACCGACGACCACGCATTATAACGTGGGGGCTGAGCTGCTGTTGGAGGAGAACGACGACCTATTAGGCGAGTTTCCTCGGATTGGATTGTGTCCTTTCTGAGTTAGCGCGGATCCTTCCGGTTGTGCCGGTCGGGGAGCTAAAACGAAACACTCTGAGTGCTGAGTAATCGGTTTGGCTCGTTGTTTTCGAGTAATTCCGGTGAAAAGTTCTCGCCGTGTTGCGAGTAAGGGTTGAAAGTGCGTAGAATTCGTGCTGGATAGCCTGAAAACGACCGGGAGTGTGTGATTGTTACACGTAAGTGTGACGAAAGTGATCGTCGGTTGGTGCGGAGACGAGAAGAGGTGTTGAGGAAGGGAGCGAGAGACTGTGGAGAAAGGAGAGACGCCAGGGATAGAGAGGAATCGTGACTTGTTTACGTGTTCGCGAGTTGTTTACGTGTTCGCGCGTGTTGTTGTTGACCTGCCAGAGGGGAATCGAGGGAAGAAAGAGATTATAAGTACTTTCCAGAATAGATGGATATACTTCCCAAGGACGTTGATATGATAGAAGAATCTACTCAATTGAAGAAGACCGGGGAAGAGTCTAATCCTCAGCAATTGCCCAGTGTAAGTGGAACTCAGACAAGAGCTAATGCTGAGAAGGAGAGAAAGGATGCACTTGAGTTGAAAGACAGACTGAAAGAGGAATATGATGAAATCACTAAGGCATACAAAGAATGCAAAGAGAAAGTGAAGGGAATCGGAAGTATGAGGGGTCATTTGACGGATTTGAGTGATTGTTTCAAGAAGGCCAAAAGCCAAGCAGACAAATCATGGGAGAACGTCTTACTGGTTGTGAATAAGGCTCTGGAAAGTGGTGTGAATAAGGGAAAAGAGAGAGAATTCTTGACCAGATTAGAGTTGAATTCACTGGAAGAGGTTGAGAAAGCAATGACTGAGAATCGTGAGAAAGTGGCAGTGATGAGACAGATGTTGAGTACAATGGAGGAAATAGAGGGAGTGAATAATATACCCGATTTGCTACGAAAGGTGAATACTGAGAGAGAGAATGTCACTATTGAACGTCAGGGATGGCAGAAAATGAGTGAGCAACTGGATGAATTGAAAGGAGCAATGAACCTGGAAGAGAATGAGAGAATGGTTGATAAGTGGAAAGCAATAAATGATGAATTCCAGAACATCACTGCGAAGTTACAATCCTTCCAACTGGATGGAGATGCCTCAGGGGAAGAGCTCCAATCAAGAATCGATTCATTGGAAGCGAAGAACCTCGAGTTGGCAAGTGAGAATGGAAGACTCAAGGAAAGGATTGATCTTCAGATCGCTGAAATGATCAAGATTGATGAGAGAAACACAGGTCAGAATGCAAATGGATTGTCTGATTCTCAGAGAGAACTGCTGAATTTGAGAATGCATAATGACATGTTACAGAGGATGAAGCAGATGCGAGAAAGTGGCGTGCATTCACATACGCATCGAGATTCGTCGGATACTCCAACGACGAGAGATCAACATTCCTCCACGATCGCAACCACGGGTGAGCGATACGGTAATTACCAAACTGATGAGTACGGTAATAGAGGTGCAGGTGATATGGGTGGCCAGGTAGTTGATCAATATCAGACTGGTGTGGGATCAGGATTTTCTCACGTGAATGGTGGTGGATCAAGTACTGGTGGTGGAAATGTGATGGGTAGATCGATTGGATTACTAGCGAATAGCCTTCCCAGAATGAATAGATATTCAGGCAGAAAGGAGGATTGGGATGATTTTGAGACAGGATTTACGATCAGATACGGTATGATGGAGAATACAGTGGCAATGTCTCTTCTCAAAGATAATCTGAACGGTGCAGCAAGGGATGCACTCAGATCGGTTCCTGATGAGGAAAAGTTGAAAGGGATCAAGAGTGTCCTGAAGTGGCTACGGTCACGTCTTTCGAATGAAACTCCTTTTGAAGAATTGGAAGTAGAGAAGATGTTGAGACATCAGAAGGTGGATGGTAAATCTGTAGGGAGAGTGTGTGAAGAATTAGAGGAATGGACATCTAAGTTGCACATGGGTGATGAGGCGAAGAAGGAAACTGCTAGAAAGAGACAGTTAACTATTCTGTACGAGGGCAAACACACTGAACATGTGCGATTGCTGACTCTATTTGGAGAGGGAGCTTCGTATTCAAAGATGAAATCTGCCCTTGTTGAACTGGAGTATCTGAAAAGGACTGAAAAGGAGTCTAAGGGATACAGTAAAGGTGGTAATTTCGGATTGAAGTGTTTCCGTTGCGATGAATACGGTCATAAGGAGAGCCAGTGTGGTCGCAGGAGTGGAAATGGAGGAGGATCTAGTGGTGGTAGTGGTCATTATGGTACCAATAGTGGTAACCGAGGAGGATATTCAGGTCCCAATAGAGGAGGATATCAAGGTCCCAGTAGAGGAGGAACCAACAGTGGAAAAGGATATAAGAATATGCAGAGTAATGGCTATTCTAATGGTTACAATAATACGAGATCGAATCCCAATCAGTGGGCAAATGTGTCTAATGTCACGGGCAATATTGCCAGGGACACAAGCAGTGCTGCCACAGGTGCAAATGCAGTCCCGCTTGGAAGAAATAAGTGCATAAAAGGAGTCAATGCAATTCAATCGAAACTTCCAACCAAGGAAAAGGAAGTGAACACTGAGTTGCTTCAGAATGAGGATCTTGCGAGATCAATGAGTAATGATGAGGGGGAATTCTTTTTCATCAAAAGGAGGGAACTGGTGAAGGGAAAACTGAATGGTGTTCCAGTTGAAGTATTGCTCGATACGGGAGCAGATGTTTCCATCATTTCGGCCAATGTGGTGAATGGCATTAAGAGTGCATTGGTAGATCAAGGTGCGAAACCGGTCATCAAGGATGCCTCCAACAGTATTATGCATATTATCGGAAGAACGATATTGGAAGTTGATCTGGAAGTGGGAAAGAAAACTTCAGTCGGATTCTTTGTGGTGAACAATGATTTAGGAAAAGTGATCATTGGAGGCAAGGGACTAGAGGATATTGGAATTGAACTGAAAGTGGTCGATTTCAGAGAGGAGGAGGAACAAGTGAAATGCAATGAGGCACTTGTTCTGAGAAATTGCACTATTGAACCAGGCCAACTCGGAGCAGTATGGGCGACTGGTAGTGAGAAAGATACTGTGATGCTGGAGTCATCAAGTGATCAATTAGTCGAAGGGATTGCTGCAAATGAGCGAATTGTGAATATTCCAGTGTTCAATGATACGAAAGAGGAACTGATTTTCACGAAGCACCAATCAGTGGGAAAATGGAGAGTAGTGGATGGTGCAGTTGAAGTAGTGAGTGCACTGCAAAAAGAACAAGGTGTGGTACCTCATAAGCACAATGTAGTTGCAGTGTGGAATGAAATCAGAGAGAAATTGGTGAAGAATAGAGAGATGGAATTGGAAGATTCATTGGAAAAGGTGTTGAAAGGATGTTTGGAAGTATTTGCCAAAGGGGAAGAGGATATTGGTCGATTATCTAATTATGAGTGCACAGTGGATGTCAAGGATGGAAAGCCGATCAGGCAGAAGCCAAGGCCTATTCCATTTGCTATTCGAGAGAAGCTGAGAGCTTTAGTGGATAGAATGATGAGACAGGGAGTAGTGAAGAAGTCACAAAGCCCCTGGAGCTCTCCGATAGTAGTGGTAAAGAAGAAAGATGGATCGTTGCGGCTGTGCATCGATTATCGAAAGGTGAATCAGATGATTCGATTGGATGCTCAACCGTTGCCTCATCTGGAGAGCACGATTCAGAGTTTGAGTGGAAAGAAGTACTTTTCCACCATCGATCTACAGTCAGGTTTCTGGCAAGTAGGATTGGCTGAGGGATCGAGAGAACTGACAGCGTTCAGTATATTAGGAGAACACTTTGAATTCCAAGTGTTACCATTCGGACTGAATGTATCTCCGTGTCACTTCCAACGTTCAATGATGGAAATGTTGAAGGAAGAGATTGAGAAAGAAGGGAAGAATCGTAAAGTATTCTGCTATATTGATGATGTTCTCGTTGCCACTGAGACAGTGGAAGATCATGTAAAGGTACTACAGTGGGTACTGAAAAGAATGATTGAGAGAGGTGTTAAAGTGAATCCGAACAAGTGCAAATTCATGATGAAGAAAGTTGAATACTTGGGTCATTATGTATCAGATAAGGGAGTGAGTATGGAGGAAAGGAAAGTCAATGCAGTAAGAGACTACCCCCGTCCTAAGAACAGTACTGAAGTTCGATCGTTTGTTGGGATGGCCAGTTATTACAGACGATTTGTAAAGGGATTCGCCAAGATAGCTGAGCCATTGCATGAAATGACTAAGAAAGAAGTCGAGTGGAAATGGGGATTGAATGAAGAGAAAGCATTCAATGAACTGAAGAAAGCAATCACAGAGGCTCCTGTATTGGCTCAGCCTGATTGTGATTCCGCTGTGAAAGGAACGAAGCCATTCCTGATTACTACTGACGCGAGTGGTCATGGGATTGGAGGTGTATTGCATCAGGCAAATGAAAGTGGAGTTGAAAAGCCAGTTGCTTTCTATTCTCGGTCGTTGAGAGGACCTGAAAGAAATTATTCCATCATTGATCTTGAGGCACTTGCTATTTATGAAGCAGTGAGGAAGTGGAAGTATCTGATATTCGGTACGAAAGTACAAGTTAGAACTGACCATGCTCCATTGTGTAGCATGTTCAAGAGACAGAATGTGTGTCCAAGGATTCTGAGATGGGCTGCGGAGATGCTACCGTATAATCTCGAGATTATTCATGTCAAGGGAAAAGACAATGTAGTCGCTGATTCATTGTCGAGGTATCCAGTTGATGTTAGATCAGAGGAGTGCGCAAAAGTCAGTTGGAGGCAGAGGGAGTCGAACCCCCGACCTTCCGATACGTATGCGGGTGCTCTAACCACTGAGCTATACCCCCTGATACTGGCATGCCCTCGTGCTCGCACTATGGTCTTAGGGCCTCGGCCATGCATTCCCTTACATGCCGCCCCTCTCATCAGCCGAGTCCCACCGAGGCATCCACGCATCCATCCGGGTCTTACATCGTTGCCCTTCACTGCTGCTCGCCATGAGTCTTACGCTCTCCACACTGCTTTTGCCACTCATGATTCAATGAAAACAAGGGGGCGCGCTAGGAGGTAGTTTTACCCCACGGCCGGAGCCGCCGCCATCCACCCTCTGCCTCCACCATGTTAGATCAGAGGAGTGCGCAAAAGTCAGTTGGAGGCAGAGGGAGTCGAACCCCCGACCTTCCGATACGTATGCGGGTGCTCTAACCACTGAGCTATACCCCCTGATACTGGCATGCCCTCGTGCTCGCACTATGGTCTTAGGGCCTCGGCCATGCATTCCCTTACATTGATACGGCCAATGATGAATCGAAGGATCCAGTGACAATCGGGGAGGATATTGTCATCAACGCAATCACAAGATTGAGATTGAGTGAGGAAAGACAGAAAGAGAATAATGAGGAGGTAGAGAGGGAATCAAGAGAAAGTATTCTGAAATGGAGAAATTTGCAATCAGAGGATGATTGGGTGCAGGAAATGATCAAGAGAAAGAATGAAGTTGGTGATGGGAAAGGAGATGGTTCTGACATGTTCAGAATGCCAGATTCCAACAGAAAGTACACAATGGCTGATCTGGAGATAGATCAAGGTGTATTGTATGTACTCGATAGAGATCACGATAGAAGATTGTATGTGCCTATGAGTGAGAGAAAGAAGTTGATTAAGGAAATACATGAAAGTGTTCTCGTGGGGCATGCAGGAGGAAAGAAAATGAGTCAGATCCTACAGAAAGAGTACGTCTGGGGTGCAATGGAGAAGGATGTTTCCAACGTATTGAGAGAATGTGATTTGTGCCTAAGGAGTAAACCGAGAAAACGTTTTATTCCTGAATTACAACCGAAAGAAGCGAGAGCTCCTTTGGAGTTAGTAGCAGTTGATTTGATTGATATGGGAAGAGGAAGACAAGGGAATCGATACATCTTGACAGTTATCGATCTTTTCACACGTTATGCTGGTGCTTATCCACTCAAGGATAAGAAGGCTACCACGGTAGCAAGAGAGTTCATGAATAGATGGATTCTGGTGGGAGGAAGAGTACCAAAGGCATTGTTGAGTGATAACGGAGGAGAGTTTGTTAATGAGGTATTCGAAGAAATCAATAAGATGTGGAAGATTGAGAGGAAGTGTACGCTACCGTACCATTCTCGGGCTAATGGTGGTGTCGAGAGACTGAATCGTACAATCAACGAGACATTGAGGAGACTTGTGGGAAGAACAGATGAATGGGAAGACGCTCTTCCATATGCTCTTTATTGTTACAATACCGTACCTCATAGTGCAACGGGAGAAAGTCCATCATTCCTGTTTCATGGAAGAGATGAAGCGTTGCCAGGGGGTGAACCATGGAAAGTGAATGAGAAATATGTGGTTGATATGGATGACTATAAATCCCGAATGATGTTGCTAATGAGGAAGGCCCAGGAGGAAGTAAATGAGAGATTGAGAGGTGAAAGGGAGAGAATGAAGTTCAATTATGATAAAAGAATGAAGAATAACAAGATGAATGAACCAGTGGTGGGAGATAGAGTGTATACCTATAAGGAACGAATTGAGGAGAAGAATCCCAAGTTGAGAATAAAGTGGGAAGGACCTTATCGGGTAATCGGTAGATCGAATACCACAGCTACAATAGTGGGAATTGAAGATGGCAAAGAGAAAGTGGTTCAATTGGATAGATTGAGGAGAGTACCTAAGATAGATGGAAATGTTGCTAAAATGACTGTTGATAATGTGTCTAATTGCAGTCGCGTGGTCGACAAGAATTCGCCGCTCCACTGGGACTTCGAATGTGAGCGATGTGCACTGAATCCAAGAGAGATGAAGGAGATTTGGAATGGATGTCCTCCTGGATTCGTATCCTTCACATTTCCAACTCTGAAGCAGTACGCTACCCTCCGTACTCTCATTGAGAAACTGCCCAATCTCACTCCTGTTAGAGCAACGAGATTGATTTTGGAGAATGGATTGGAAGAAGAGGATAACATGACTGATCAGACGGTTGAGGAGACAGTCAGTAACACTTGCCAACATGCACTGAGGGTTCTGGCTGGACCGGAGGTGGACTGGAGATTCACCATTCGTGATGTCAATCCCCGGTATGAACGAGCATACCGTAAGGGATTGGGAGAAGATGTAGAAGAGTCGATTGGATATGGTGTCATTATCTTTTCCAACGGAATTGAACTTTCTTCTATTGGAGGAGATTCCGCGAGATGGAAGTGGATTGAGAAGATGCCATCCGAGTGGGCAGAAACACTCAGAGAATTGGATAAGAAAGAGTCGAAGAAGCCCATCAAGAAGCTGTTGATTCATTGGCCGAGACGGATGGAGCTGGGGGAGAGTCACAAACTGAAGAAAACAATAATTTACCTGACCGAGGCGAATTGTTGGAATGTGATCATCGTAATGGAACCGTGCTCTGTTGAGACAGATTCCAACTATCTTCCCTTTCTCATCGAATGGTCAGCTGAGAAGACGAAGACTGGCTGGATTAGAGTGATCGTCAGCGACGGAGCAGTCTCAGATGGTACTCCCGTTGTGGCACTGGAGAAATGCCATCCTTGGATGCGAAGAGATCACTGGGAGTTTGCCGTCGAAGCTTGGACTAAGGGGATGCCCTGGAACCCGCAGGAGGCGAAGAAACACCTAGCTAATAAGGGTTTCGATGGAGAACAGGAGGAGATTGTGTCCAAGAAAAGAGACAAGGATGAGATGATGATTCAGAAGGTGAAAACTTTCCATCCTAAGCCAGTTGACACTCGCATTTGCAACGAGTGTCAGGGAATGGGCCACATTGCCCGCAAGTGCCCGCTGTTGGCTGCGGGAGGGAACAACAATAGGAAGAGAGGAATCGAACGAGGACGTCCGAGCAGAGAGGAGGAGGATGTTAAGGAGGGAGGATATAAGAAGAAGAAATTCTATTAAAGAATATTTCCATCATAATTAATTATTTAATTATTAGGATAATTAAATAATATTTATTTCGTTCATTAATTATGTTGTTGCTCCTACCATAGGATTACGGTATCATTTGAATTCCCGCATTTAGGCTCTCACCACGATTTCATCAAATGTTGTTTTACAGTATCTTTTCCTTTTCCGTGACATTTCGTTTTGTGTTTTTAGTTTTGAGTTTTTCGCTAGTGTTGGGTTGCGTTGCGGTTGGAAGAGCCGTTTTTCGTGGATAAAGAATCTTCTCTCACCGTCCCCTCTCATCACACACCGACGACCACGCATTATAACGATACAAAAGATGAGTTCGCATGGAAGGAGGCCTTTGGATATGTGACTACCTAGCGCAAATGTCTTCTAAAATCGAGTTATGATTTATGGAAATGATAGAAGCACCACTTGTTCACGAAGAACAGACCTGAGACCTCTTTTGTATCAAAAGTGATACAAAAGATGAGTTCGCATGGAAGAAGGCCTTTGGCTATGTGACTACCTAGCGCAAATGTCTTCTAAAATCGAGTTATGATTTATGGAAATGATAGAAGCACCACTTGTTCACGAAGAACAGACCTGACACCTCTTTTGTATCAAATCTTTTGTATCAAAAGTGATACAAAAGATGAGTTCGCATGGAAGGAGGCCTATGGATATGTGACTACCTAGCGCAAACGTCTTCTAAAATCGAGTTGTGATTTATGGAAATGACAGAAGCACCACTTGTTCACGTAGAACAGGTCTGACACCTCTTTTGTATCAAAAGTGATACAAAAGATGAGTTCGCATGGAAGGAGGCCTTTGGATATGTGACTACCTAGCGCAAATGTCTTCTAAAATCGAGTTGTGATTTATGGAAATGACAGAAGCACCACTTGTTCACGTAGAACGGGTCTGACACCTCTTTTGTATCAAAAGTGATACAAAAGATGAGTTCGCATGGAAGGAGGCCTTTGGATATGTGACTACCTAGCGCAAATGTCTTCTAAAATCGAGTTGTGATTTATGGAAATGACAGAAGCACCACTTGTTCACGTAGAACAGGTCTGACACCTCTTTTGTATCAAAAGTGATACAAAAGATGAGTTCGCATGGAAGGAGGCCTTTGGATATGTGACTACCTAGCGCAAATGTCTTCTAAAATCGAGTTATGATTTATGGAAATGACAGAAGCACCACTTGTTCACGAAGAACAGGCCTGACACCTCTTTTGTATCAAAAGTGATACAAAAGATGAGTTCGCATGGAAGGAGGCCTTTGGATATGTGACTACCTAGCGCAAATGTCTTCTAAAATCGAGTTGTGATTTATGGAAATGACAGAAGCACCACTTGTTCACGAAGAACAGGCCTGAGACCTCTTTTGTATCAAAAGTGATACAAAAGATGAGTTCGCATGGAAGGAGGCCTTTGGATATGTGACTACCTAGCGCAAACGTCTTCTAAAATCGAGTTGTGATTTATCGAAATGATTGAAGCACCACTTGTTCACGTAGAACAGGCCTGACACCTCTTTTGTATCAAAAGTGATACAAAAGATGAGTTCGCATGGAAGGAGGACTTTGGCTATGTGATTACCTAGCGCAAATGTCTTCTAAAATCGAGTTATGATTTATGGAAATGATTGAAGCACCACTTGTTCACGAAGAACAGGCCTGACACCTCTTTTGTATCAAAAGTGATACAAAAGATGAGTTCGCATGGAAGAAGGCCTTTTGCTATGTGACCACCTAGCGCAAACGTCTTCTAAAATCGAGTTGTGATTTATGGAAATGACAGAAGCACCACTTGTTCACGTACAACAGGTCTGACACCTCTTTTGTATCAAAAGTGATACAAAAGATGAGTTCGCATGGAAGGAGGCCTTTGGATATGTGACTACCTAGCGCAAATGTCTTCTAAAATCGAGTTGTGATTTATGGAAATGACAGAAGCACCACTTGTTCACGTAGAACGGGTCTGACACCTCTTTTGTATCAAAAGTGATACAAAAGATGAGTTCGCATGGAAGGAGGCCTTTGGATATGTGACTACCTAGCGCAAATGTCTTCTAAAATCGAGTTGTGATTTATGGAAATGACAGAAGCACCACTTGTTCACGTAGAACAGGTCTGACACCTCTTTTGTATCAAAAGTGATACAAAAGATGAGTTCGCATGGAAGGAGGCCTTTGGATATGTGACTACCTAGCGCAAATGTCTTCTAAAATCGAGTTGTGATTTATGGAAATGACAGAAGCACCACTTGTTCACGTAGAACGGGTCTGACACCTCTTTTGTATCAAAAGTGATACAAAAGATGAGTTCGCATGGAAGGAGGCCTTTGGATATGTGACTACCTAGCGCAAATGTCTTCTAAAATCGAGTTGTGATTAATGGAAATGACAGAAGCACCACTTGTTCACGTAGAACAGGTCTGACACCTCTTTTGTATCAAAAGTGATACAAAAGATGAGTTCGCATGGAAGGAGGCCTTTGGATATGTGACTACCTAGCGCAAATGTCTTCTAAAATCGAGTTGTGATTTATGGAAATGACAGAAGCACCACTTGTTCACGTAGAACAGGTCTGACACCTCTTTTGTATCAAAAGTGATACAAAAGATGAGTTCGCATGGAAGGAGGCCTTTGGATATGTGACTACCTAGCGCAAATGTCTTCTAAAATCGAGTTGTGATTTATGGAAATGACAGAAGCACCACTTGTTCACGTAGAACGGGTCTGACACCTCTTTTGTATCAAAAGTGATACAAAAGATGAGTTCGCATGGAAGGAGGCCTTTGGATATGTGACTACCTAGCGCAAATGTCTTCTAAAATCGAGTTATGATTTATGGAAATGACAGAAGCACCACTTGTTCACGAAGAACAGGCCTGACACCTCTTTTGTATCAAAAGTGATACAAAAGATGAGTTCGCATGGAAGGAGGCCTTTGGATATGTGACTACCTAGCGCAAATGTCTTCTAAAATCGAGTTATGATTTATGGAAATGACAGAAGCACCACTTGTTCACGAAGAACAGGCCTGACACCTCTTTTGTATCAAAAGTGATACAAAAGATGAGTTCGCATGGAAGGAGGCCTTTGGATATGTGACTACCTAGCGCAAATGTCTTCTAAAATCGAGTTATGATTTATGGAAATGATTGAAGCACCACTTGTTCACGTAGAACGGGTCTGACACCTCTTTTGTATCAAAAGTGATACAAAAGATGAGTTCGCATGGAAGGAGGCCTGTGGCTATGTGATTACCTAGCGCAAATGTCTTCTAAAATCGAGTTATGATTTATGGAAATGATAGAAGCACCACTTGTTCACGAAGAACAGGCCTGAAACCTCTTTTGTATCAAAAGTGATACAAAAGATGAGTTCGCATGGAAGGAGGCCTGTGGCTATGTGATTACCTAGCGCAAATGTCTTCTAAAATCGAGTTATGATTTATGGAAATGATAGAAGCACCACTTGTTCACGAAGAACAGGCCTGAAACCTCTTTTGTATCAAAAGTGATACAAAAGATGAGTTCGCATGGAAGAAGGCCTTTTGCTATGTGACCACCTAGCGCAAACGTCTTCTAAAATCGAGTTGTGATTTATGGAAATGACAGAAGCACCACTTGTTCACGTAGAACAGGTCTGACGCCTCTTTTGTATCAAAAGTGATAAAAAAAAGATGAGTTCGCATGGAAGGAGGCCTTTGGATATGTGACTACCTAGCGCAAATGTCTTCTAAAATCGAGTTATGATTTATGGAAATGACAGAAGCACCACTTGTTCACGTAGAACAGGCCTGACACCTCCTTTGTATCAAAAGTGATACAAAAGATGAGTTCGCATGGAAGGAGGCCTTTGGCTATGTGATTACCTAGCGCAAATGTCTTCTAAAATCGAGTTATGATTTATGGAAATGATAGAAGCACCACTTGTTCACGAAGAACAGGCCTGAAACCTCTTTTGTATCAAAAGTGATACAAAAGATGAGTTCGCATGGAAGAAGGCCTTTTGCTATGTGACCACCTAGCGCAAACGTCTTCTAAAATCGAATTGTGATTTATGGAAATGACAGAAGCACCACTTGTTCACGTAGAACAGGTCTGACACCTCTTTTGTATCAAAAGTGATACAAAAGATGAGTTCGCATGGAAGGAGGCCTTTGGATATGTGACTACCTAGCGCAAATGTCTTCTAAAATCGAGTTGTGATTTATGGAAACGACAGAAGCACCACTTGTTCACGTAGAACAGGTCTGACACCTCTTTTGTATCAAAAGTGATACAAAAGATGAGTTCGCATGGAAGGTTGGCCTTTGGATATGTGACTACCTAGCGCAAATGTCTTCTAAAATCGAGTTGTGATTTATGGAAATGACAGAAGCACCACTTGTTCACGTAGAACAGGTCTGACACCTCTTTTGTATCAAAAGAGATACAAAAGATGAGTTCGCATGGAAGGAGGCCTTTGGATATGTGACTACCTAGCGCAAATGTCTTCAAAAATCGAGTAATGATTTATCGAAATGATTGAAGCACCACTTGTTCACGTAGAACAGGCCTGACACCTCTTTTGTATCAAAAGTGATACAAAAGATGAGTTCGCATGGAAGGAGGCCTTTGGCTATGTGACTACCTAGCGCAAATGTCTTCAAAAATCGAGTTGTGATTTATCGAAATGATTGAAGCACCACTTGTTCACGTAGAACAGGTCTGACACCTCTTTTGTATCAAAAGTGATACAAAAGATGAGTTCGCATGGAAGGTTGGCCTTTGGATATGTGACTACCTAGCGCAAATGTCTTCTAAAATCGAGTTGTGATTTATGGAAATGACAGAAGCACCACTTGTTCACGTAGAACAGGTCTGACACCTCTTTTGTATCAAAAGTGATACAAAAGATGAGTTCGCATGGAAGGAGGCCTTTGGATATGTGACTACCTAGCGCAAATGTCTTCAAAAATCGAGTTATGATTTATGGAAATGACAGAAGCACCACTTGTTCACGTAGAACAGGCCTGACACCTCTTTGTATCAAAAGTGATACAAAAGATGAGTTCGCATGGAAGGAGGCCTTTGGCTATGTGACTACCTAGCGCAAATGTCTTCAAAAATCGAGTTATGATTTATCGAAATGATTGAAGCACCACTTTGTTCACGTAGAACAGGCCTGACACCTCCTTTGTATCAAAAGTGATACAAAAGATGAGTTCGCATGGAAGGAGGCCTTTGGATATGTGACTACCTAGCGCAAATGTCTTCTAAAATCGAGTTATGATTTATCGAAATGATTGAAGCACCACTTGTTCACGTAGAACAGGCCTGACACCTCTTTTGTATCAAAAGTGATACAAAAGATGAGTTCGCATGGAAGGTTGGCCTTTGGATACGTGACTACCTAGCGCAAATGTCTTCTAAAATCGAGTTGTGATTTATGGAAATGATTGAAGCACCACTTGTTCACGTAGAACAGGCCTGACACCTCTTTTGTATCAAAAGTGATACAAAAGATGAGTTCGCATGGAAGGTTGGCCTTTGGATACGTGACTACCTAGCGCAAATGTCTTCAAAAATCGAGTTATGATTTATCGAAATGATTGAAGCACCACTTGTTCACGTAGAACAGGCCTGACACCTCTTTTGTATCAAAAGTGATACAAAAGATGAGTTCGCATGGAAGGAGGCCTTTGGATATGTGACTACCTAGCGCAAATGTCTTCTAAAATCGAGTTGTGATTTATGGAAATGACAGAAGCACCACTTGTTCACGTAGAACAGGTCTGACACCTCTTTTGTATCAAAAGTGATACAAAAGATGAGTTCGCATGGAAGGAGGCCTTTGGATATGTGACTACCTAGCGCAAATGTCTTCAAAAATCGAGTTATGATTTATGGAAATGACAGAAGCACCACTTGTTCACGTAGAACAGGCCTGACACCTCTTTGTATCAAAAGTGATACAAAAGATGAGTTCGCATGGAAGGAGGCCTTTGGCTATGTGACTACCTAGCGCAAATGTCTTCAAAAATCGAGTTATGATTTATCGAAATGATTGAAGCACCACTTTGTTCACGTAGAACAGGCCTGACACCTCCTTTGTATCAAAAGTGATACAAAAGATGAGTTCGCATGGAAGGAGGCCTTTGGATATGTGACTACCTAGCGCAAATGTCTTCTAAAATCGAGTTATGATTTATCGAAATGATTGAAGCACCACTTGTTCACGTAGAACAGGCCTGACACCTCTTTTGTATCAAAAGTGATACAAAAGATGAGTTCGCATGGAAGGTTGGCCTTTGGATACGTGACTACCTAGCGCAAATGTCTTCTAAAATCGAGTTGTGATTTATGGAAATGATTGAAGCACCACTTGTTCACGTAGAACAGGCCTGACACCTCTTTTGTATCAAAAGTGATACAAAAGATGAGTTCGCATGGAAGGTTGGCCTTTGGATACGTGACTACCTAGCGCAAATGTCTTCAAAAATCGAGTTATGATTTATCGAAATGATTGAAGCACCACTTGTTCACGTAGAACAGGCCTGACACCTCTTTTGTATCAAAAGTGATACAAAAGATGAGTTCGCATGGAAGGAGGCCTTTGGATATGTGACTACCTAGCGCAAATGTCTTCAAAAATCGAGTTATGATTTATCGAAATGATTGAAGCACCACTTGTTCACGTAGAACAGGCCTGACACCTCTTTTGTATCAAAAGTGATACAAAAGATGAGTTCGCATGGAAGGAGGCCTTTGGATATGTGACTACCTAGCGCAAATGTCTTCTAAAATCGAGTTATGATTTATGGAAATGATAGAAGCACCACTTGTTCACGTAGAACAGGCCTGACACCTCTTTTGTATTAAAAGTGATACAAAAGATGAGTTCGCATGGAAGGAGGCCTTTGGATATGTGACTACCTAGCGCAAATGTCTTCAAAAATCGAGTTATGATTTATCGAAATGATTGAAGCACCACTTTGTTCACGTAGAACAGGCCTGACACCTCCTTTGTATCAAAAGTGATACAAAAGATGAGTTCGCATGGAAGGAGGCCTTTGGATATGTGACTACCTAGCGCAAATGTCTTCTAAAATCGAGTTATGATTTATCGAAATGATTGAAGCACCACTTGTTCACGTAGAACAGGCCTGACACCTCTTTTGTATCAAAAGTGATACAAAAGATGAGTTCGCATGGAAGGTTGGCCTTTGGATACGTGACTACCTAGCGCAAATGTCTTCTAAAATCGAGTTGTGATTTATGGAAATGATTGAAGCACCACTTGTTCACGTAGAACAGGCCTGACACCTCTTTTGTATCAAAAGTGATACAAAAGATGAGTTCGCATGGAAGGTTGGCCTTTGGATACGTGACTACCTAGCGCAAATGTCTTCAAAAATCGAGTTATGATTTATCGAAATGATTGAAGCACCACTTGTTCACGTAGAACAGGCCTGACACCTCTTTTGTATCAAAAGTGATACAAAAGATGAGTTCGCATGGAAGGAGGCCTTTGGATATGTGACTACCTAGCGCAAATGTCTTCAAAAATCGAGTTATGATTTATCGAAATGATTGAAGCACCACTTGTTCACGTAGAACAGGCCTGACACCTCTTTTGTATCAAAAGTGATACAAAAGATGAGTTCGCATGGAAGGAGGCCTTTGGATATGTGACTACCTAGCGCAAATGTCTTCTAAAATCGAGTTATGATTTATGGAAATGATAGAAGCACCACTTGTTCACGTAGAACAGGCCTGACACCTCTTTTGTATCAAAAGTGATACAAAAGATGAGGTCGCATGGAAGAAGGCCTTTTGCTATGTGACCACCTAGCGCAAACGTCTTCTTAAATCGAGTTGTGATTTATGGAAATGACAGAAGCACCACTTGTTCACGTAGAACAGGTCTGACACCTCTTTTGTATCAAAAGTGATACAAAAGATGAGGTCGCATGGAAGAAGGCCTTTTGCTATGTGACCACCTAGCGCAAACGTCTTCTTAAATCGAGTTGTGATTTATGGAAATGACAGAAGCACCACTTGTTCACGTAGAACAGGTCTGACACCTCTTTTGTATCAAAAGTGATACAAAAGATGAGTTCGCATGGAAGGTTGGCCTTTGGATACGTGACTACCTAGCGCAAATGTCTTCAAAAATCGAGTTATGATTTATCGAAATGATTGAAGCACCACTTGTTCACGTAGAACAGGCCTGACACCTCTTTTGTATCAAAAGTGATACAAAAGATGAGTTCGCATGGAAGGAGGCCTTTGGATATGTGACTACCTAGCGCAAATGTCTTCAAAAATCGAGTTATGATTTATCGAAATGATTGAAGCACCACTTGTTCACGTAGAACAGGCCTGACACCTCTTTTGTATCAAAAGTGATACAAAAGATGAGTTCGCATGGAAGGAGGCCTTTGGATATGTGACTACCTAGCGCAAATGTCTTCTAAAATCGAGTTATGATTTATGGAAATGATAGAAGCACCACTTGTTCACGTAGAACAGGCCTGACACCTCTTTTGTATCAAAAGTGATACAAAAGATGAGTTCGCATGGAAGGAGGCCTTTGGATATGTGACTACCTAGCGCAAATGTCTTCTAAAATCGAGTTATGATTTATCGAAATGATTGAAGCACCACTTGTTCACGTAGAACAGGCCTGACACCTCTTTTGTATCAAAAGTGATACAAAAGATGAGTTCGCATGGAAGGTTGGCCTTTGGATACGTGACTACCTAGCGCAAATGTCTTCTAAAATCGAGTTGTGATTTATGGAAATGATTGAAGCACCACTTGTTCACGTAGAACAGGCCTGACACCTCTTTTGTATCAAAAGTGATACAAAAGATGAGTTCGCATGGAAGGTTGGCCTTTGGATACGTGACTACCTAGCGCAAATGTCTTCAAAAATCGAGTTATGATTTATCGAAATGATTGAAGCACCACTTGTTCACGTAGAACAGGCCTGACACCTCTTTTGTATCAAAAGTGATACAAAAGATGAGTTCGCATGGAAGGAGGCCTTTGGATATGTGACTACCTAGCGCAAATGTCTTCAAAAATCGAGTTATGATTTATCGAAATGATTGAAGCACCACTTGTTCACGTAGAACAGGCCTGACACCTCTTTTGTATCAAAAGTGATACAAAAGATGAGTTCGCATGGAAGGAGGCCTTTGGATATGTGACTACCTAGCGCAAATGTCTTCTAAAATCGAGTTATGATTTATGGAAATGATAGAAGCACCACTTGTTCACGTAGAACAGGCCTGACACCTCTTTTGTATCAAAAGTGATACAAAAGATGAGGTCGCATGGAAGAAGGCCTTTTGCTATGTGACCACCTAGCGCAAACGTCTTCTTAAATCGAGTTGTGATTTATGGAAATGACAGAAGCACCACTTGTTCACGTAGAACAGGTCTGACACCTCTTTTGTATCAAAAGTGATACAAAAGATGAGGTCGCATGGAAGAAGGCCTTTTGCTATGTGACCACCTAGCGCAAACGTCTTCTTAAATCGAGTTGTGATTTATGGAAATGACAGAAGCACCACTTGTTCACGTAGAACAGGTCTGACACCTCTTTTGTATCAAATCTTTTGTATCAAAAGTGATACAAAAGATGAGTTCGCATGGAAGGAGGCCTTTGGATATGTGACTACCTAGCGCAAATGTCTTCTAAAATCGAGTTATGATTTATGGAAATGAAAGAAGCACCACTTGTTCACGTAGAACAGGCCTGACACCTCTTTGTATCAATCTTTGTATCAAAAGTGATACAAAAGATGAGTTCGCATGGAAGGAGGCCTTTGGCTATGTGACTACCTAGCGCAAATGTCTTCAAAAATCGAGTTATGATTTATCGAAATGATTGAAGCACCACTTGTTCACGTAGAACAGGCCTGACACCTCTTTTGTATCAAAAGTGATACAAAAGATGAGTTCGCATGGAAGGAGGCCTTTGGATATGTGACTACCTAGCGCAAATGTCTTCTAAAATCGAGTTATGATTTATGGAAATGATAGAAGCACCACTTGTTCACGTAGAACAGGTCTGACACCTCTTTTGTATCAAAAGTGATACAAAAGATGAGTTCGCATGGAAGGTTGGCCTTTGGATACGTGACTACCTAGCGCAAATGTCTTCTAAAATCGAGTTGTGATTTATGGAAATGACAGAAGCACCACTTGTTCACGTAGAACAGGTCTGACACCTCTTTTGTATCAAAAGTGATACAAAAGATGAGTTCGCATGGAAGGAGGCCTTTGGATATGTGACTACCTAGCGCAAATGTCTTCTAAAATCGAGTTATGATTTATGGAAATGATAGAAGCACCACTTGTTCACGTAGAACAGGCCTGACACCTCTTTTGTATCAAAAGTGATACAAAAGATGAGTTCGCATGGAAGGTTGGCCTTTGGATACGTGACTACCTAGCGCAAATGTCTTCAAAAATCGAGTTATGATTTATCGAAATGATTGAAGCACCACTTGTTCACGTAGAACAGGCCTGACACCTCTTTTGTATCAAAAGTGATACAAAAGATGAGTTCGCATGGAAGGAGGCCTTTGGATATGTGACTACCTAGCGCAAATGTCTTCAAAAATCGAGTTATGATTTATCGAAATGATTGAAGCACCACTTGTTCACGTAGAACAGGCCTGACACCTCTTTTGTATCAAAAGTGATACAAAAGATGAGTTCGCATGGAAGGAGGCCTTTGGATATGTGACTACCTAGCGCAAATGTCTTCTAAAATCGAGTTATGATTTATGGAAATGATAGAAGCACCACTTGTTCACGTAGAACAGGCCTGACACCTCTTTTGTATCAAAAGTGATACAAAAGATGAGTTCGCATGGAAGGAGGCCTTTGGATATGTGACTACCTAGCGCAAATGTCTTCTAAAATCGAGTTATGATTTATGGAAATGACTAGAAGCACCACTTGTTCACGTAGAACAGGTCTGACACCTCTTTTGTATCAAAAGTGATACAAAAGATGAGTTCGCATGGAAGGAGGCCTTTGGATATGTGACTACCTAGCGCAAATGTCTTCTAAAATCGAGTTGTGATTTATGGAAATGACAGAAGCACCACTTGTTCACGTAGAACAGGCCTGACACCTCTTTTGTATCAATAAGTGATACAAAAGATGAGTTCGCATGGAAGGTAGGCCTTTGGATATGTGACTACCTAGCGCAAATGTCTTCTAAAATCGAGTTATGATTTATGGAAATGAAAGAAGCACCACTTGTTCACGTAGAACAGGCCTGACACCTCTTTTGTATCAAAAGTGATACAAAAGATGAGTTCGCATGGAAGGAGGCCTTTGGATATGTGACTACCTAGCGCAAATGTCTTCAAAAATCGAGTTATGATTTATCGAAATGATTGAAGCACCACTTGTTCACGTAGAACAGGCCTGACACCTCTTTTGTATCAAAAGTGATACAAAAGATGAGTTCGCATGGAAGGAGGCCTTTGGATATGTGACTACCTAGCGCAAATGTCTTCTAAAATCGAGTTATGATTTATGGAAATGATAGAAGCACCACTTGTTCACGTAGAACAGGTCTGACACCTCTTTTGTATCAAAAGTGATACAAAAGATGAGTTCGCATGGAAGGTTGGCCTTTGGATACGTGACTACCTAGCGCAAATGTCTTCTAAAATCGAGTTGTGATTTATGGAAATGACAGAAGCACCACTTGTTCACGTAGAACAGGTCTGACACCTCTTTTGTATCAAAAGTGATACAAAAGATGAGTTCGCATGGAAGGAGGCCTTTGGATATGTGACTACCTAGCGCAAATGTCTTCAAAAATCGAGTTATGATTTATCGAAATGATTGAAGCACCACTTGTTCACGTAGAACAGGCCTGACACCTCTTTTGTATCAAAAGTGATACAAAAGATGAGTTCGCATGGAAGGAGGCCTTTGGATATGTGACTACCTAGCGCAAATGTCTTCTAAAATCGAGTTATGATTTATCGAAATGATTGAAGCACCACTTGTTCACGTAGAACAGGCCTGACACCTCTTTTGTATCAAAAGTGATACAAAAGATGAGTTCGCATGGAAGGAGGCCTTTGGATATGTGACTACCTAGCGCAAATGTCTTCAAAAATCGAGTTATGATTTATGGAAATGATAGAAGCACCACTTGTTCACGTAGAACAGGCCTGACACCTCTTTTGTATCAAAAGTGATACAAAAGATGAGTTCGCATGGAAGGTTGGCCTTTGGATACGTGACTACCTAGCGCAAATGTCTTCTAAAATCGAGTTGTGATTTATGGAAATGACAGAAGCACCACTTGTTCACGTAGAACAGGCCTGACACCTCTTTTGTATCAAAAGTGATACAAAAGATGAGTTCGCATGGAAGGAGGCCTTTGGATATGTGACTACCTAGCGCAAATGTCTTCTAAAATCGAGTTATGATTTATGGAAATGATAGAAGCACCACTTGTTCACGTAGAACAGGCCTGACACCTCTTTTGTATCAAAAGTGATACAAAAGATGAGTTCGCATGGAAGGAGGCCTTTGGATATGTGACTACCTAGCGCAAATGTCTTCTAAAATCGAGTTATGATTTATGGAAATGATAGAAGCACCACTTGTTCACGTAGAACAGGCCTGACACCTCTTTTGTATCAAAAGTGATACAAAAGATGAGGTCGCATGGAAGGAAGGCCTTTTGATATGTGACTACCTAGCGCAAATGTCTTCTTAAATCGAGTTGTGATTTATGGAAATGACAGAAGCACCACTTGTTCACGTAGAACAGGTCTGACACCTCTTTTGTATCAAATCTTTTGTATCAAAAGTGATACAAAAGATGAGTTCGCATGGAAGGAGGCCTTTGGATATGTGACTACCTAGCGCAAATGTCTTCTAAAATCGAGTTATGATTTATGGAAATGAAAGAAGCACCACTTGTTCACGTAGAACAGGCCTGACACCTCTTTTGTATCAAATCTTTGTATCAAAAGTGATACAAAAGATGAGTTCGCATGGAAGGAGGCCTTTGGCTATGTGACTACCTAGCGCAAATGTCTTCAAAAATCGAGTTATGATTTATCGAAATGATTGAAGCACCACTTGTTCACGTAGAACAGGCCTGACACCTCTTTTGTATCAAAAGTGATACAAAAGATGAGTTCGCATGGAAGGAGGCCTTTGGATATGTGACTACCTAGCGCAAATGTCTTCTAAAATCGAGTTATGATTTATGGAAATGATAGAAGCACCACTTGTTCACGTAGAACAGGTCTGACACCTCTTTTGTATCAAAAGTGATACAAAAGATGAGTTCGCATGGAAGGTTGGCCTTTGGATACGTGACTACCTAGCGCAAATGTCTTCTAAAATCGAGTTGTGATTTATGGAAATGACAGAAGCACCACTTGTTCACGTAGAACAGGTCTGACACCTCTTTTGTATCAAAAGTGATACAAAAGATGAGTTCGCATGGAAGGTTGGCCTTTGGATACGTGACTACCTAGCGCAAATGTCTTCTAAAATCGAGTTGTGATTTATGGAAATGACAGAAGCACCACTTGTTCACGTAGAACAGGTCTGACACCTCTTTTGTATCAAAAGTGATACAAAAGATGAGTTCGCATGGAAGGAGGCCTTTGGATATGTGACTACCTAGCGCAAATGTCTTCTAAAATCGAGTTATGATTTATGGAAATGATAGAAGCACCACTTGTTCACGTAGAACAGGCCTGACACCTCTTTTGTATCAAAAGTGATACAAAAGATGAGTTCGCATGGAAGGTAGGCCTTTGGATATGTGACTACCTAGCGCAAATGTCTTCAAAAATCGAGTTATGATTTATCGAAATGATTGAAGCACCACTTGTTCACGTAGAACAGGCCTGACACCTCTTTTGTATCAAAAGTGATACAAAAGATGAGTTCGCATGGAAGGAGGCCTTTGGATATGTGACTACCTAGCGCAAATGTCTTCAAAAATCGAGTTATGATTTATCGAAATGATTGAAGCACCACTTGTTCACGTAGAACAGGCCTGACACCTCTTTTGTATCAAAAGTGATACAAAAGATGAGTTCGCATGGAAGGAGGCCTTTGGATATGTGACTACCTAGCGCAAATGTCTTCTAAAATCGAGTTATGATTTATGGAAATGATAGAAGCACCACTTGTTCACGTAGAACAGGCCTGACACCTCTTTTGTATCAAAAGTGATACAAAAGATGAGGTCGCATGGAAGAAGGCCTTTGCTATGTGACCTACCTAGCGCAAACGTCTTCTAAATCGAGTTGTGATTTATGGAAATGACAGAAGCACCACTTGTTCACGTAGAACAGGTCTGACACCTCTTTTGTATCAAAAGTGATACAAAAGATGAGGTCGCATGGAAGAAGGCCTTTGGCTATGTGACCACCTAGCGCAAACGTCTTCTAAATCGAGTTGTGATTTATGGAAATGACAGAAGCACCACTTGTTCACGTAGAACAGGTCTGACACCTCTTTTGTATCAAATCTTTTGTATCAAAAGTGATACAAAAGATGAGTTCGCATGGAAGGAGGCCTTTGGATATGTGACTACCTAGCGCAAATGTCTTCTAAAATCGAGTTATGATTTATGGAAATGAAAGAAGCACCACTTGTTCACGTAGAACAGGCCTGACACCTCTTTGTATCAATCTTTGTATCAAAAGTGATACAAAAGATGAGTTCGCATGGAAGGAGGCCTTTGGATATGTGACTACCTAGCGCAAATGTCTTCAAAAATCGAGTTATGATTTATCGAAATGATTGAAGCACCACTTGTTCACGTAGAACAGGCCTGACACCTCTTTTGTATCAAAAGTGATACAAAAGATGAGTTCGCATGGAAGGAGGCCTTTGGATATGTGACTACCTAGCGCAAATGTCTTCTAAAATCGAGTTATGATTTATGGAAATGATAGAAGCACCACTTGTTCACGTAGAACAGGCCTGACACCTCTTTTGTATCAAAAGTGATACAAAAGATGAGTTCGCATGGAAGGTTGGCCTTTGGATACGTGACTACCTAGCGCAAATGTCTTCTAAAATCGAGTTGTGATTTATGGAAATGACAGAAGCACCACTTGTTCACGTAGAACAGGTCTGACACCTCTTTTGTATCAAAAGTGATACAAAAGATGAGTTCGCATGGAAGGAGGCCTTTGGATATGTGACTACCTAGCGCAAATGTCTTCAAAAATCGAGTTATGATTTATCGAAATGATTGAAGCACCACTTGTTCACGTAGAACAGGCCTGACACCTCTTTTGTATCAAAAGTGATACAAAAGATGAGTTCGCATGGAAGGAGGCCTTTGGATATGTGACTATCTAGCGCAAATGTCTTCTAAAATCGAGTTATGATTTATCGAAATGATTGAAGCACCACTTGTTCACGTAGAACAGGCCTGACACCTCTTTTGTATCAAAAGTGATACAAAAGATGAGTTCGCATGGAAGGTTGGCCTTTGGATACGTGACTACCTAGCGCAAATGTCTTCAAAAATCGAGTTATGATTTATGGAAATGATAGAAGCACCACTTGTTCACGTAGAACAGGTCTGACACCTTTTTTGTATCAAAAGTGATACAAAAGATGAGTTCGCATGGAAGGTTGGCCTTTGGATACGTGACTACCTAGCGCAAATGTCTTCTAAAATCGAGTTGTGATTTATGGAAATGACAGAAGCACCACTTGTTCACGTAGAACAGGCCTGACACCTCTTTTGTATCAAAAGTTGTAAGTACAAAAGATGAGTTCGCATGGAAGGAGGCCTTTGGATATGTGACTACCTAGCGCAAATGTCTTCTAAAATCGAGTTATGATTTATGGAAATGATTGAAGCACCACTTGTTCACGTAGAACAGGCCTGACACCTCTTTTGTATCAAAAGTGATACAAAAGATGAGTTCGCATGGAAGGAGGCCTTTGGATATGTGACTACCTAGCGCAAATGTCTTCTAAAATCGAGTTATGATTTATGGAAATGATAGAAGCACCACTTGTTCACGTAGAACAGGCCTGACACCTCTTTTGTATCAAAAGTGATACAAAAGATGAGTTCGCATGGAAGGAGGCCTTTGGCTATGTGACTACCTAGCGCAAATGTCTTCTAAAATCGAGTTGTGATTTATGGAAATGACAGAAGCACCACTTGTTCACGTAGAACAGGTCTGACACCTCTTTGTATCAAATCTTTTGTATCAAAAGTGATACAAAAGATGAGTTCGCATGGAAGGAGGCCTTTGGATATGTGACTACCTAGCGCAAATGTCTTCTAAAATCGAGTTATGATTTATGGAAATGAAAGAAGCACCACTTGTTCACGTAGAACAGGCCTGACACCTCTTTTGTATCAAATCTTTTGTATCAAAAGTGATACAAAAGATGAGTTCGCATGGAAGGAGGCCTTTGGCTATGTGACTACCTAGCGCAAATGTCTTCAAAAATCGAGTTATGATTTATCGAAATGATTGAAGCACCACTTGTTCACGTAGAACAGGCCTGACACCTCTTTTGTATCAAAAGTGATACAAAAGATGAGTTCGCATGGAAGGAGGCCTTTGGATATGTGACTACCTAGCGCAAATGTCTTCTAAAATCGAGTTATGATTTATGGAAATGATAGAAGCACCACTTGTTCACGTAGAACAGGTCTGACACCTCTTTTGTATCAAAAGTGATACAAAAGATGAGTTCGCATGGAAGGTTGGCCTTTGGATACGTGACTACCTAGCGCAAATGTCTTCTAAAATCGAGTTGTGATTTATGGAAATGACAGAAGCACCACTTGTTCACGTAGAACAGGTCTGACACCTCTTTTGTATCAAAAGTGATACAAAAGATGAGTTCGCATGGAAGGAGGCCTTTGGATATGTGACTACCTAGCGCAAATGTCTTCAAAAATCGAGTTATGATTTATCGAAATGATTGAAGCACCACTTGTTCACGTAGAACAGGCCTGACACCTCTTTTGTATCAAAAGTGATACAAAAGATGAGTTCGCATGGAAGGTTGGCCTTTGGATACGTGACTACCTAGCGCAAATGTCTTCAAAAATCGAGTTATGATTTATGGAAATGATAGAAGCACCACTTGTTCACGTAGAACAGGTCTGACACCTCTTTTGTATCAAAAGTGATACAAAAGATGAGTTCGCATGGAAGGTTGGCCTTTGGATACGTGACTACCTAGCGCAAATGTCTTCTAAAATCGAGTTGTGATTTATGGAAATGACAGAAGCACCACTTGTTCACGTAGAACAGGCCTGACACCTCTTTTGTATCAAAAGTGATACAAAAGATGAGTTCGCATGGAAGGTTGGCCTTTGGATACGTGACTACCTAGCGCAAATGTCTTCAAAAATCGAGTTATGATTTATGGAAATGATAGAAGCACCACTTGTTCACGTAGAACAGGCCTGACACCTCTTTTGTATCAAAAGTGATACAAAAGATGAGTTCGCATGGAAGGAGGCCTTTGGATATGTGACTACCTAGCGCAAATGTCTTCTAAAATCGAGTTATGATTTATGGAAATGATAGAAGCACCACTTGTTCACGTAGAACAGGCCTGACACCTCTTTTGTATCAAAAGTGATACAAAAGATGAGTTCGCATGGAAGGAGGCCTTTGGATATGTGACTACCTAGCGCAAATGTCTTCTAAAATCGAGTTATGATTTATGGAAATGATAGAAGCACCACTTGTTCACGTAGAACAGGCCTGACACCTCTTTTGTATCAAAAGTGATACAAAAGATGAGGTCGCATGGAAGAAGGCCTTTTGCTATGTGACCACCTAGCGCAAACGTCTTCTAAAATCGAGTTATGATTTATGGAAATGACAGAAGCACCACTTGTTCACGTAGAACAGGCCTGACACCTCTTTTGTATCAAAAGTGATACAAAAGATGAGTTCGCATGGAAGAAGGCCTTTGGCTATGTGACCACCTAGCGCAAACGTCTTCTAAAATCGAGTTGTGATTTATGGAAATGATAGAAGCACCACTTGTTCACGTAGAACAGGCCTGACACCTCTTTTGTATCAAAAGTGATACAAAAGATGAGTTCGCATGGAAGAAGGCCTTTGGCTATGTGACCACCTAGCGCAAACGTCTTCTAAAATCGAGTTGTGATTTATGGAAATGACAGAAGCACCACTTGTTCACGTAGAACAGGTCTGACACCTCTTTTGTATCAAAAGTGATACAAAAGATGAGTTCGCATGGAAGGAGGCCTTTGGCTATGTGACTACCTAGCGCAAAAGTCTTCTAAAATCGAGCTATGATTTATGGAAATGACAGAAGCACCACTTGTTCACGTAGAACAGGCCTGACACCTCTTTTGTATCAAATCTTTTGTATCAAAAGTGATACAAAAGATGAGTTCGCATGGAAGGAGGCCTTTGGCTATGTGACTACCTAGCGCAAATGTCTTCAAAAATCGAGTTATGATTTATCGAAATGATTGAAGCACCACTTGTTCACGTAGAACAGGCCTGACACCTCTTTTGTATCAAAAGTGATACAAAAGATGAGTTCGCATGGAAGGAGGCCTTTGGATATGTGACTACCTAGCGCAAATGTCTTCTAAAATCGAGTTATGATTTATGGAAATGATAGAAGCACCACTTGTTCACGTAGAACAGGCCTGACACCTCTTTTGTATCAAAAGTGATACAAAAGATGAGTTCGCATGGAAGGAGGCCTTTGGATATGTGACTACCTAGCGCAAATGTCTTCTAAAATCGAGTTATGATTTATGGAAATGATAGAAGCACCACTTGTTCACGTAGAACAGGCCTGACACCTCTTTTGTATCAAAAGTGATACAAAAGATGAGGTCGCATGGAAGAAGGCCTTTTGCTATGTGACCACCTAGCGCAAATGTCTTCTAAAATCGAGTTATGATTTATGGAAATGATAGAAGCACCACTTGTTCACGTAGAACAGGCCTGACACCTCTTTTGTATCAAAAGTGATACAAAAGATGAGGTCGCATGGAAGAAGGCCTTTTGCTATGTGACCACCTAGCGCAAATGTCTTCTAAAATCGAGTTATGATTTATGGAAATGATAGAAGCACCACTTGTTCACGTAGAACAGGCCTGACACCTCTTTTGTATCAAAAGTGATACAAAAGATGAGTTCGCATGGAAGAAGGCCTTTGGCTATGTGACCTACCTAGCGCAAACGTCTTCTAAAATCGAGTTGTGATTTATGGAAATGACAGAAGCACCACTTGTTCACGTAGAACAGGTCTGACACCTCTTTTGTATCAAAAGTGATACAAAAGATGAGTTCGCATGGAAGGAGGCCTTTGGCTATGTGACTACCTAGCGCAAAAGTCTTCTAAAATCGAGTTATGATTTATGGAAATGACAGAAGCACCACTTGTTCACGTAGAACAGGCCTGACACCTCTTTTTATCAATCTTTTGTATCAAAAGTGATACAAAAGATGAGTTCGCATGGAAGGAGGCCTTTGGATATGTGACTACCTAGCGCAAATGTCTTCTAAAATCGAGTTATGATTTATGGAAATGAAAGAAGCACCACTTGTTCACGTAGAACAGGCCTGACACCTCTTTTGTATCAAATCTTTTGTATCAAAAGTGATACAAAAGATGAGTTCGCATGGAAGGAGGCCTTTGGCTATGTGACTACCTAGCGCAAATGTCTTCAAAAATCGAGTTATGATTTATCGAAATGATTGAAGCACCACTTGTTCACGTAGAACAGGCCTGACACCTCTTTTGTATCAAAAGTGATACAAAGATGAGTTCGCATGGAAGGAGGCCTTTGGATATGTGACTACCTAGCGCAAATGTCTTCTAAAATCGAGTTATGATTTATGGAAATGATTAGAAGCACCCACTTGTTCACGTAGAACAGGCCTGACACCTCTTTTGTATCAAAAGTGATACAAAAGATGAGTTCGCATGGAAGGAGGCCTTTGGATATGTGACTACCTAGCGCAAATGTCTTCTAAAATCGAGTTATGATTTATGGAAATGATAGAAGCACCACTTGTTCACGTAGAACAGGCCTGACACCTCTTTTGTATCAAAGTGATTAAAAAGATGACGGGTTCGCAATGGAACGAAGGCCTTTGTGCTATTGTGACTACCTAGCGCAAACTGTCTTTCTAAAATCGAGATTATGATTTATTAGAAATGAAGAAAGCACCCACTTGTTTCACGTTAGACAAGGCCTGACACCCTCTTTTGTATCAAAAGTCGATACAAAAGAGGGTTCGCATGGGAGAAGCCTTTGGCTAGTGACCACCTAGCGCAATAACGTCTTCTAAATTCGAGTTGTGATTTAGGAACTGATAGAAGCACCACTTGTTCAAGTAGACCCGGCCTGACACCTCTTTTTGTATCAAAAGTGATTACAAAAGATGAGTTTTGCATGGAAGAGCCTTGGCTATGTGACCACCTCGCGCAAACGTCTTCTAATAATCGAGTTGTGATTTATGGAATGACCAGAAGCACCACTGTTCAGAGGGAAACAGGCTGACACTTCTTGTATCAAAGTGATACAAAAGATGAGTTCGCATGGAAGGAGGCCTTTGGCTATGTGACTACCTAGCGCAAAGTCTTCTAAAATCGAGTTATGATTTATGGAAATGACAGAAGCACCACTTGTTCACGTAGAACAGCCTGACACCTCTTTTGTATCAAAAAATTGATACAAAAGATGAGTTCGCATGGAAGGAGGCCTTTGGATATGTGACTACCTAGCGCAAATGTCTTCTAAAATCGAGTTATGATTTATGGAAATGACAAGAAGCACCACTTGTTCACGTAGTAGAACAGGCCTGACACCTCTTTTGTATCAAAACGTGATACAAAAGATGAGTTCGCATGGAAGGAGGCCTTTGGCTATGTGGACTACCTAGCGCAAATGTCTTCTAAAATCGAGTTATGATTTATGGAAATGATAGAAGCACCACTTGTTCACGTAGAACAGGCCTGACACCTCTTTTGTATCAAAAGTGATACAAAAGATGAGTTCGCATGGAAGGAGGCCTTTGGCTATGTGACTACCTAGCGCAAATGTCTTCTAAAATCGAGTTATGATTTATGGAAATGATAGAAGCACCACCTTGTTCACGTAGAACAGGTCTGACACCTCTTTTGTATCAAAAAGTGATACAAAAGATGAGTTCGCATGGAAGGAGGCCTTGGCTATGTGACTACCTAGCGCAAAGTCTTCTAAAATCGAGTTATGATTTATGGAAATGACAGAAGCACCACTTGTTCACGTAGAAACAGGCCTGACACCTCTTTTGTATCAAATCTTTGTATCAAAAGTGATACAAAAGATGAGTTCGCATGGAAGGAGGCCTTTGGATTGTGACTACCTAGCGCAAATGTCTTCTAAAATCGAGTTATGATTTATCGAAATGATTGAAGCACCACTTGTTCACGTAGAACAGGCCTGACACCTCTTTTGTATCAAAAGTGATACAAAAGATGAGTTCGCATGGAAGGAGGCCTTTGGATATGTGACTACCTAGCGCAAATGTCTTCTAAAA